>OX463841.1:39362189-39725730 GCA_949825065.1 Odontocerum albicorne
GAGAAGCGAGTGAACAGAGATTATATTTCTTGCGTTACCATATACCGAAGTAGAGTGAGAGTGAGACGTGCATAGCGTCGCTTCCTCACCCGTAGCGGGTTTTTAAATGAATATACCTACGTCACACACTGGCACACGTTAGATTTTATTGGCGAATTTATTCCCGATTTTCATAAAATATCTCTGATGTGGCCGATAAGTGCTAATTATTATTAATATTATTTTTTTCATTCAATGCGTAAATGTACTCATATTACGGAGAAATAACTAAAATCTGAAACCAGTATTTATTATATTTATAGAGATATTAAAGTTTTCAGAAGCAATGCGTACTAGTTACGCATCACAGGACACGAAGGGTTTAAACAGTTTTAAATTCCATATTTTGTATATATACAATAGTATGTTAGACTAGAACAGGTATTTTTTAAAAAGGTTTTGGATTCTAATTGTCTCTTCTTTGGATTCTAATTCTTAATAATTTGAAACATTTCTTGTCATTAAAATTATCTTTGAGGTTAAGCCGTCAGGAAACAGACCGTTAACTCGTAGTAGCCGTGATTTCCTGGATTATGCAACGGAGGACTGTTGGAGGGGAATAACGATGGATCTTCAGAAATAGAGAAGTACCTATCTGTAGAGGCAACAGAAAAGTTTCGAGGGCTAAATACGATTCACAATCTATTCTTATCTGGAAAACTTAACGAATATTTTTTCCTTTATTGATTGAATTCTGATTGTTAAAACTAAAAGGTTATTTTTATTATAATAATTGTAAACAAATAATTATACCCCAATTTGTCAATTAGGAATTGTCAAATACCGGAATTAAATGTATATAATGTGCATAAATAAATATATATCTCAATACTGATTTCTGAATAGCTTTTTAATTTATCATGAATAATTTAAAATAGCTTTGAATTAAAAAGTGCTATTTTTGATGTACTTTTGGCATACCTACATGTTTTTTTCTGTTTCGTGTATAAATGTTTTTTTTTCCGTTTTGATTATGTGTTTTGATGTTTTGTTGTTGATATTCATCTTTTGTGACATATTTTTATGTTTATTTCATACGTATTTCATATATATTGCATATACTCGTATATATAGAAATTTTATTTTTTTGCAATAAACAAAGCATGTAATTTGTAGAACACATTTGTTAGTTACATTGAATGCATCAAGTACCTACATACTTTTCAAATCTTTATGTGCTTATGCAGTTAAATTCTCTGTTAGTACAAAAAAAACATCAATCGATCTTATATTTATCTAAATATGAATCCCTTTTATTGATATAAGTCTAAATTATCAACGTAATTTGTTTTATCAAACACCGTTTATTCAACTTTTTGTAACGGTATAGCCCTTGTTCGTGCTCCCCTGATGATGATGTGAAAACCTTGAAACCGGTAGGGTTATACCGTTACAAAAAAATGGAATAAAAGTGTTTGATAAAACAAATTACATTATCTTTAAACCTCCACAATGTTAATGCCTTAACTATAAATAATATATCTAAATTATTACTTTATGCTTAATTATGTTATGTATAAAGACTGCGAATGAAAGTTAGATGTCTCAGAATACGTAGTGACTTTACAAATGGCTGATGAACCCCACTTAATGTTTATAGAAATATGAAAAGCTAAAAAAAATAAAAATGTCTTATACTCGTAATTACATTGAGAAAACTAACGGTTTTAAAGCATTCAAACGAAAATAATACAAATTAACTATTGTAATTTTTTTTATCAAACACTGCTTATTCCACTTTTTTTTGTAACGGTATAACCCTACCGGTTTCAAGGCTTTCACTTTATCTTCAGGGGAGCACAAACAATACTCATTTAACTGAAGATGAGGTGAAAGCCTTGAAACCGGTTGGGTTATACCGTTACAAGAAAAGTGGAATAAACAGTTTGATATAACAAATTGCAATGTCTTTAAAGCTCCACAATGTTAATGCCTTAACTATAAATAATATATACAAATTAACCATTTTACACAGAACACTTTTTTTTGTAATTTTAAGGAGATGTCTAGAATTAATATTAGTTTTTTTTTATTTTTCCTTAAGACCATATTCGAAGAAAGGAGGAAATATTTGGCTGGTTTGATTGATGTGGTTTGGAGCGATTTCCGATATGACGAGATTACAAGATGGTACTGTATCATATATGAGAGGATGTTTCATATTCAATTTAAGCCGTATACACTTTTATGACGCAATATATTTTATAACATACAGTTTATACATGTATATTGCATTTTGATTCAATATTAAACTAATAATTTTCTCCACCTTTCATCATCTTTCGTTTTTATTAATTATTTTTTTATATTTTGTATATCACATTATTTTTCTACTTGAACAAAGTAATATATGGTACAAATATTAGCCAAGGCTATACCTATATACAAATGTATTACTTAACTAATCTTAATTTTATATTATAATATAAGTTATGAACTTATTATACTTAATTTTATTTTCCTAAATGTCATTTTATTTTTATTTTTTTAAATCTTAATAGATGATTTCTTAGAAATAATTAACACCTACATACTACTTACAACTAGATAACAATTCTTACGACTAATTATTTAGCAATAACAAGTCCACTCGTTGAGGTTGCTTGTATTCCATCACATTCACTAAGACCTTGGTCCTCCCAGCTAATACTGAGGTATACTAGTCAGACAACAGATAATGCGTAGGTCGGATTTACTCTCGTAAGCCCCCAGGGCAGCGACTAAGGGATTGCTGTGATTTTGTTGACTTTTATATAACTTCATGGTCCAACGAGGATGTGGTGGTTTTTTCTGCTTCTTATTCCGTCACTGAGATCGACGATCTGAGAAAACATTTCGATCCTCATAAACCCAAACGAATTACATATTTCTAAGACCAATTCATTAATTTAACTAAACATAATAAATTTAAAGAATAAATACCTACTAATTTAACATTCACTATCGGCCAAGAAAAGTTCGCAAAAATGGCTATTATCTCTAATATTAATTTAGAAGAAAATCTATTTTAATAAAGTTATTGATAATTATGCAGCCCTGAAAGCTCAAAAAATAAAGTTTAAAATTTCATTTTCATTCGTTGATTTATACTGTGGGGTAAAGTGACCGGACGTCCCAAATTTTCACATTTTTTAAAACTAGGAGGGTTTTTTTTTCGCATAGCGAAAAATCTCCAAATTTTATATATTAAGGGGAAAAATATTTCAGAAATTTAGCCCATTCCCAAAAGTATTTAGAAAAAAATGTCAACTTCTTGTTGGGGTGCGTTTTCAAATGGGTGCCTCAGGCGCCAAAACACCTCGTCTCGGTTCTGTATAGCTCTGTACGATAAACTTCTGCTTCCTAATGTCCATCTCGTTTCGATATAACCTTCCAGGATCAGATGAATGAACACAATTCGGGGACGAGAACGAAATGACCAATGGCAGGTAACTTTATTTCAAAATAAATACATATTTTAACTTATTTTTTAATTCCATTTTGAAGACTTAAAAACAATTTAGAATGTCACGATTGCCCAAAGTACTTTTGAAAGGAAAAATATAACAAATAAGAATTTAAAAAATCTATTATCAATCATAGTATAACCAAGGAAGACAGAACCTTAGACATAAAAATAAAGGTAAAAGATATAAACAAGAAAACAAAAAGTTTATCAATTTCGTAAAAAAATAAGTATCAACATAAAAAAAAACACAATAGAAAAAAATGGAAGAAAAAGAGAACTTTGTTAAGAATTAAAAATAAGCTAAGTATAAAATAAAAATCACAGCAAAAAAAATGTTTATTAATGTTGTAAGAACATTTAGCAGGAGCTCTTTAATACAACTCTGTTTGTGAATTTCTTAATTTAAAATTATGTCCATGTTATTAAAGAACAATTTATTCATTTTACTAACTGTATATATGAGAATTGTGTTTAATGAAGCGAGTTATTTATTTATACGTATGGTACCCCTCAACATATATGAATTGGCGATGCTGAAGAGCGTGGCAGGGAGACAACTTTTTCTCGCCCTTTTATTGATGTCGTCTGATTTATAACTACTAGAGTAGAAACAGAACTCGAAATTCGTCATGGCACAAGTTGGTAATACTACCGCACGTAAAGAAACAATAACGCTCGCACACGCCTACCGTTTATAAATATTGTCACCCAACGAAGTCTTTCAGACACTGTTCTCTTTTTTGACATTTGAAATTTTTTTCGAGTATCGTCGGCAATTGAACCCGAAGCCTCCAGGTTAAACCTCTTATCAACTAGATCAAAGATATCGTCTATGAAGACGGTGATATTTTTACTGATAATGTTTATTGATAGTCAATAAAAATATCACTGTCTTCATAGACGATTCTAATATTAGGTGAGTAATATTCGCCATTCCGGAATGGAGAATATTAGTGAACATTATTTGCCATTCTTAGAATTAGAACATCCTTTGCCCAAAGGCAGTATCTAGCCCCAATGACATAAAATCAGATACCAAATTGAATAAAGACAAAAAGGTACGAAAATTCAGGAATTGGATCAGGATATGTTTGTTGTTGCGAAAGGAGTTGAGATAACTAGATATTGCACAAGGAGTAAATTGTAATGTGTATGGAGTACATTGTGAGATGGGCTTCTCCGACATGATTAAGTATACCAGGGGTTGACTCACGTGATATATACTTGTAATTAGGTCTCACAACTTATAAAGGGAATGGAAATTTATGACACAGGTATTACATAATAAATCAATAATGTGTAAAAATCTTTAACCTAATTTTCCATGATAATATGTCCTCAGTAAGATTAAAAGCTTAGATTACTGAGAACACGAAACATTAAAATACAATAAATCTAGGTCCATATAAGTTGAGAGTGTCCTCTTGAAACTACTTTTTTTTGTCTGTCTTGTTTTCCATATACTAAGCATACATATAATTTCTTATTTTGTAAATAAATATGGTTTCCATCAATATTTAAACGGTCAACTTTCAGGTTTAGATAAAGTGGTGTTGTTTCCCTACCACTTTCCCTTCAAACAAAAAATGTTACTTCATATTAATGCTTCTCACGTTGTTTCTTAAAATGATTTTAATTATTGTTGTTATTATTTTTTTTATCTCTTTGTATATATAGTACAATCATAAATTTAAAACAGTTCGTTGCGTTGTTTAATCATAAATCATGTTAGAAAATTAATTGAAAGCTATTTTCGGCAATAATTCAAACTAACGTAGTTTTCAATTGCATCAAACAAGTCAGTTAAGGTTAAATACATTTGATCGGGTTACTTATAAGTAAATGGCGGAACAAATTTCAATACGTCCGAAGTAAATCAAGTTGGAAATAATCAGGTTCCATCTATAATTAAGCAAGCACATGTAACCCTGTTATCCTACATCTTGTTAACTTAAACACTCTTCATCATTGAAGTTGACAGCGATGCAAGATGGATATCATGCCATAATACAAATTATATGTATTCTGAAAATTTAACGAGGATACAACGGAAATGACATCGTGTCAAGCATATTTTTCCCACGAATTTATGTACTTGTTGAAAATAAATATTTTATTTAATCGTATTTTGCTTTTGAAATATTATATATAGATTATTATTATCATTAGCTAAAGAGAATAAAAGTAATTATAAAAAAGATATGGAATTAGAACTAACTTTAACGACTTAAGTTAGACATTTAAGAAGTTTATTCACATGTTTGAGAAGTTTGATTCCCGTGTTAAAAAATTTCAAACATAAGTTTTAAAAAATTTCACAGATGTGTTTCATACACATGTTTAAAAGTTTCATTGATATGTTTAAGAACCTCTATTTATATTTTGATATATTTTTTACTTAAAAAAATAAGTGAGCTATTCAAATACATACGATCATGCCAATTCCATACCTGGGTAGGCAGATAAGACAGAACGCCACACAAATATGTCTTTTTAAATAACACCCATCCTTCTTTTCACATAACTCCTTAGAATGTTCTAACAACTAACAATTCGATATTTCTAAAATATTATTAATTTGAAGCAATCATACTGTGGTCGACCTTCCTCTCTAACGACACCGACTAACGTTTGCTCTGTAAATTTGTTTTATCAGCATTTCATCGTTCATTCGTTTTTCATGCTCAAACCTATTCAAGTTGTTTTCTTTATTCTGCTTATACTAGTAAGTATGTTATGTTCCTATTTTACACACTTCCTTTATTCATCATCATATCCTTCTAGGTGAATAAACATATATTTTTTTCTCTACGTTCACATTTCACTCATATCAAATTTGTAAGTTGGATCTTTTTAGCATATAAACGTCTTGATCAGAAACATACGACGATTTAATTTTATTAAACTTAATACGTTGTTCAAGACGATTTAACAAACAAAAACAAGTTATATCAATAAATTTCTTGTGCCTTAAACGTATGCTCCATTATCAATTATTATAATGTTCTTCATTTGGAGTGAATAGAATCTTTGTACACAGTACATTTGAGTGATTTATGATAACTAGGAAGACCGTTAATATTGCCATCATAAATTATTCCCGTCATTTTAAGAGTTAATTAAAATACTGGTATACCAGAGAAAGTATGAGATAGTGTTTGTAGAGGATGGTTGTATTAAAATCAACAGTGCGACCTTTTATACGATTACAAAGACCTTCTTCTTTGTTGTGTCCTCATGGCTGAGGGTCGTGATAACTATGACGCTGATTTCAATATTAGTGATAAAATAGTACCAATTCTGTTGATTTTCTGCTTTCTGTAAGTCGCATACTAATTATTGCCCACCCAATCCTCTTATGTTACATGGCTTAATTGGTGAGATGCTTGACTTCTACCCGAAGGTTATGGGTTTAATTCCTGATTTTAGAAAAATGTATTAGTCTGGTAAAATAGTTCGTCTGGTAACCATCGAATCCCCGCTTCAGTCTAATTAAGATCGAATTATTAATTTAATATATTGGAACTACCAGTCGAATTTGGATAAGTAAAAGAGTTACCATACGAATTGATGAAAATCAAATCCTTTACTTGGTTATTCCAGCGACTCTGTCATCTAACTTGAGGTGCATGGCAGCGTGGTAACGCACTGAATTTCCACGTGAAAGGTCACCAGTTTGAACCCTACGCTGTGCTACTTCTCTCGAAGAACACAGGCATTTTTTCCCGCATATTGGATAGTAAAAAGGGGAAAAACATGGTGTTGTGCTCTGATCATCTAAATTCAGATATGCTTTCGGATCCAGTACAGCAGTGCGGCCGGTGAGTTTGCTGGTGTGCAATGGTTCACTCGCTTAAAGAGAAGAAAAAAGAAGAAAGATATACAAACTCCACAGCACAGCTGCACTTTCCTACTGAGTTAACGTTGGAACGGCGAGGGGATCCTTTACAACGAGGCCCAGTAACGACGATATCTAACTAGGTTTGTTATTTATAAAAAAAAACTGGAATTCATGATGTCGTTTCAGTTAATATTTTGTACGTATCTTAAATATTAGAGAAATGGATGGTGTGTGTGCAGCTTGATTTATGGTTGAATATGAACACTACATACACACTCGATCAGTACTCTCCACCTTAAGTCGAAAGTGTTACTATCACATATGTGGGCAGTGAGTGTGGGCTGAAAAACACCTGACGTCCTCGCGGCCGGGCTCGCCATATATACGAGTAGATGGAGTGTATTTCGACCGGGATGATGTTATGAGATGGGCTCAAACCTTTTGATAACTTAAATGTATTTTCTGTTCTTTATCTTGAGATATATGTGCGATTTCGGAAGACATTTATATATATTTATATATACATACTATGTTACTATCAATAAAACTGTATTTCGATTATATCTATATTTAAATATCGGAATATGTACAAAGGTTTCTTTGTAGTTTTCTGCAGTTTTCTTACTATATATGTTTTCTAAACATATACAGGTACGGAGAAGCATCCAATCTACCTAACATATAACGCCTGCTACCTTCCTATATTTGCAATCAACATACTTTATTTTTATGTATTATTTTTTATCTTTTAATAAGAGTCAGGTTTTGAATATAAACGGCACTGAATAAATTGTTATTTTATTATTATAATAATCATTATGCCGTATACATATACGTTACACTCTCTGTGAGAGAAGTGTTAAATTCAAACTGTATTGTATTACATTTTTGCTGTATACAGTACGATTTGATGGACTTATTGCCATATGTCAATCTCTTCCAACCAACCAGAAAAATGTTCAATATGCATAAAGTGAAAACTAGACTAAAAAAGATTGAGTTTGAACCGCAACCTCCGGGTTATCACAGCGACGGTTACGGCTTGTAATAGAAATGAACGAAAAGATAAAAAAGCTTCAAAGAAAATTTAAATCGAATTGATCTCATTGACAAATCTAGCTACGTTTGTGTGACAAACTGTATAAATCTGTAGACTAGGTCCATCCCGTCCCTCAGGTGTACTCCCGAGGCGTGCGTAATGGTCCAGCAGATCAGGTGCTAATTACCCCCTCAGCCTCTAATGGGAGAGCTCTGCATCCGGGCCGGGATTGGACCAGGCCGGGAAACTTTACTATTCAGAAACTGATCTGAGTTACATTTGAGTTTTCTAGATTATTTTTAAATTTATTTTTAATTAAGTACTGATGGGCACCGAATAAATGCTGTTAAAATGCGTGCATTGAGAATAATACATGGGATAACAATGTACAAGAGAATAAGATTATGTGTTAAGTAAGATTGAAAATAGGACTATGAAATGGTTTGGGTATGTGGAACGAATTAATGAAGAAAGGCATAAATGTATATTAAAATGTCAGTGGAAGACAGACATCTAAAAAGAAGATCAAGGAAATTATGGTAGGATAAGGGGAATGATATTTTGAAAGAAGCAAACGTAGAAATTCAGAAAAATCGTAGATGGTGTATGGATGTAGAGATGGCTAAGGATATGTCTCTTGGTAGAAAAGTCTGACGCTCTATTTTCTATACCTACCCGATATTGAAATGGCGTGATGTTTGTATGTATGCATGATTAAAAAAACAAGATTAACATTTTCGAAGTTTGAGTTGATTAAGAAATCAGACAAAAAGTCATTTGAATTTCTCAGTAAAACAATGACGACTTATAAAGTTTTATGTTGTATAATAGCACATATACTCGTAAATAACTTAATTTTTAAATGTAAAAAAGAGCCCCCGTGGCCTAGTTGGCAACCTCCAGCCCGGAGGTTGCGGGTTCGATTCCCGTTGGTGTTCATATTTTTTATAAATGATTCCAGTCTGATTTTCACTTAAGGCCTCTTTAACATTTTTCTAGTTGGATTGAAGATATTGCCACATAGCAATAAGCCCACCAGGTTGTATTGTAAATATTAAAATAGATAATCAAATTGAGATTGAAAGACGCGTAAGGTAAGTTTAAAACCAATGTGTAAATAACAAATCTTTATTAACCAGATCATTGGAAACGGCAATGATGCTGCCTCTGAAATGTTGGCAGATAAAAAATATTATATAATATATTAATATGGTATAATTATAACGTAAGATGATAATTTCATTGTTGCTACATTAACTATACAAATAAGTATATTTTTTGTAATAAATTAATAATATTCCTTTATAAAATCCATTTGAAAATTTGGACCAGAATCGTAAAATCCCTTTAAATTTGGACCAGAATCGTAAAATCCCTTTAAATTTGGACCAGAATCGTAAAATCCCTTTAAAAATTCATTTTAATGTCAGTATGAAATTTGTCAGAGTAATTTGATGGAGAACATAAAGGCTGAAATAAATATTTTATCGATCATCACTATTCATTCACTCATATGGTAATCCCTTCATCATACCCAAATTGGTGATCCGAACATATAGAAGGGCATGGCCGGAACGACCCAAATCGAGCCTTCGTATCTAAAACCATTAGTTTAGGCACGGAATTCGCGGTTTCTCATCGCAAGTGTTTTGAATATAGCCCCGTACGTGAAAAGGCAACAACACTCGTAAACATACGATAATTATTACAAAAAGAGCAATTTTACCCAACTAGTACCCTTTTTTATATTTCTAAGGTACGTTTGGGAATTGAACCCAGAACCTCCGCGTGGATGTCAAGTATTGTGTCAAGTCGTCGATTGTGACCATAAATCGATTCGTTAGTATAACTTTTAAAAGTTATTTTTGGAACAAAATATTAAATATTTTTGATCACAGACTATTTTCCAGATTAACTTCGAATCAACTGAATAGACTACACTTTTTCTTAAAAAAATCACAGGTGTTTGTTTTTTCAGAATAATATAAATGTAGAATAATATAAAAGACCGACTATTGGATAGAAAACGTAGTTTGAACGGTTGATATCAAACAGCATTATTGTAATGATATACCAGGTGTGTAGCTGATAACAGATAAGATCTCCGAATATTTTAAAATGATCAATTCTGATACTTCTGGTCTAATGTTTATATCAACCTTATTCATAAAATAACAAGCACTATGATCAACAACTGAACACACTAGTTTTCTGAACAAATTCACAGGTCTGATTTCCCAGCTTGTAAAATCTCTCCGACACGAGTGTTTTGCACTCAGAATAATATTATAGGCCGACCCATAGGAGAGAAGCCGGAGTCTGAGCTAATGGCACCCAACACCATTACTGTAATGACAGACCAGGGGTGTAGCTGATCACAATCGATTACGTCTCCTCGGTGCGAGCTGCCATATAACGGGGAACGATAACGCTATTTTACTACTAAATAAAGATATATGGGCCACTTACTCATGTAGTCACAAGTCGATTCTTTTTTAACTGCTTCATTAGAGGTGCTATGTACTCGTATCACGGTAAGCTCAATAGTTCGTTTTACTACGTTGTATTTCAACGCTAGTAAAAAGTAAGGTCATTCTATTAATATATTAAATAACGTGGTAAATTTTTTATTTATACCTAAATACCCCGCTGTTTAATTAATATACACATGTGTATATCATCGAACAATTGAAAATAAATTAAAATCTCGTCTCTTTTTTTTTTTTTTTTGGATGGTATAGCCTTTGGAAGGTAACGCTCTTTTTGTGAAGGAGAAAAAACCACAAACTTTGATTCGTTTATCTCGTTATTTTGTCTTGCCTTGTCTTTGAAGTGAAAATAACTTTGAAGTGACAATAAATGTCTGCATGCATTAGAAAGAATCGATTATATTTTGGAAATAGTTTGGAAACAATGTTTATCCTCAGTGAGATACAGGCAAAAGCCTAGTTTACTGGGGATACGACAAATGAAAGGCAACAAACCCAGATCCATTAAAATTATATGTCCAAATCAAATTACCTGTTGTTTTTTCTCAAATTGTGTATATTTCTTGTCATGTGTAATAATAAATAAAAAAAAATGTAAAACTGAGTACTGTTTTTGTAATTGTAATAAAAAAACTGTAACTTTAATGAAACACGCTATCATCGGACACCTCAAATACGTGATACAGAATAACAAATACATGAAAATAAATAGTAAGGTCTAATATACAAAGCATGTGTGAAGTTAATCATGACTTATGAAATAGAGTCTAGAGCAGATAAAACAAAATAAAATGTATGTTCAGAACGAATTAAACGACAGCTCTAAGAGCCATTTCAAAACGTTTAAATATAGTGTTAGAAACTCTCGTATCCGAAAAATATATAAAATAGAAGATATTGTGAGATGTGTTAGATAACTGCAAAAGGTACTGGCGACGCGATGTAGAAAGACTAGTAACCCGAGAGTTCCCTACACGGAAATGCATAAAATACCCACTGAAAATTACCTCCTAGGAAGACATCCAAAAAGATTATAGATGGATAGCTGGGTGTCAACATCGCAGCCCTGATGATGACACATCATATATCTAACCTAAGGGAAACAAGAAGAGTAATTAAATAAATTATGCAAAACTGTACATCACATATTATAGACCAGTGTACTCAAACATCCTAAATTATTCGATTACATTGATTGCGTTATTTTTATAACATGAACAAATAAAATCCTGAACGAAGGTGATCCAGCAGAGTAGAAAAGTATGAAAGCTAAATTCAAAGAAGACCGTTCGGTAGCATAATGACGTACCATGATAGAGAAAAGAGGAGAGGGATTATAGATGAAGGCGGACAAAATGGTGTGAATGAAGATTTAATTTCAAATATTAGTTCTACTCAAACGAAGCCTAAATTAATTATTTTCTTACAAATAATTGAGTAGTATACCGTCTGCTAAATTTTAATACGCGGTACTTTAAGAATAGAGTTATGCACTGTGAAATTAAAGAGATTGCTATATGAACGCACATATGTGTATATATGCAAAAAGGATCCAACTTACATTTTACCTGTTCTTATGTTAGATGACTAAGGAAGCACCAATATACGTTTTTGGGCTATGTGTAACTTTTTAGTAACTAAATTCAACCTTGACAAAACAATTTAACTTGTGTGATACATACACACACAGAATTTGATAATTCAAATAGCCAAAAAATGTACCAAAATATATCAACACAAATACTCGTATTTGTGTTGAAAGTTCATTAAAAAATATGTTTAAAAACACTGTCCCTGCTCGGTTATAAATTTACTAATGAGAGTATATCGTTTCGAGACTTTCATAATTAAATTTCACAATCTTCGTAGTTGAGACAATTCATAGTTAAAATTTAATAAAAATGTATCCATATGTGCGTTCATTAAAAAAATGCATGAAAAAAATACTGTCCCTGCTTGGTCATAGTTTGTCTAATGAGAGTATATCGTTACGAGTTTTAAGCTCGAATTCATAGTTCGACCTAACAGTTAATACTAAATATCAATTATTTTTTACTAAATAAATCACTGTTTAAAGTAGCTGCCTCAAAAAAGATGGTCATGTGATTTATTATTTCATTTTAAATTTTGGAGCGTATAAAGTTCAACTATGACTACAAATCAAGTTATTTTAAGGTTAGAAATGAATATTTGGACTGAAATATGAGTTCGGGCATCAGTAAGGATTTTTTTTAAATATTGTACAAATTGATATAATATTCACATAAACTTCATTCAATATGTCATATCAAGAACCTGTTACCTCGAATAAAAATAACATTCAAATCACGGAGAGTCATGTGGGTAGGCCAACATTAGACGTTTATTCAAGTATTCTTTTATTTGTCCACGTCTTTTGAATATTCCGGCGATATTGTGTACATTGCATAACCCTTTTCATTGCATAACTCGGCCCAACAATGTCTGGCGGCAGATCATCGGCGAGATGTTTTGAATTCTTCGCCGAAAGGATTTTCCCACGGCAGAGGAGGAAATTTTGTGGACAGAAGAAGAAAAAGAAGTAACCTTTAGACGGTTCACACGGAGGACGCTAACAGACGGCAAATATTTGATGGAGCCACAGAAGCGTTTTCTTTCGTTTAAACTTAAATATATTTGTCCGCCCTTCTTTCACAGGAGAGCACCTCATGGATAGAATTTTGTTACCGATATTTTTTTTAATCTAAGACCTAAACCATAGGTTCCCAAACTTATTTGATCCACTACCCCCTTTACAGAAAAAAAATATACAAGGCCATCCTGGACATTAACCTTTTTAAATGAAATAAAACAGAAAAATGTAGTGAACATTTTTTAAAGTACATATACATAGTGCTATAAATAAGATACGCTGATACTTAAATTGTTGAAGTATTTATTAAATAATCCTAATGAGAAGGATGAACCTGATGTACTGCCACCAATTTATTAATGTTTTGCAGTTTGTTATTTGCAATAAAATTTCAGAAATAAATTTATGCAACTATGAGAGTAATTTTTTAATTTCAAAAAGGTATTTTGGAAATAAAACGATTTGGAAAAGAAATTATAAAGGTATTTATTAAAATTATTAAAATAAGCAAGTATCCCCCTACTTCCCTCAGGGCCAGCATGGCCCCCTCAGTTCCCTCCAGTACCCACAGTGGGGCCGATGGGCCCACTTTGGGAACCTATGACCTAAACACTCGATAAATCAAGTAGATATCTACGTGTATGTGACATACATCTAATATATATGTACTCGACTTTTTATATATGTACTCATATATACATATCTTAACGCTATTTCTCGGTCATGGTAGGCAGAGAAGACAGAGCGTCAGATTTCCTATCTCGACACACATCCTTCGCATCTTCTACATCCATACATCTTTTAATGCAACTCCTAAAATTCCTTCGACTTTCTTCCTCTCCTTCTATAGAAATACTTCGATTGATTGAACTAAAATTTCCATATTTTTTCTCTACCATGTCTTCCACTTATATTTGCACTATTTATTTATTTTGGTAGTATTTCTTAATTTATTCATAGTAAATGCCTCGACCATTTCAGAGTGATCTTCATTTTACTCAACACATCAGTATTAAGTTCCCATTCATGCTTAATCACACCATTCAGTATTCTGTCATACAATGTCACTCCGTGTATTCTTCTCAGGTCACGCATATCTACAGATTCAGCTCCTTTCTTTGAATATCAATAACTTATTTGATTATATTACAGGACAGGTATAAAAATTACTACAATAGTTGTCTACCACTCAAATATAGTATATGGAAAAATAAGTATCTACACGGCAATAAAATTCGATTGAGGATCTTTAAAACATTTGTTAGACCTATAATTGTTCACGTTTTCATAACTGGAGCTGATATCACTCAAATGAAAGTATTCCTTGAAATATCTGAAATTGTCTTGCAATGTATAACTGAGAAAAAATGAATTAAAAATAATGTGTAAAAGCGGATACACCATAAGATGGGGGTTACAGGGAATACGTTATAGGGGACTATAAACATCCCAGGCACATGACGAAAAAATCACATCAAGAATCTCTTGCAAGAAGATGATTAGCGAAAGAAAAAAATATAATGAACGTAAAGCAAGAAAAACTCGTTTTTATCAGTAATGCGGATGTACGACTATCGTTGTAAACAGTTTAAAAATATTTATTAATTTTTTTTCTTTTGCAACGATAAACAACCAAAATCCAATACAACTTAAAAGTGTAAAATAATTGAGACCCCTTATTTTTTTCTATTATTAATTTTTTTTTTGAAGAGTACCCTTTACATCCCCATTATACACTATTATTCAGAATTTCTCATACACCTATAGATTTGAATGTTATCAGATAAAAAATGGATTGGATTTTCCTTTGGGTAGTGAAACTCAAGTTTTAGCAAGCTCAGCTGAAGCCTCTCAAAACAACAGTAGTGGTTTAATCTCGAGTAGATGGGGTATTAAGTTATTCCTAACTTGGTATTCCTGCCTCGCTCTAATACAGTGATTCCTAACATGGGTAGTAGTGCCGGTTTATTGCTTTTACCGCTCATGAGTAATGCCTAGTTATAAAAATAGTATTTTAATACTGGGCGCTATGTTTTCATTATTTGAAAAATATGACCGTTCGACAAGCTTTGTTTTGAGAGTGATAAGGATTTTGAGCGTTTACTGATTCATACTGAAGTTCACCAGCTGTAAAAAAACAACTGTTATAGACGCTGTCACGAACTTTTCGACACTATAAAAAAGTTAAAAAAAAAACAATACTTGTCAAGTGATAAATTAAGAAAAATTTAAAGTACCCAAAATTTGAATATCTTTGAGCAATTTGATAAGAAAAATTGTAAAATAAAAAAGAATAACCTCTTTTCTTTTATATTTTTTTACCGATGTCATTCTTATTGGTGTGATACATTGTTATTGTGAAGAATAGTTTTTGTGGATCTGAGACTCTAAGGACATCCGTAAGGCAGCGGTTAAAATAGTGGTATGTTAAGTCTAGTGTTCAATTTAAACACGAGTAATTTTTCATTTTTTTTTTTTTTTTTTTTTTTTTTTCACCCATTCAATATAAAACAGTGTGTGACGACACAAATTTATGTATATTTGTATTTAATATTATGTATATATCATCATATTTATATATGTATTTAATCGTTTATAATTTCTCATAATCATTCATAAAATCAAAACAATTACCACAAACCTATCCTTTCCCGATTCCCAAAAAGATCCAAAAATTTCCAATAAATATCTTAACAGTCAGAACTTATCCGATGAAGGAGTAAGGTGTCCTACCATCGGACCGAAACTCCGAACAAGCTATCCATCACTTGAACGAGTAAATCTAATTTATAAGACTTAAGTCTGATTTCCGGAAATATAGAATTATCATGATTTTTTTCATTTTCTGGTTAAAACTTTTTGCACAATAATGCCTCTGAAGGTACAAAATGGAGGAGATACTGGAGCGTAGTTTATATATAAAATCAAGAGGTTGGAAATACAAAAATTTTGTGAAATAATTCTATTGTCTTTAGCCAACAGCGATTCTTCAGAGTTACTGGAGTTCACACAACGCTCATTCTTTGTCATCGTACATGTTGGCAATATTACCGTTCGTCAATAACATTCACACACTTGAAAGTTTTATTCAAGTGTGTGAATGTTGTTGTTTTATCAGATGAACTTTTTTTAAACTAAATTGGTGTTTTTGACTACACTGGACAGCGAGCAACCTGCTTACTCCAGTGGTTTTGAATCTAATTACTATTTTATCGTAGTTAAAGACAATTGATCTCGCAGCGCTCGTCAACATATCTACACACCAATGTGTATTCTATGTTGAGGATTACCGTGCGAATGAATGAAAGAGCTTTTCCTGTTTTTTTGTGTATCGTTGGAAATCGAGCCCGGGTAGAAGTCAAACATCTTAACAACTAGGCCACGGAGGTCACTGTATATTTATATATGTTATTACAAATGTACATTATTAATAAATAGTAAAACTAAAAAAAGGTTGACTACACATTTTTTAAAACTCTGTTTTAATATGTTAAATCTATTTGGGTTTTGATTAAATAAATTTCTGCAACTCTAATACGAAAGTACAATTTATGTATTTCCCTAATTAAATTCCTCCTATTAATATGAATAAGCTTAACATTAATTCCAAATAATTGATTACAAGATACCTTAGGTTTAGTAAGAGGAAATACATTTATCCGATTTAAGAGGATTAGTTAGAAAATATTGTCACAGCCTCTTCATCACAAATGAGCAATTAACGACACACACGAACATTTTGCGACCCACACATCGATACTGAGGTCTGAGAAGTCTTCTTAGAACTTTATATGAATCGAAATCTTATACTTCTAAATCTGGATAAGGTTCAACTTGACCAAGAGATTAAGTAACCAGCTAACCATAATACGAGTATGTTTAGTGGAGATGAATACTTTCAAATTACAGATCCTTCATGGAAACATTCATCGTTGTTCTTTTAAGTTTCATCTTGAAATTTCATAGACAAGATATATGGTATATTTACTATTGTTGATAGTTTTATTTTCAGTAATAATTATAGTCAATTAATATACCGCCGTTTAGAGATCAGATACTCCGCAAGGGCGCTCTAACTTTCAAACTCATTCTTATTGATTCGAACCCACTATTTTTGAGAGATAAAAAAAATATTATAAAATAAAAACAAGTTGCGTAAAGATAAGAAAGTGGTGGCTGAGGTCATTAGACTGGTAACGTCCCCGTATCTGCATATGTGTAGAAAAACATGTTTGGTGAGAAACCGTAAAAAAACTCACTAAGGGAAGGAAAAATACAAAGAAGCCTTTGCAAATCTTCAAATGTGACAGTAACACATTCGGCTTAAGATGGAGTATGATGTATGTGTTGAATGTTCATATCATGACCTCCGTGGCCTAGTTGGTAAGACGCATGTCTTCCGACCCGAGGGTGGCAGGTTCGATACCCATTGAAACCCAGATTTTTGAAAGAAGGGTTCTAGTCTGGTTTTCATTTATGGCCTATTTAACAAATTTCTTGTTGATTGGAAGAGATGACAACTTGGTAATAAGCCCACCATGTAATACTGTTAACAACGAACGTGTGATGTAATATCATTACCATAAACTTTGATGATGAAAAAAGTGTTTTCTTCAAGTGCTTCCCAAAGCTGCACACATTACCAATATCTCCAATACTTGAAGACAAAGATCGATCCAATTTAATTATTCTCGAGAAAACGAATACGAATATTTAAGAAAAAGGTGTTTATATTAAGGCAAAATAATTTTTTCATAATATTTTATAAAGCATTTTAAATTCAATAAAACATTAAAATCATCATCACCTTCACGCCATATTGAGGTAGGCTGAGAGAACAGATCTCCATTTCATTATATTCTGTCAAATATATTTTTCTTATGTCACTTCCGTACACCTCGTCATGCATACTCCATATAAAAGAGCTTGTTAGTCTTGACTCTTTCACAATTCGATTAATTTGATCTTGTTACATTTTTATAGGTTTTCCCAAATTCGTTGAACGCTTTATACTTCTCACATAGATTATTTTTGTAAATATTTAACTATTCATTCTTTCTACTTAGTCAAACCATCTCAAATCTCCATATTAAGCACTGCATCTTCTGTCAATCTGCATACTTCCTTATTTTGTTATATATTATTTTCTCGCAACGCTCTCTTTTCTATCACATTTATCTTACTTTCATCACTTTTTTAGCACGTCCGAATTTCGTTTTCGTATCTTAATATTGGGACCAATATTCCATTATGAACAGCCAACATTTGACCTGCTACACAGATCGTCGATGATTGTTCAGCCCGTGAAAGAGATTCGCTAAGACTAACATACAATGGATTATTCAATGAATTGAGTGATTCGTGAATCCGATTTGGAAGTGGAAGCAAGAGTTGTTGATCGTTATAAAACGGTGATTTGTGTTTTAATGTATTTCAAAAAATAAGCACACCAGCATTATCGGTATTTGTGATCAGACACTTGGTTTATTTAGAATCCAATAATGTCCATTATTAACAGATTCAAATACTTAATGCCATATTTTTGGATTGTCTAATGAATGATACATTTCTTCTTTCTACGAAGAATTTTACCGCATAAAGATTAATTTGTCAATGTTATTAAGAATAATCAGTTAAAGCTTTAAATCTCCTGATTTTTGTAAGCTTCGCTTGAAGTGCTTCTCTCTGGTCTGTAAACATATTTTATAGAGAACCATTCGCTCTATTGCTTGCTGCTATTCTTTAAATATCGCACATTGCGCGGTTATCCGATTTTAACATGATTCTAAGATATTACATATCATCAACTTGTTTTCCAGCCTTAAGTCATGATTGTAATACAAAGTTAAACGTTTTATTGATGAGCTTATCCACACACGTTTGAGTATCATTTCACAATCCAAACTTTGTAGAGTTTGTTAACATAAATGTGGTATTCACCGACTCTGATGTTTTGCCTCTGGTCATTCTGTCCCGGATGTTGTAATGAATTCACAAAACCTTGGATCCAAAAGGATATTTGCGATACGAGATATGCCAAGTAAACACTGACATCTCGGAAGGCGTACTTTTCACGCTTCAAAATATTTTTCTTTAAATGTCAATGTTTATCTAACGTTCGCGATGAAGAAACCAGATTTCGCGAAGGTATGTGGATTCCTTTTCCAATTTTTTGCCGTTGATCTCAATATTTACATAGATACGTTAAACAAACATTATCTTTTTTATGATTTTTAGAAATATTCAAATTTCTTCTTGCTATTACTATATTTAAATATATTTTTAAATAAATGAAAAAAAATATTTTCAACCTTGTCACCATCATACCATGAACCTATAGGAGGAGACAAAGATAGCTGATCTCTACTTAATTTTATTCTGGCACACATCTTTTGCTTCTGCCACGTCCTAACACTTAGTCTCATACACACTCTTTTATTATAAAGGAATTTCACTCTTATATATTTTTGAATTTTATTCATTTGTTGGTACCACGTTTATCTTGATCAGCCCAAACTACTAATATCTTCAATACTTTTCTATGTAGAAAGTATGAGAAGTTGGGATGTAGATTATTTTTGTAAACCTCTCATAATTTATTCATTCTATTTGGCCGAATGGGAAAAAATAAATGGTAAATTAGAAAGGAAGTCATTTAGTTATATATTCAATAAAAATTGTATGGCAAAACATTATTAGGATTCTGTACACATTCGTGCACGCATATATATATATATATATATATATATATTATATATATATATATATATATATATATATATATATATATATATATATATATTAGGTGTACAAATAAGTTTCCGCCGTTTTTTATAAAAAAATGGGCATTTATTGTGAAAGAACGGAACCTCATGTTTTATTCGAAGTAGTACCCATCGCTTGCCACTACTTTTCCCCATCTTTCTGTCAGCATACGAATACCGCGTCAGTCATCATCATCATCTTTTGAGGCTATCCACGAATCGACTCAATTTTTGGTATCTTCATATGATGTGAAGTGCTGCTCAGACAGGCCATGCGTCATCGATCAAAACAAGTGGTAATCAGAAGGAGCAATGTCTGGTGAATACAGCGGATGGGGTGAAACTTCTCAATTAAGTGTTTCCAAATAGGTTTTGACCGGTGCCGCAACATGTGGACTAGCATTATCATGCAGGAGAATAATTTTGTCGTGTCTGGCGTAGTAGTGGGCGCGCTTTTCCTCGAGTGCTCGACTCAATCTCATCAATTATGTTCGGTAGACAGCCCCAGCAATGGTTTCATTCGGTCTGAGCAACTCATAATACACGACACCAAGCTGATCCCACCAAATACACAACAAGAGTTTTTTTCCATGAATATTTGGCTTAGCCGTAGATGTTGAAGCATGACCAGGGGATCCCCATGATTTCTTCCTTTTTGGATTATCATAATGCATGCATTTTTCATCACCAGTGACTATATGGTGCAGAAAACCCTTTCGTTTATGCCTGGCAAGCAGCATTTCACATGTGGAAAATTGGCATTCA
This sequence comes from Odontocerum albicorne, assembly GCA_949825065.1. Taxonomy (NCBI): domain Eukaryota; kingdom Metazoa; phylum Arthropoda; class Insecta; order Trichoptera; family Odontoceridae; genus Odontocerum; species Odontocerum albicorne. The sequence goes on from OX463841.1 coordinate 39,383,186, forward strand.
AAGTTTCTCCGTGTCAGTTCATATAAATCCCAATTTCTTTGTTTTTGAATCATTCCCAATGATTTCAACCCATGTGAAATTGCTTGTTGAGTCACTCCTAATGTAAGTGCAAGTTCTTCTTGCGTTTGGCACGAATCTTGATCCAATAATACTTCCAATTCCGCGTCTTCGTACACTTTCGGCCTTCCGCTACGTTCTTTGTCTTCGATGTCAAATTCACCGTTCTTAAACTTTTGAAACCACTCACGACAACTTCTCTCACTTAAGGCAGCCTCACCATATGCTTCTACAAGCAATCGATGCGCCTCAGCTGCAGATTTCTTCAAATTGAAGAAGTAAATCAAAAGTTCCCGCAAATGACGCTTATTCGGCTCAAAACTTGACATTTTCGAACACAAAAAAATATGTTATACTGATAAAAATTCACTAATATTTCAAGGTCATGTTGTTGACAGATGTCCAACCTTACGATAATGACATTTTACATCTGACAATTTTAACCATAACTTACTGGTGGCGCCAACTTTTGTCAAACGGCGGTGACTTATTTGTACACCCAATATATATATATATATATATATATATATATATATATATATATATATATATATATGTATATATATATATATATATATATATATATATATATATATATATATATATATATATATATATATATATATATATATATATATATATATATATATATATATATATATATATATATATATATATATATTTATTTCTTTCCAAATCCAGAATGTTGGAAAAAGTATATTGTAAACACATATTCTTAAAAGTTTAATTGATCTTATCTTATGCATTTATTAAACTTACAAAGTGATGTTATGTTTTTTCAGATATCTAAGACTGGATAACTTTCCAAGAAACGTGAATACATTTTCACAAAACGAACCTGTTTCGCTTTATGAAAGCATAATCTAACTGAACTTCAGTATATCGTAGGAACATGATAATTACTTTGAAGAAATCAGTATATTACTACAGTAAAGATCTTGAAATAAAACTTAACACCATTTAATTTGATAGAATAATTAATTAATGAGAATAAGTTCTGTGACTGGCATTCCCGCGTGATCGAGTATGACTTTTAGCCACGTCAATTCGTTATGTGCATGCTGTTGTATTTCAGCAATCATACCGTTTTAACATGTCAAACCTGAAGTTCCGACGGCAAAGTTATCAAAATTCCAAGACGATCGTCCGGTTTAATCTGTTGCAGCCCCTTGTATAAATAACACTTGCTTGTTTTAATGTTTTTTTTATCCACTTTGCACGGATTTCTCTTGTTACACAAATAGGGGCTGCTTCTAGCGTTAGCTTATTCGTTAGGAAGAATATCAGCCAGGATTCTTCTCATACTGCTAGGCGTTGCCGAGAATATATCAACAGTGTCATTCAGTTGGTTCGATGGATATTGCTTAGTAGCGCTTTAACACTTTGCACTCCGATTGGATTTATTCAACACAAATAGACTACTCTGGTGTTAAAAAAAATATATTTAATTTTGTAATAAACCTGCTATTTAAATGAAAAATATATACTAAATCGAATCAATGTCCTCATTTGATCAGAAAAGGGATATTTTTTTAAAATAAAAACTAAATATCATGCTCATTTTTTTTTAGACAGCCTGTTTGTCTCTAATAGTGACCATAATAACATGATGTTTATTTGGGATGTCTTTTTCGACAAGTTACTAAATTCAGTTACCTATTTGAAAACTAGATAATTACTAAACCAGATTAAATTGGGAGTTTAACATTTCTTGTACTTGTTTATGACAAATATTTTGTAAAATGTGTGACTATTATTGCTCAAAAATTTTAAAATATGTTTGTAGCAACGTTTTTATAACCACCCAATTATGTGTTGGGCTGTTTGGGTCCAAATATGTAAAACTATTTGCTCGTTGTATTTCAATGCGTACCCCGTATCCACCTGATGAGCGGAAGGCGGTCAAATATGTAAAGATACACGGTATTTTTTTGACTTTTACAGATACACGGTATTTTTTAGTCTTTTATAGATATGCGGTATTTTTGAACAAAAATGCATACACATATTTAACACAATTTGTTTAAGTATTATATTTACACACCTTGATTTATGTTTATTGTCAAATAATTTTTTTGCTGGAAAATATAATATTATTACTTATAATCGGCCAATTAGTATTTTTTTAAATTACTCTCATTTTCATTATCACATATCGTCTACTTTTGCTTGACGGAGTCGGATGTTGTTCATTTGTCTGAATCGTTATGATTTATAACTGCATTTTTTGCAACTTTGTCAACATTATCAAATAAAAAAAGGTCATCATCAATCACTATCACAGTAATTTTGGAAGTCTACAAAAGTTTCATTCACCGAAATTTCAATGCTACTAATATTTTAATTTATTATTTTACCATATGCAAAAAATGTATTACTTAACACATCTTTATCACTACATCCTGTATAATTTTTATCCAATTCATTCATGGTGCTAAAAAAATTTTTTTTAATTTGCGTTGTTTTGTTTTCGTTCATTTTGTGAAATGGTGGTCACCTCACCGGAAATATATCTGTAGGGCACAATGTACCGATACAGACTGTCCCAATAAAACGACCCACTCAAATGTGCCTGTACGGTACAGATTTTAAAAACAACATAGAACAGTTGACTGCAATTTGCCTATTTATACATAATATAACATATATAATCCTTTAAGTGTACTACGGTAAAATAACATCCTTAAAATATTGTCAGTAAATATTAAAAATAAATCTTCAAAGTTACCGCTCACCAAAGCCCTATAATGGCTTTCGGAGTTGGCTACCAGTCGCCTTGAAGCGATTATATTGGTTTTCGAAGTGGTATAGGTTAACAAATTATTATAAATAAGCTGTAGAAAAAGACAAATATGTAATATGATCAAAAGTAAAAAAAAAATGGGTGTGAATCCGTTTAATATGTCATATGATCTAAGAGTAAAACCAGTCCAGAAGTGAATCCGCCAGAAATCGAACCTGAGGCGCCAGCTTTCTTTGCGTGAATGCTAACAGTTAGACCACAGCCACCGACGTTGATATATATCCATCAAATTTACCCGCAAAATATCTTAACCATGCATAAAATCGTGACTCGGAGCTTTACCATTATAAGAGGACCACCTGTACTGTAGCGCGCCCACACTAAAGACAATACCAGTCGAACCCAGCCCGAGGTGCTGTTTTTATTTATTAACAGTAATTTTACGTCATATTAACATTATAAACATGGGGAATAAATCGGTTAATCTGCAAGGTTCAAACCTGTAAACCAAATTATATTGCCAAAGATGTAAACACATTATTTTTCTTCGCGCATATTTGTTACCTGGGTGGAAAATATTACTTTGTCAAAAATATATTTATGAGGTAGAATCTCTTAATTTAGTAAATAAACTGAAATTTAAATAAAAAATTGAAGAAAATAATGCATTTACTTAATAACTGTGTATCCGGATTTTTTTTACTATTTTACGACATAAAAAAAAGTTCCAGTTTGATAAAACACATCGTCTGGTAAGAATACTTACGCGCCGAGTGCATGTGCGAGTGTTGTCTTTTCATGTGCGGTCGTTTTGACAACACGTGCAACGATGAAAGGCGAGTTCGATGCCTACTATCGGGGTTCTAAATCCGAAGGTTCATTACTGTGTCTGAAGATAATATGGTGTTTCAGCAACATTTTTCAATATGTCCAGATCAACCAATTTGCATGTGTAGAACGGTACCATACGAAAGAAACAGAACTTATATTGTAAATATAATTTTGACTAGTCACTTTGGTAGTTATCGTATCTGGAGAGTAGATCTGCTTAGTTGTCAAAATAATCGTATGTTAATTAAATTACTGTCCACAGGGTTACTGCTTTACATGGATGTCCCACAGATAAACGGCGAAATAAAGATAGAAAGTACAAAAGCCAAAAAAGGATATATTATACTAAACATACGCCCATTATGACTTATGGTACCGAGATAAAAACCATAATTATAATAAAACCTATTGTTGCGCAACTCTGAAATAAGGACTATGCAAGCAATAACCGGTACAACTCTAAGGGATGAAATAAGGACCCGAGAAATTATATTAATGGGAGATAGAAAATAATGAAGAATACACAAATATGTTTCCACGAAAAGGGTGGGAATTTGAAGGCTTTTCTATATATTTCTGGAAGACTTGGAATACACGTTTCAGAATTGAGAATATATCCTTAATGAACAAGCCTGAGGTCTAACGTAAGAAGAAAAAAGTTATGTCTGCATCATAATGGGCGCAAAAATATGTTTCTTTCTTAATGTCAGAAGAATCTGAATTATGACTGCATAATGGGTACAAAGAATGTTTCTTCCATAACGTAAGAATAATTAGAATTATAGCTTCATAATGGGCACTAAGATATGTTCTTCTTTAAGGGTTAGAGTGATAAACTTAACGCAAACAAATGTTGTCATATCCTCACAAGTTGGTACATCAGCCTCTATATTCTTTATGGCGTAGCCCGGTAAACTTCGTAGAATTCTACCGAGAATGGCTCATGTGGGTAGAAAACCACTCTGTAAAAGTCAAACTATAGTCTGCATCTCTCATCATATACTTCCCAGCTTGTTTCACATAGGCAGCACATGATGCAGAATAGTCTGCATCTCTCATCATATACTTCCCAGCTTGCTTCACATAGGCAGCACACGATACAGAATAGTCTGCATCTCTCATCATATACTTCCCAGCTTGCTTCACATAGGCAGCACATGATGCAGAATAGTCTGTATCTCTCATCATATACTTCCCAGCTTGCTTCACATAGGCAGCACACGATACAGAATAGTCTGCATCTCTCATCATATACTTCCCAGCTTGCTTCACATAGGCAGCACACGATGCAGAATAGTCTGCATCTCTCATCATATACTTCCCAGCTTGCTTCACATAGGCAGCACATGATGCAGAATAGTCTGTATCTCTCATCATATACTTCCCAGCTTGCTTCACATAGGCAGCACACGATACAGAATAGTCTGCATCTCTCATCATATACTTCCCAGCTTGCTTCACATAGGCAGCACACGATGCAGAATAGTCTGCATCTCTCATCATATACTTCCCAGCTTGCTTCACATAGGCAGCACATGATGCAGAATAGTCTGTATCTCTCATCATATACTTCCCAGCTTGCTTCACATAGGCAGCACACGATGCAGAATAGTCTGCATCTCTCATCATATACTTCCCAGCTTGCTTCACATAGGCAGCACACGATGCAGAATAGTTTGCATATCTCATCATATACTTCCCAGCTTGCTTCACATAGGCAGCACACGATGCAGAATAGTCTGCATCTCTCATCATATACTTCCCAGCTTGCTTCACATAGGCAGCACACGATGCAAAATAGTCTGCATCTCTCATCATATACTTCCCAGCTTGCTTCACATAGGCAGCACATGATGCAGAATAGTCTGTATCTCTCATCATATACTTCCCAGCTTGCTTCACATAGGCAGCACACGATACAGAATAGTCTGCATCTCTCATCATATACTTCCCAGCTTGCTTCACATAGGCAGCACATGATGCAGAATAGTCTGTATCTCTCATCATATACTTCCCAGCTTGCTTCACATAGGCAGCACACGATACAGAATAGTCTGCATCTCTCATCATATACTTCCCAGCTTGCTTCACATAGGCAGCACACGATGCAGAATAGTCTGCATCTCTCATCATATACTTCCCAGCTTGCTTCACATAGGCAGCACATGATGCAGAATAGTCTGTATCTCTCATTATATACTTCCCAGCTTGCTTCACATAGGCAGCACACGATACAGAATAGTCTGCATCTCTCATCATATACTTCCCAGCTTGCTTCACATAGGCAGCACACGATGCAGAATAGTTTGCATCTCTCATCATATACTTCCCAGCTTGCTTCACATAGGCAGCACATGATGCAGAATAGTCTGCATCTCTCATCATATACTTCCCAGCTTGCTTCACATAGGCAGCACATGATGCAGAATAGTCTGTATCTCTCATCATATACTTCCCAGCTTGCTTCACATAGGCAGCACACGATACAGAATAGTCTGCATCTCTCATCATATACTTCCCAGCTTGCTTCACATAGGCAGCACACGATGCAGAATAGTTTGCATCTCTCATCATATACTTCCCAGCTTGCTTCACATAGGCAGCACACGATGCAGAATAGTCTGCATCTCTCATCATATACTTCCCAGCTTGCTTCACATAGGCAGCACATGATGCAGAATATGTATACACCAATCAAGTATATGAACGATTTAATTCAGATTTATAGATACAAAACGTATCGTCATACAGCTGGTTTATTTCCTGCCATGTAACTAATTACGTTCTTTCACAATGTATCCGACAGCAAGTGTCATCTAGTGTTTTGACTAAGAAAATTTTGAAAAATAAAAAATAAATCTCTTGAAAAGTATTCGGAAAGACAAATTACTGATAGTAGAAGTGATGCACCTTCTACGTAACCAACCTCCATCGTTCCTCAATCGAGAAAGTAAACGATTGATTAATTCAAAGCAGACGTTTCCTTAACGGCACAACTTGAGTCAGATATGGAACATAAATATGTCTAAAGTCATTCTAGATTTGTTAATTTGCTTATTATGTATAATTTGCTTATTAACATATGTTAATTTGCTTATTATAATAAGGAAGGAACGAATAGTTTGAAAAAATCTAAAAAACTGGACTTGAAAAAAGAGAAGAGAGGAAAATCTTAAAAAATAGCTGAATTTGTGTAACAAGGTATTTGAACGGAGTAGAAACGAAAGATGTATAGGCAGGATACTACAATAATAAATACACGACTTGTAAATTGCAGTTCTTCTCACAAGTAACCTCAAGAGCGCTTTATTTTTTTCAAAGGCAGCCCATAAACATCACTAAATAAATTTGTATGGAATGAAGTCTGAAAGGAAGGGTCAGCATCAGGTAAATCAGGATGCAAAAATAAATATCAAATCAACGAACAAAAATTGGCACAGGAAAATAGTGGAGATATATTTTATCTGCCTAACCCATCATGGATATAACATAAGGGTGATGATAATGATGACAAAGGTGCAATATCGATATGCCTGCTAAAAATATACCACGAATTTCAGTAAAAAAATGCTTATGAATAATAAATAAGTGTTATAAACGAAACGGAAAAATTTCGGAATATTTGAAAACTTTCCAACTTATGCCTTCTCGGGGATCACCATCACGCAAGCTTGATCCTCGAGAGGTAAATATTTGCCGAACGGAGGTGAAAATAGTTGCAGGACTCGAGGCACGTCTCCTGGCCCGGTATCTGGTCCTTTGTGGGAATCTACCGACCATCTGGCGGTGTTGTACCAACTCGCTTTGCTGAGATTCCTATCCTCAGGGTGTCGTTTCAGGGCCGTTCAGTGAAAATATGCATTGTATGCAATGCACGCAGGTTCTTGCAGAATAAATACAATAAAAATAGAGTTTAACGTAAATTTAAGTGGAAGACAAGTTAAAAAGTATTTAGAAATCATATTGAGAAAACAATGATTCAATTATAAAAAATTGAATCATCGTTTTCTCTTAAATTACAAATAAACGATTGTTTTATGTTGTATTATGAAATACAAGATATTTACAATTTAATTATCAAAATAAATTACGATACTTATTAATCTTTCATACACTTTTATACTATTATAAAACAATTGAGAGATGTTACATAAAAATGAAGCCACTTTTGGTACGATATTTGCTAACTAAATGGCGCCATAAAATAAATGTGAGATTCCGCAATATTTTCAATACTTTTACTACCCAGCCCTAAGTAACCCTTTAAAGTCAAAAGTTAAACGTTGATAATAATAATAAGGTGGCCATGCACGTCTTTGTCCTCCGCAAAATAAAATTCTCCGTATTTTTTCTTCTATTTGTATACATATTAAACATATATATGATTAGTCGTTTTCTGTACTCGTATATTATCGTATTTAGGCGACATAATCCTAAGCATGGCCCTGAGTTGTTTACAATATTACGTATATCTGTGTACCAAACCCAGGTATTCTGGCTTAATGGACAGTTCAAATTCCTTAACACTTTTACCCTTACAGTTGTTTGTTTATCAAAGAAAGGACATTATTTTAAGAAAGTTTTGTTTTATTACTTCAGAGAATTCAAAACAATGATACTGAAAGCAGAAACATAAATCATAACAGATGTTTGTTGGAAATGTGTTAAATAATCATTGCGGTATTCTCAGATGGTTCAGTTAACCTTAGGCTTCCCACATGCTTCTGTGTAGATCCTGCATCCCTTCACTGAAAACATAGATGGAGCAGTCGTTGATTATATGTTCCATGGTTTGCACTTGACCATATTCGCATATCTGTGATTCATTATGGTACTTTTTATGAATTATGAAAGCACAGCATCTGTGGTATGTACATACTTGGTTTAAACTACTCCAGCTTTTTATTGGTAGGGTACCACCAGAAAGTTTGACAGTTGAATCCACCAGGTCTTTAATTTTGACTTCAGCTTAATTGCATTGTTCTACCAATATATCCTTATGGCTATGATTATTGTAGAGGTTAACTTCCCGGATCCAGAAAGGTTTTCAGGAGAAAAAGTGAGTTACTACTGGGTTAGTGACGTCGTAGTGTAGAATGACTGCATTTTACTGGCATTTCTTGTATTTCCGAATCTATCCTGGTTGTGACTCGTCTGATAGTACGGGAAGCCAACCCCGCCATGTTGATTTGAGTGTACCGCTGGCCGTACGCATTGCAGTATTCATGTCTACGTCCACTTTTCTTGTGTGTGAGCTTGAGACTCACACTTGAGCGTAGTGCTCAGTTGTAGAGTGGGTCAATTCAACTGTCACAGTTCTCAACATCTTAGAGTCACAACCTCGTATAGTCAACTTGTAAATTATATTGAATCTGTTTTCAATTTGTTTCTTATGTGTTAGGCTTCTATCAAGAGACACGCCTAGATATTTTGGATATTATTCATGCCGGACTCTTTGGCCTCCCAAAACAATGTAGATTCGTTTATTTCAAATATGTACCCTTCTTTCTAAAGATAAATATAACCTTTTTTAAAATAAGACTAAGTTTGTACTACATTAATTACGTTACTTATGTCCGTAAATGACGTTACGAATAAGGTGCAATTAATGCATGTATGAATAATAAAGTTACAGCTATTTTTGAGAATCCCCCAGAATCAGTGCCTAGCATGCTGTTAAGCATGTGATTTATTTTTGTTTAATTTACTGAAATATTACGAGGCATATCCAGAAAGTAAGTGTACTGAATTTTTGTAGGTTTCTTTTTTTTTTATTTAGACAAAAAAATTATGTGGTTACCGTAGTACATATGTAAGCTATTTTTCGACATAGTCGCCATTCCTCTCAAAGCAGGTGGTGAAGCGGGGTACCAACTTTTTGATGCCTTCCTCGAAGTAGTTTCCCGTCAACCCCTCCGTCCACTTCTCCATCTCCTCATTTACCTCCTCGTCGGTTGAAAACCTTTTTCCACCCATGTGCAGCTTCAGGGAGGTAAAGAGATAGTAATCTGAAGGTGCTAGGTCAGGGGAATGCGCGGGATGGTTCAGGATATCCCATTTAAACGAGGCGAGCAGTTCCTTCGTAGCGTTGGCCGTGTGTGGTCTGGCATTGTCGTGCAGCAGGCAGACTCTCTTTGTCAGCATGCCTCTCCTCTTGTTCTGAATCGCCCTTCGCAATTTTTTAGGGTCTCACAGTATCTTGAAGAGTTGATGGTCTCCCCTTGAGGCATATATTCAATTAAAATTATGCCTTGACAGTCCCAAAACACGGATGCCATGATTTTCTTGGCTGAAATTGTGGTTTTGAACTTTTTGGCGGAGGGTGAAGAGGTGTGACGTGACCGTTTTAAAACTCGCGACACCACTTGTACACACTCGTACGATTCATAGCTTTATCACCATATGCAGTTTTCACCTCATTATAAACTTCAACCGGAGGTTTTCCCTTCTAAACGAGATAACGGATGACGCCGCGTATTTCGCACTTGGCGGGAGATTGGATTGACATTTTTCACGAAACGTGTTGTCGCGTCGACACTTCTCAACGTACTGACCTCGAACAGGTCTCGTTGCGGAGGGAATGGTCAGGCTACACGGAAGTGTAGCCAACAAGTCGAAAATAAAATCCATCCGGTCGTGAGAGCCTCAGTACACTTACTTTCTGGATACGCATAGTATATTGATTTACTAAGTTCTGAAATCGATGATAATTTTGGCATAAAAGTTAGTGAAAATGCTTTATAGTAATAAATCCTCCTAATTATAAAAAAAAAAACAAGTAAGTATGTTTTATATTTTTTTTCCTCCGACGGATATAATTTTTTGCAGAAAAATATTTATACCTGAAATTTTACTTTTTTAAAAATATATATCTATCTCGTACATATCCTAATCCAAAATACACACTAAGCCACAATGTTAGCATTTCAAATGTTAAATTACATTTTATAATTTTTCATTGCACGTTCATATCGATTTTAAATTTTCTCAAAAAAAAAAATAATAATAAAAAGAAAGAAGTTCTCTTTCCTTCTCTTATTTGACATAAAAAATCCCACTGGCAGATTTTCACTAACTTTTCAGGTTTAGTTATTTGCGCGCTTCCTTTTCTCGGATGTGGAAAGTGTTTTCTTAAAAACATGAGTATGTTTTACAATGATAGATATAAATATCAAAACAGGTAAAATATGGTTTAATGCTATAAAGTTGAGAAATATCATAATGGTTTTTAACTTTCCTTGTATACAAAATATTCCGGCGAACTTAGCAACAATTGGTAATTTCATTTAATATACTAAACGATCATTAGAAGAAATTGTTCATCATCATCTCCATCTCTTTATTGGATGTTGGTGGTACATGTTACGACGAAAAGTCTCAACTCTTGATCACTTGCCGTTTGCATGCCAATGTACAGGCTTCCCCCAGTCCATTCCTTCACTTGATCAATCCAGCTTCACCTAATCTTGCTCACACCCAGTCTCTATCTATTCTTCCTGGCATACTTACTATGACTATTAATTTCAGGCCATCTGGCTTACCTCTGGAAATGTACCTGAAAAACCGCATAATACGATGACAGTATATTGAGGATAGCTGTACCGTCATACAGAAAAGTGTGGACGTTCGCTCTACTGGCGGTTTACGAAATTCTCAGTATACGGTGCTAACACTTCATCTCAAAGAAATATTTTTTGTAAATTCTCGGACTTTTGCTGTCCGTGTTTTAGTGCTGTACAATAATCTGGGTTTCAGATTCGCTTTGTTATATTTTATAAAGATATTGCTATATGTCCGCAAAACAAAATTATATTTGAGACATTCTCACCATTAGCTATCGAAACTAAAACCTCTAGCAGATAGATTGCCAGATAATTGGGATGCATTTACAAACTAATCAGAATATATTGGGTCGGCAGAAACAAAAAAATCTAAATTTCACTCGTTTCAACACCTATAAAATTTCAGCGTTGATATATAGCCATACATTTTGAAGGTTGTTATCTCAAACAACTTCCATCTAATTAATTGTCTTACAATATAAAAAAATCATACTAGGGGAAAATATTTAAACAATAAATAAGTATTCATAAAATGGAATTTTAAATCAAATTCTTTCTAAATGTCATATTATCAAGGTCATCATAATGGTTCTGGTTTTCAGCAATATATAATCAAATTTAATCACTTTTAAATCTTAAGTATTTAAAACCGTAAGGAATTTCACGATAAATATCTTGTATATTACAAAATCGGAATAATTATAAAAATATTTTTTCTTTATGCTAATCACCTATGCGTTGCATTAGACTAAAATAAAAATCGGACTAAGAAGAAGAACATATTAATGAAATTATTTTTTCTCAAGTAAGTTGATTAGAAAACAAGGTTTAAAAAATGTTATTTATCAAAAATAATTAAATAGTATTGGTATATTTTATTTTGTAGTAATATATTTTTTTTCGAAAACATTTCGAACATATTTTGCCTAAAATTGAGATGCTATAGTTATTGTTTTGTATCATAGTTTTATTGTATCCACTTCAGCCTGGTTTAGTAAAATTGACGAAAAATCTTGCCGATTAGTATTAACTTGTACGGAAAAAATATTCATTTAACTCGCTTGATTTTTTGCTTATTCAAATTTTTTTTGCTTATTCAAAATTATATTTGTTTATTAGTAAACCCTTACATTGATCTGTATTTTTGATATTTATGTCCATTTGTGAAAAATACGTCCATTTGTGAAAAATAAAAACGATGACATCTTAAGGTTAAAATTAAATATGTTAAAACAATTTTTTCTCAATATTCGTCAGAAAAATAAATCTGCCAATTATGTTTATTATCTGAAAAAATATTTACATATTTTAAAACGCTTGTTTAAGATGGTTTGGACATATGGAGATAAGGAATGTTAAAATAATGACTGGGTAATACAATACTAGTCGAAAGTGCAAGGTGTGTGTGGAAGAAGTATACCGAAGAAAACGTTGCTGGATTAAGTAGATTAGTTTTTGAAAGAAAGTAAAGTTCGAAATATGAAAAATGAAAGATTGTGCATGACTAGTTTTATGATTGTGGAGGAGGGGAAAGTTGTATGTTTTGATAGAAAATCTTGGAGTTTTGTTATCTCTACCTATCTCGGAAGGCACACGGAGTAATGGTATGTATGTATGACGCTTATTTAAATTAACAAAAAGGCCTTAAAAACCTTTGCTAGAAAAGTTCCTGTGAGTAGGATAACCTAGTTTATGCATCATAATAATTTAATAAATAAGAATTTAAACAACTCTCTTTTCAGTTTACGAATTTAATGTCTTACCATAGTAATATTTGTTTTTTTTTGTGAAATGTTGATGAACTGTAGTTTAAAATGAAATTTTAACGATCAATATATAAAATGTAAAGTTTACAATTCGATAAGTACGTTAAATGGTAACGTTTTTAATTCAATGATATTCCTATAAAATTTCGTTGCTTCAAATAAAGTCCAATAAATGTAAGTTATACCCAAAGGGTGAATCATAAAAATAATTTAATAGCATCCATACGAACTGAGTAAAAAGTGCAAGATGCACATACCATGGACATACAACGAGAATTGACCACAGAAAAAAATAATGAGCGAAATTGAGAGTGGAGATTTTTTTTTATCATATTACTTGATAAAATAAGAAACGTACAAGCAAATCAGCCACTTAAATATATAAAAGTAAAAGTTTGAATAATAGAAGGATGTATATGACAAAGTGAGGTTATAGATGTGAGAGAGAAAAAAACAAGCAGGCCAGGTTAAGCGAAGTGATGATTTGTTTTTTTTTATGAACATCATTAAATATATACGTGATGGTTTTGATTGATTTTGCCTGAAAAGTTTAAAGATTTTAACAAATTGTGCGAATATGGCAAGGCACTTTGATAGGGATTTAAAATAAAGTTCGAAATGATAAAATTTTACTTGATCAATTTTCACAGTATGCCTGCACAGTGCACTTACTGGCATAACGGCACTTGGCAGCCAAACCTGAAGCGATGCAATCTTCCTTACATGAGTATTTTCTCATATTTGACTCTATATAAGATTTAAACTGCATTTTTAACTCATTCACCTTAACAACCTTAGCGATTGGTTTGATATGCTCGCCTTTCAGATTCGCAATATTGCTAAATTACAATTGGACAGCGTGTGAGTGTTTTCTTATTGATCATTAAAATTATGACATGGTAGGATTATAAAATGAAAATATTATTCCAAGGCTTTAAAAGTGCTGTCTTAAATTAAATAATAAATTAAATTTACTTTCTTAAGTGTGGTTTTGCTGGATTATAAACAATAAAATTATTAGTCAAAGAGCATAAACAGGTAAATGCTAGATGAAAAAAATGGTAGAGAATAAAAAAAACTCAATTTACTTGAGCTATACTATACCATTTATGTCACAGATTATCACAATTACTTTGTTTACATTTACTTTTTCAGGATACAATTTCCAAACATGTCAACTGTTTAAAGCACATATTTTGCCAGTTATATTTTGCATACTCGTATATTGGTTGAATCATATATTTTGCCAGTCATACTGCACATACTCGTATATTGATTATTGCCAGTTATACGAGTATTGCACATATATTGCTTACAGCATATACGAGTATATTACCAGTTATATTACACATACTCGTATGTTCCTTAAATCACAAAAACGTATTTTAACAGTTAAATTGTACATATGTGTATAAAGCTCGAAGCACATACATTGCCAGTTATATTGTACATATATACGAGTAGCTAGTCAAATTGTACATAATATATTGCCAGTTATATCGCACATATTTATATGACTTAAAGCACATATATTGTCAATTATATTGCTTGAGGCACGTGTATTTCGTCATTTTCAAGGTAATTAGGAGGAATTAATCATAACATATTTGTTTATTAGTAAACCTTTTTTTTGTTCAGAACGCAATTTCAATGTACTCGTACTATGGTAAATTATAAATTAATTAAGGAACGGAATACGTAACCCTCAGGTGGAAAAACAGCGTCCCACCAAATAGGCCACGGAAGTCGTCAATTTTGATTAAAAATTGCTTTATTATTATGTTAAACTATAATAATAAGCTAACGTGAAAATCAGTGATTACTCCTTAAGTGTTAGAAGAGATCTTAGCGTATGTTTATGCTTATACAAATTGCTAACATAAAATAGCAAACCCTTTGTTAATTAATAAACTTTTGTTTAATGCGTCGGACAATTATTTACGCCAACGTGAATTAAGTTTGTTGAGAGCATCACCACTCGTACGCGGAATAGTTTTGTTGAATGAATTTTATGATATTGGTATATTCTATATCTTGGTGAATATATTGAGGATAAAATTCGTTAGTAAACTTTGTAGCTGTAACAGAGCCACTTCACAGGGAAGCATAAGTAACCATGTTCCTGCTGTCACTACGAGCATTGAATTCAACTTGTATCAAATGTAAGCTAAATAATATATAAATATCCGTCTGTTCCACTGCATGATTTTTTTCTGTCAAAGATATCCTGGTGCACTCTTACTCACTCATAAACAAGAACTAACAGATTCTCTACTTTATGTATGCGGCTTTTCTTGAGGGTTTTATGGGTCCACTTAGACACCGAATATGATGTGGAATAGCCTGCAGACTTATCTCGCAGCATTTGAGAGATTCACCATACGAAATAAGAAGACGGAAGTATAGTAAAATAAATTATTGCGAATGTGGTGAAGTATTCAATATAACGATCGCAGCCGCCACCTTACTATCTTTATACTTAACACTTTTTGTCATATTTTTTTAATAGTG
Source organism: Odontocerum albicorne (assembly GCA_949825065.1). Lineage (NCBI taxonomy): Eukaryota > Metazoa > Arthropoda > Insecta > Trichoptera > Odontoceridae > Odontocerum > Odontocerum albicorne. Next base: position 39,398,677 of record OX463841.1, read on the forward strand.
GGTTCAATTCCAATTAGAGGGCCGTTAATAGTCTGTTTTCTAAACGGCGCAATTTTTTCTAAAACAGAATTACTAAAATAATCATCATCACCATATTGGGGAAGGCAGAGGAAATAGATCTCCTCTTTATTCTATATTACATATATAACATAAATATCATCACGTCGTGTTTCTTGTGGGTGTAGCAGATTTTTTTTCCACACAACTTTCACTTCCTCCATATTCGTACATCTCGCCATGCCCAATCATCTGTTATTTAAACTTCTCACTTTACCTTTTTTATTCTATGTTGGTGTACATATTTCGCTATTGTCTATATTGGCATACATTTCTCGCCAAAGAAGATATTGTTGAATCAAGTGAATGATATTTTGAAAGAAGGAAAAGTAAGAAGTAAGAGATATCGTAGAAGTTGTATAAGAAGGCTTATGGATGTGGAAGAGGCGAAATATGTGTGTCATGATAGAAAAGTATGTCGCTTTGTCATCTCTGCCTACCGCAGTAGGGAAGCGACATGATGGTATGCATTTCGCTTTTGTCATGTCCGTACAACTCATTATTAATACATTTCTATTTTTGGGACTCATTCTTCCCTCTTATATGATAGAATTTGATTTGTCCGGTCGTGCTACGATTTTATAAGCTTTTACGAGATTTTAGTACATTCGTTACAAATCGAATAGATTTTTTTGATTAATCAATAATCATCATTATTTTCTCTACGTGACCAAATCACAATAATTTCAATAGAAACCGTTGTTATTTATTATACGGGCGTGTATTTCTTTGAAAAGTTCTATTTACGATCTAGGTTCCGGAAATGTTGGTTAAACAAAGCATTAAAACTTATATGGAATAATCGCGTGTATTTGTCTCGGTGAAATTCAAGTTGTACTACCTAAAAAGTAAACCCAGTTTGTGTTTCAGTAGAGTACACTTTGTCTTTGAAGTTCCCGGAAAGCGGCAATATTCTTTTGCTCGCTGCATAAAATTGCTTCACGTAATGCCAAGATGGATATCTAGTTTCAACATCTATCCTGCCAACTATGTTGGACAAATGAGCGCTTTGCATACAAGCAAAAAGAGTAGCCGACCTGAGTCAACCAGAACACTGAATGATGGTTTTAATTTTAGCCTCAAACTATTATACACGTCTAGTCACTTCTAACTAATGTTAATCATGTCTTGTCTTAGTTTGTGCGTATATTTAGATTTTTTAAAGTAGAAACAGGTGTCCATCTTATATTTTTATTTATTTATTGGTTTGAAGCATGTATCAAACATGTGTTTATGAATATATCATGCCCGAAAATTGTTTTTTTTTTTAAAGTTACGTAAACAAGTTTTTTTGTTCCACACAAGCTTTGTATGATTGTTTTTTTTTTGCGTTATTATTCCCATTTAAAAAAAAGACTATTTTATAAGGTACTATCGATAATTGAATCCGAAAACTTCAAATAAATGACAAATGTGCCAACAAGGCCACAAACAACGAAGGTAGTGTAATAGATTTACAAAGTGAAATCTAAGGATACAACTATGAAAATGCGTACGTGCCATCACGTGCCACGACATGTTCCTATTTTGGTAATCGTGTCGATAGACATCTAAGCGTTTTGTCCATTTTCTATTTGTCATATTGCTTGACATTACCTCAGTTAAATATTTTCTCTAACTGTCTCCATTCGTTCTTTTCAGGTTCTACGCCTTCCTCGCTCTCCATTTATTTCAGACACCGAATTGGTAATACGGAGCGTGTCCGAGAGATAACATTATCTTCGGCCCCATTCATTTAGCCTTCGGATTTAGAACCACTTAAATACGCACCTATCTCGTGGTTTGTCATCATACATGTTAACAATACTACCCCACAAACAAAGAGGTAACAACATGAGCCTACGTAGCGGGATTTTGAGTTTTTTTACCAGTACCAGACTGGGACCCTTTTTATTTTTTTAGGATACTATCGACAATCGAGTTCGAAACCCCTGGATGGAAGTTAAGCGTCTAGTCAACTAGGTTACGAAGGTTGCCAAGTTATTAAACAATTTTACAAAAATCATTCTAAAAAACATTAAACAATTTTTTCACAATAGTTACGAGTAATCAATGATGCCATTAAACAATTTTTCGAAAATCATTAAAAAAATTATAAATACGAGTATCACGTTTATTTTTGTAGAGCATGCGCTAATATTTATTACGTGAAACCGGTAAAGTTGTAACGTTTGTAGAGCATGCGCTAATATTTATTATATAAAACCGGTAAAATTCATAAAACCGGTAAAATTGAAAATCATACGGAATATTGAATAACGTCTTGCAAACTTCAGATCCGTTTTTTTCGTGTATTTTAGTGAATCTTACTCAAATATATTTTATTCATAGATAAAATTGAGATTACTTTCGTTATACAGGTATTATAGTACACCCTGGCGGGTGTCATTGCCACGTGGCTAACTCTTTTTGCCAATTTAAAATATGTCGCAGTGACCGTGAAGAAAACCAGATTGAAATCATTAAAAAAATGAGATGTAAACGGGAAAAGAACCCACGGATTGCAAGACAGGCGTCTTATCAATTAGGCCAAGAGGGCTAAAGATGTGTTTAGGTCTTAGGTTATAATCACGTTAGTTTTATGCCATCGAGGGCTTCCTAAGAACGTGGTCAAGGGAAAAAATATTTTTCACTAGAACTTTTTTACACATGTGGAAATAATACATTTTTTTTGAAAATCGATAAAAATGCACTCATTGTTTAGAAATTCGTACTAGTTTTTTTTTAAATACGAGTAGCTCGTTAGAATCAACAGTTAACTTTAAGCTTAGGAAATTAATAAATTTTTGAACCTTGATTATTAAAAAGATGTGCTTAAAATTGGCTTAAATTAATTAAAAGGCCATTTTATAAAGTACTGTAAAGAGAGATAACTCTCCTCAAGGGCGCAGTAAATCGAAACTCGAACCCACTATTAATGAACAAATTGCATATCAGCGCCGAGCGAGTCATGTGTTACAGTCATGCTATATATTCCTTATGTGATTATTGCAAGGTGGCAGATTCTTCCAACCAATTGGAAAGATGTTTATGGGGCCTTAAGTGAAAACCAAATTAAAAACCTTTTTTTAAAACTAGGTTCCAACGGGAATTAAACTCGTCAGAATAAAGACAGACGTTGAACAAAGCAACGAAGCAACAAAGGTCATCTACTATTTGCTTAAAGTGGTTAAAAGTGGGAAATCACCTGTTAAAAAGGGTCGATATATATCACATATAATATTCACGAAACCATAATCTCTTAGAATACTAAAAATGCAATGTAATAACTGAATCGGTTAATAGTACGCTAAGGTATCACCTGATTAGAAACAGCAGTTGGCGAGTTACCGACTCAAGCGCCGCGCCGCATCCAGGAGGTAATCGTGCCTTGGGGGCAATTTGCATACATTAGCCTTGCTTTCACGCGCATCGCTTTACTCCACCTCGGCTTGATCTCTTCGCTTGTAAGCGCTCTCTGCTCTGTTCCTCTGCCCAATTAGGGGTTTCCTACGAGCATAGTCTTGCGATTTGCAGAGCCGGCGGAAACCTCTTGAGACTACAATATTGAATACCGTGCACTTTGGTTTGTTTGAGAATATTATATGTGTTTTCTCTGTAGAAACTGAGGCTAACAGTGAGCGGTTATCTACTAAGTATTATTAATCCTTTTTGTATGTGTATAATCCTTTGGGTAGTTTGGTATTATTGCTTAATCTCTACTGAACTTGAAACATTCGGGTTCTATTTTTGTGTATGTTTATATGTATTTCATTTAAAGCTATTTCCATTTAAACATTTTCTTCGAAATACTGTGAATTTTGCCACGACTGACGTCGTTTTTGACTATTCGTACTAATAAAGCTCCAGTTACCAACTAACAAATTTAAGATATAATTTTAAATATTAATTTTTTTAGTGAGCAATAGAGCTTTTCCTTTTTTTTTCATTATATTTTATTTTCTTATAACCTTTTGCACTGATGATCATAAATTGACATTTTTTAAAATTAATCCACATAACTTTCCCTATTTCCTCTTTTTTATATGTTTTTTTATGTATGTAAATAAATACATTTTTATGTAATCTTCAACTCAGCACTTTTTAAGCTACTGATTTGTAAGATGACATTTCCTGTGAGTAATACCCTTTTCAAGTTGTACAATGGACAAGAAAATATGATTACATAAATAACAATTGAAAAACTACGATAAACAATGAACATTTTCTCATATAAGCACATTAGTATTTCGATGTTATAAATAATTTTCTCTAAATAAAACAGCTAATAATGATTTTTTTCTAAATAAAATACTTGCAAGTATGGTGTGGGCTGAAAGCGTCTGGTGTCTTGGCAGCCGGATTCGCCCTCCAATTCGTGGTTGCATATAGTATTTCGATTGTGTGGATGTTATGAGATGCGTTCAGACCTTTTGATACCATATATCTCTCAAATATATTTTTCGTATTGTCTTAACATATGTTCGTGAGTAATTAGAGGATATATTATATATTTGTATTGTATACTATCATCTATTGCGATCAATAAACTTTAAATTAATTTATTATTAAATATTTTGAAAATATTTATACCAGGGTGTTAAATCATAAACATTGCACCTTTATTCAATGTATTTAGTCCATATTAAGGTTATTTATTGGTTTCTGTTCATCATATTCAAGCAACAAGTTTGTACACCGATTTCGTATTCTATTGCCATCATAACTCAACTATAATATATCTTACTTGTAATAAGTTATAAAACATAACAAACCTGCTTAAGCGAATGCATCCAAGTTATCGGTCTTATAACGAATGAATTTTCAAAGCGGTAATTTTGCTTGAGACCAAGATTGAAAATATTGTTAATTAAATTGATTTATTTCGAGTTGACGCTGAGTTTTGTTATCTCATACTGATCAAACAATGAAAATAACAAAATACAATATGATCGATCATAAACGAAGAGAAACCAATTAGTTAATGGATTTCTTAAAATACAGTTAAATGTGGACTCGCCAATGATTAACACTTTTATCAAATTATGCTATTTAAATATTTGGATATAGATCTGCCCGGTCATCGTGATTTCCTTGACAGAATTAAGGCCTGGTTTAACAAAACACTCAAATAAATCATCTAAGAAAGTATATATGTATTTTTATTCTTTTGTGTACATGATTTTTTTTAATTCACATCATACGGATTTCTCATGTTACATAACGTGGGTATACATAGTATATCGGGTTAGCTTATTGCTATACATACATTTCTTCCAACCAACCAGATTTTATATATAATATGTATATGTTTTTTTAAATATTAATCAATTTAAGTCATAATAAATTGTCCCAAGTCTGTCTCTGGTAATGTCGCTAGTAAGTCTTTGTGGACGACTCCGCTGGCCAAGGGCCATACAGGCACAGACCCAGAGAGACTTGTCCTTTTTGGGGCCAAGCCAAAAAAGGACACTGGCCCTTTGCGGGAACCTGTACATTTCTAGCGGGATAGAAACAGAAGTATACAATTTAGTACTCTTCGAAATTTGAACCAATTCACAATTAAAAAAATACGAACCAATTCACAATTTAAAAAATCTGGTCATTTGGAAAAGATTGACACATGGATATAAATCAACATTTTTTTATTGTATCTAAAATGTGATATGATGTTTAGATCTTGAACAAGTCATTCTCTTAGTGCGTTCTGACTTTAAAAAAAAAATTCTATCTAGTGCAACTCAAGGACGTAAAATAATATATACGAGTACATACATCTTTTTTGGGACTGGAAAAAATAACAGGGTGCTAAGTTTTCTATCACGAGACTCATATTTTGCCTACTTTACATCCATATACCTTCTCATGCAACTATTAAAATTGCTCGACTTATTACATTTCCTTTTTTTTTAAAGGTCATTCACTTAGTACCACAATAATAATCAGAACTTCTAAAATTAAAAATTGAATTTTTTTTTAAATGTAAACAAAGAAACAATGAAGTTTAGAAAGCTAAAATATGTGAACTTGGTTAAATGAGTGTTTCTAAATTTCATTAATTTTTCATATCACGCCAGGTCCTTATTGAGGAAGAGAGAGAGAGAGAGAGAGAACAGATTCTCACTTCGTTTTATCCTAGCGCACACATTTAGCTTCTGCAACATCCATAAATCTCATCATACATATTCTTATGTTATTAAGACTTTTCACAATTTATTCCTTGTGCAACGTTTTTCTAGGTTTTGCCAAATATCTCTTACCTTCAGTAATTTCGGGAGGGAAATTTACCAGAAACGAAAACCCGGTATTGAAAATGACGATTTCCAAAGACTTTGTCGAGTGTTTTTGATTTTTTGAGCTTTCAAATTCAATTCTTGATGGCACCGAAAAAAGGATCCCAGTCAAGTTTTTTCACATGAAACTTTTAACATTTTTCCGATAAGTAAACATACAGCCTAACAGTCTTATTGTTATGTCGTAAGAAATTGTCACAATGCATTATTTGAATATTTTAACACTATTTGAATATTTTATTGGCATATAACCCCTGAGATTGCCAGCCCACAGTGTATAAAATGCACACATTCGTCTTAGTTTTACGAATGAAAAATGAGTAGGTAAATCACTTTAAGTGATCAGATTTCCGACTGGATGAGTGTTACGGTGCTGGACTTAAGCTGGGCATAAATAACGAGGCAAAAAGTATGCGACAGCGGACATCCGAATGTGTGGTGTGTATAAATAAAAGGACGCGCCCACCCCCCGAGATTTACTGCGTTACAACTGCATCTCCGGTACTGGCCGAGAGCGTTGCACTTGCATTGGAGATTGACTGATGTACTTCTAAAATTAAATGCACTTAACCGAATTTATTGATTTTTAACATATTTGTTTCAAGTTTTATGAAAGTTACAAAATTTAAATTGTGATAAAGGTGACAAGAAGATATATATGTTATATGCAATGAATATAAATTATGTATACTTCCTCAATTTTTTTCTTAAATATAAAATGTTGACATGTGAAATAGCGACCACGAAAAACAAATTTGAATTAGTTTAGTAATATTATATAACAAAGGTAGTATAACAAAAAAAGTATGGAATATAACACCTAAAAAAACAACAATTGTAATATCAGGTACCAAAATGTCATGTCGGAGAAAAAAATTACAGTTGGTAAAAATTCAGTTTTCTCAAAAATGTAATAAAAAAGCTCGTTTATGAGTACGATACTTTTTTTAAACATTTAGTCAAACTTTCAAGATTAGTTTCAATCTATTGTGGATGTGATATTCTAGTAAAAATCCCCAACAAAAATCTCGCATGAACTTGGCAGCTGTCAAACGAATGCATTAAAGGTCAAACAAAATGACATTTTAGAGCTAAATATGGAAAAGCGTTTGATGTTGTCCGTATGAATTTAAAGTCAAATGTGATTGAGGTTTTGAGAGCAAATAAAAGCTTTCTTTATAAATATGTAAGAAAAATAAATGTTTACTTTATAATATTAATAAACCACCAATTTCTACAAACATAAGCCACTACTGATATTCAGCATAACAAACGAGAAAATCATTATTAGCCTGCATTTTCCTCGATTTTCCAATCCAGTATTTTCTGTAAGAAATAAAAAAAACCTCATCAATATTAAAACATTAAAATCAAATAGCCATATTGATATCTTTGGGCACATCTTCAAAAATAAAAAATATGCCGCTTTATATGTTTTAATTCCCGAAAAAATGGGTACTTTTGCATCTCTAAACCTATTATCTTAAATAAATAATAAAATGTTAATTTATCATATTAATAAACTTTTAATTATTTCTTCGTTTCTTGCGTAAAATATCTAATATTACAATGTTTGACGGAGTTAAAAAATACCGGATAAAAAATAACTGTTTGCTAGAGATGTATGTTATAAGTAGAATTAATAAAGGAATTTTGAGATGGTTGGCTACACTGAGAGAGTGAGCTGCAAAAGACTGACGAAATAAATATGTTTCTGGGATGAATGGAAAACGAGGAAGTGGTAGACGGAGGAAAAGAGAAAGGATTTGGAGAAAATTTAACCGAGGAAAAGGAAACAAGTATGAGAAATAGAATATCGCGTTTGATGAGATGTATCGATATGGACGATGTGAGAGTTGTTTGCATGGATAGAAAGGCGTGGAGATCTATCCTCTCTGTGAATCCCAAAAGAGACATGGCGTGATGGCAAATATGTAATTAATTTATATGTTGCCGTTTAGTTGCCACTCTAACAGTACATGTCATTCGTTGTAGCATCTCTCAAAAATGTCATTCTAAGAATTCTTGTGAAGGTTTCAACACTTTCTTTCCTCCAACACTGGAAGATGAATGAATTATCTAATAAAATATTTATTTTAAATACATGTGTATATTAATTTTTACATTTTTTCAATAAAAAAATCTGCTTTTATTGTCTAGATGCCCAGTAAAGGGTTAAAAAGCATCATGTTTGCGTTCCTTAACGCACGTGTGAAAATTAAGTTGATAATAAAAATAAATTTATGTACGGAAACGGAATTATATTATTGAACGTTTGACTTGAAGAAATCTCAAAGAAATAACTGTTTACGACCGATAAAAGCAATTGAATAATTTGCTGAAAGCACGGCGAATAGCAGAAAAGCTAAGATACCTTTGCGACGGTCGTTTTTCACTTTAGTTACCCAATAAATAGTTTAATTTGTTGTCGAGCACATTTTTCTTTGCTAATGCGGTGAGTTTTGGTCAACTTCTTAAATAATGGGAAAAAGTCAAATCAGTCACGTCCTTTGATCTCAAAAAAACTTGGAGTTTGCGAAGATCTGCGAAAGTCTAAAAATATGTTTTCCCAGATGTTTATGGAATCCTTTAGAGATTTAACTTGAAACATATTTAACTATTAGTTCTTACTTTTTTTTTGTAAAAAGAAAACATTACCATATTGTAATGTTTTCCAAACAATTTATTTCTTGATTTACTGTCAATGAATCAATCTCCAAAATGATAGAAATTAAGGTTTTATGATATAAAATGTCAAATGTATGTGAAAATATCAGATCGGTATTATTAACTCTATAATCTTCAAATATAAAAACCTTCAATATAAATTTAAGCTTCTGTAATGAAAAATATTTCCTTAATATTATATTTAGATAAGCATTGAAAAAAAATGTACATTATGTACATACATATCATAATGTATATTTGTTTAAAATATTATATAATATACTAAAATAAAAACTCAACAAATACTATAGAAATAAAGATCGTATAGCACCCTTTAGTTTATTCTTATAGGTGATCCAGACATATTGAAGAGCATGGCCAGTAGATAATACTGTCTTCGACCCCATAATCGAGCTTTCAGGTTTCTAAATCATTGAAGTAAATACGGAACTCGTTGTTTGTAATTATACGTGTTAGCCATACTATCGCACATGAAGATGTAATAACACTTACATATGTGCATTTGAGTGTTGTTACCAGACTGGGACTTTCTTATATTTGTTTTTTTTTTCAGGGTTCCATTGGGAATGAATCTCGTAGCCCCCCGATGCAAGTCAATCATCAAATACAATATAAAACAGTTCAGTTTGACCTCATCACCACACACAATGTTATAAGGGACCAAATAAATCCCCATCCAGCGCGATCTACACTATAGTTCAGAAAATGTAGGATGAGTTCTGTGACAGTTCACAAATTTGCCCCAATACAACCTTTTAATGATGTTCAGTAATTTTAATTATTTTATCAATTTAATATGAGCCTCAATTCTAATAAATATCAAGTTATTTAGATAAATACATTACATAAGGTTGTATTGGGGCAAATTTGTAAGCTGTCACAGAACTCATCCTAGAATTTCCGAACTATAGTAGATTTTTTTTAAAGAGGAGTGTCCAGAGAGCCACGGTGATACACCTGAGTGTATTAAAGAATGATAACGACGACTGATTTAAGGTCTGACGTCACGGGAGAAACAAACTTAAAACCAAATGATTTTCATTCAAATTTTTAAATTTCATGTAACAATTGAATTTTAAATTTCTTATTTTCTTTTTTATTTTTAAAGAATATATATGACCGAAATCATAGGTATCCTTATACCCTCGAACACTAGGCGGAAAAAGTGCCTGTGTCGTTCGAGGGGAGTAGCACAGCGCGGGGTTCGAACTGACGACCTTCCGCACGGAAGTCCAGTGCGTTACCGCGCGGCTATGCACGTCATTGTTCGTTTATTAATTTACCTATCCCATGAAATTCCAGTAAAAATGTATTAATTAACCTATCACATGAAATTAAACTCACTCAATTTATGTTACGTATGAGTGAAAAAAAATGTGTCCACGGTTCACTGACGTTTGTATACGAAAATTTTAATAAGTGCAAAGTGAAAAATATATCCGATATAAACGTGAAACTGGTATTTATTTTTAAAATCGAGATATAATTTATTTCATTGAGACGCTTGCCACATTAAAGCGTGCCTCGAAAGTATACGAAATTACGCTGGAAATTGTGGCAAAATAAAAATTGAAAAACGGTCAGAATTTGTAATGACTCCCCGGAATATCTCGTTATTTCTGCGTTCCATTACAGAATGCGGCACTCTTTCGCATATACTATACAGCGTGTAATTACAATTTCGCATGACTTGTTTTAATTTTAAAATATTAAAATGGATGAGTTGATTGTATTGTTGAAAGGAGTAGAACTTTGAGGTCGATCTCATGGTTATTGAATTATTAATTGTTCAGAATAGGGCGGAGTATTATGACCGGGCGTTTATCGTCACCGGTTCCATGGTGTGGAATGTGTCTGCCTCTAAGTATTAAATATATGGATGGGATGGTAAGCTTTAGGAAGCACTGGACTGCAACCCTTTTTGGGATCTTACAAACATTTATGACTTTATATGAACGCTAGACTTCACCAAAAACCGAATGTATTTTTACTACTGCTTTTTTGTATCACATGTTAGTTTAAGATAAAGTTTCTTATTTTTGTCAATTGTTTTAAGTACTTGAATTAACTTGTCGTATGTGCATTTCAATGTAACTTAAATAAATACATGTAACCTCAAATATCTCGAAAGCTAGGTATGTGAGTGAATTAATTATTGATGCAAATATAGAGGATGATAGGGGGTTGTTGGAAATGATTTTGATGTGATTGTTAAGATTATGATGCGGATAGAATTATGATTGTGATAGCTTTGGATTTAATATGAATGCAAAGTGTGACTATTTCAGATGCGTGTTATAGTATTTATAGTAAATATATGGAATTTGTGATTAAGAAGTGTGGCCATATCGATATAAACCTTGCCTAGTAATACATGACAATACCAAAGCCCACCATTTTGTCATATATTCATAAAATTATAGAACTTGGGCATATTTATGTACTACTTGTACTTTGTTCCTCTTTCCATTAAACGATGTACGTTGTTAATGTTGTATTGTGAATTATACGATTATTGACAAGTTTTTATCACACAAGAGTCAAATTAAAGATATTCTTCAGTTATTTGAGAAATACATATTTTTTAAACAGCCTGTATGTGAATGAACTTATATTAGTTGGTAAGTTATGCATCCTCAATAATACATATTTCGAGATAACATCGTTAGGGACTTCAAATGCAGCGGGCTAAATGGAAACCCGCTCCGCTCCCAAATGGTTACCCATCTTTTAGTATCGGGTGATAAAATGTTGACTCAGAGCTCCGCCCACATTTGATTGTATTTTGGGAAAACATATTCATAGAAATACCTGCTACCACGTTAAAGAAAATAGGGTTTGAACTAATCTACATTCAAACGACCTACACAATGTGTTAAAGTCATATAAATCTTTGCTTGATTAGGAAAAAAACGACATTCATCTGTATTAAATGACTTGTCCATATTTTAATGAAAGCAATAAAAAAGCGTGTTGTCGAACAATAAATAAAAATATATAAAAAATAAGTTTAAGCATTGTAGTATGTAAATACATATCATATAACTACACATATATGTATGTAATGGAAACGGAAAAATACACTTTAAGTCTGGTTTCATCTCATACTGATGACCTCCGAGGCCTAATTGGTAAGACCACTAAATTCATCTCGGGGGTTGTGATACCTAATGTCACAGGTACAGCATTAAGTGACCATTTTTTTCTATCTGTTAAATTAGTAAATTTATTTATCCAAATATGCCATTTAAGATTTTTTTAACCATCAGGATATTTGGATTTATAGTACTAGAAAAATATCTAAACCACTTTTGAATGTGACACAGAATAACCAAATATATTATATTATTAGTCTGAAAATAAGTAGCGATAGACAGCCAAGTAAAGTACACATAATTCTTCACAAGTCATAAAATAAGGTGCTATAACTGAAAATGAATATAAAATAATATACAAAAACTGGTACTATATGAGATGCCGCTAATTGCTGGCAGATAAACATCAAATGTAAATAAATCTGAGAAAGTCGTGACAGAAGATGAGAGAAAACCTCTTACGATGAAATATTTTACGTGATAACATCTCTGGTAAAATATAATAAACAACCTTAGAATATGCCCCTTCAAATAAAAAATATAATTTAAAAATAACGTCTAGTAGAGTAACCGTCACTTCAGGCTTTCACAGGTTAAAATATTGAAGTACGAGTACCGCGTTGAGAAGAAAATATCATTGTATTGTTTCTAAAATCAATTAACAAAGGTCAACAAACTTAATTAATTTGAGTCACAAAAATAAGTCAATACTAATTTGTGATGTTATTTCTGATGATTCCGTCATTTGATATCTCATCGGCAATGTTTCATTTTTAATTCTAGAATATATTATACTCGTATACTCGTATATTGATCTTTGATATTTGATCTGAATCGAAAATGAATTTGATATATCTGCTAACATGTTGAGACACTTATTTCTTATGATATTCTTTGTACTTTTCATCATCATAATCACAAACCACGCCATTTCTCTATTGGGTTAGAAAGAGAGAACACTTTCTACTTCATTATATCCTGGCACCTTTCATTTGGTTCTGCCACGTCCAAACTCTTAGTTATATATACTCTCGTATTAAAAAGGTTGTTCAATCTTTCATCCTTTGGAATTTGATTATTTCCTTCGTACTACATTTTTTTAGTTCTTTCCAAATTTCTCGTACCTTCTCTAATAGCTGTTAATAATATTATTATAAATCTTTCATCATTTATTCTTTCTACGTAGCCAAAACATCCCAGTTTTCTCCTTTCTTAATCTTGGATACTGTGTCTTCTTTCAATTAAAATACTGTTTTTCCACGCACTCAATGCAACGCTCTGATTTCTACAGCTTTTATCTTCCTTTCATCACTTTTACTACGTCTACATTTCGCTTTTATATAATACTATTGGGACAAGTATTCCATTATGAGCAGTTAGCTTTGTACTTTTAAGCTACCAAATTCTAATTTTAAGAGTATGGAGTATAAAAAATAAAAGGTCTTTGGTAAATGGAAACATCGAGTAGTATTGTGAGAACTGACAGAAAAATAAGGGAAGAACGTGTTCTGTAACTGGGTTGATTAACAAAAAAATATTTTTGTTTAGTTTTATCACAACTTCGGTTAATTTTTAAATTAACATCGTTTGTTATCTTCTTTATTACTCAGCAAAAATAAGATGTTGAAGAACTGTTTTTAAGATAAAAAAAATTGTTCACGGTTAAGATAGTTTTAACTATGCTTACAAAAAAAAACTTAAAACACAAAATGGTTATCTTTTTGCCATATAAAACGATTTGTTTACTTTAAAGCGTATATATTTTATGTGTTGAGTTAGATCTACATTTAATAATCCATCTATGTTGATTTTATATTCTTTCCATATCAAATCACGTTTATGACATCAAGAATAAGCAAATATGGATTGATTTTGAAAAAAAAAAACTGTTTTATTTTAAATGTATTGTTCAATGAGTAATTCAAAATTAGTAGTCTATCTAAGATTTCATAAAATTCTTTGCCAACCACTCACCTTCTCGAGTGTTCCACCTAAAGATGGATTGAAAGACAATACTTGAACGCTGCTGCAAAATTTATATATGTCAATGCACCAAGAGACGTGGGCGAACCGTATCCAGTGATAGAAGTTGATTTTTTTGCCAGCTCACCTCGCTAGTTGTCAAACAGCTGACCTCGAAACGGTCGTTAAACTTTTGGTACCAAAATAACAATTAGTTATGTAAACGTGTGTATTTATTTATGTCATTATACGTCTTCTATGGAAGCATTATTTAAACAAATTAAATAACAAGATGAATATTTCTAGTCCCACGGAATTGTGATACAGACATATTGATGACCACAACTCGGAGACAATATTGTCTTCGGCCCCATATTAAGAACAACTGGATAAGGCAAGTAACTCACAGAACTCCTACCAGACGAACTCTTACAAAACTAGTACCGTTAAATTTCAATTTTAATTTTCGGTACCCTTGAAAATAGAACCCGACACTCCCTGATTGGAATACAGGTTCTTATCATCTAGACCATGAATGTCGAATTTTTTTAATTAATTATAGGGTTTTTGGTTGAAATATAGTTTCAGGCATTATTGAAAGCATATTTCAACTAAAATTCCACATAAATATATTTACTGATTTAGTAGCACTTATGAATTGCCGTTTATAGATTTAAAAAAATGTTTATTAAATCTGATATTATTATACAAATCTGATATTAAAATAATATATATGACATCATTTTGTTTATTTTTGTTTGATAGTTCGACACACTTTTAGGGAAGTCATTCAAAATTCAGGTTTAAAATGTTAATGTTGACATAAAATGAGTCAAATTTATTGTATCAATCATCTCTCAGAACATTTATACACAAGAAACCTTTTTAAGGCTTCTTATCAGTCAGCTTTCCTATAGTTTAGAGCTGGAGAAATTCCATTTATTGTTTACGATGACACTTACCAATCACTCCAAATGAATTATATAACCCGGTCGTTTTATGGTATTTTATAAACAAATCTACTAACATTTTGAAAACTATGTCGTTGTGCACAGATCAAACTATATAATTTCACATAATACAAATTGTTGGAAAATGCTTTTAATATTATCTGTACATTAAAATTTCCGTGAAAGTAGAAAATTTACTAAATAACATATGTGATTGTCCTTCTTTTGACATATAAACAACCTCATTTGCCAGATATTTTTCCTAAAGTATGTGGAAAATATAAAGTTGTATTCCTTCAGTAATAGTTTCGCATTTATAAAACTGCATATTTGAATATCTAATTGTATATTAACCTTTCCCTTCCTATGCTAAAAAAACCGCCCGTTCCGGTGGTGTGTATTCAATACACATGTAAAAATGAGTGATTTAAAATCGGAAAAATTAGAATATTCATAGCCGATCGCTTAAATAAATTAAATTTGAAGTCAAAAGTGATAATAATTGAAATTGAATTGCTGAAAACATGAAAAAAAACATCGGACGACGTTCACAAAACGGGCGAAGCGACCACCTCGAACGAAAGCCCGCTACGAAGTAGAGTGAGAGTGAGACGTGAATAGCGTCGCTTCCTCACCCATAGCGGTTTTTTTAGAATGAATATACCTACGTCACACATGGCATACGTTTGATTGTATTGGTGAATTTATTCCCGATTTTCACAAAATATATCTGATGTGGCCGATAAGTGCTAATTATTATTAATATTATTTTTTTCTTTCAATGCGTAAATATACGAGTATTACGGAGGAATACCTAAAATCTGAACCCAGTATTTATTATATTTATAGAGATATTAAAGTTTTTATTATAGAAGAAATGTGTACTAGTTACACATCACAGGGAAGGAAGGGTTAATTTGTTGTTCTATAAATTACATTAATCTAAGTAATGCGTGTGTTTATCTCTTATCTAGAGACTCTTTAGGTGGAACCATCCTTCAGGTCTGATGAACATGTCACCAGTTGGATCTGAGAATTATGTTCGTAACAAACCGAGAAGATTCCGCCTGAAGAGAAAATTAAGATAGGAGGAATGGCCCAGGTTTGTTACGAGCATAATTCTTAGTTCCAATTGTTTCACGTTTTGCCGAACCCAAGGGATCGTTTCATATGAAGAGAGCCTCGAGATATAAGGTATAACACATGTTGCGGGTATTAATGTAATTAGTGGAATACCAAGGTAATTTATTATTCAATACTCTAGTTTTCATCCCTTTGATTTTAATCCCTAAACTAAGACAGTACAGCTTTTATTTAACATAACATATATGTAGAAGTAATATGTTATGAGCTATTTCCTTTCGTGGAAATAAATATATACTTGATCACGCTGATTTCGAATTTTAATATACATTTTCGTTCTAAACTGAGAAACTATAGTTTACGTTTTGCACGGCAATATGTATTCAAAATTGGAATTACGCAGTATCATTTGGACACGTGTGTTTTATTACGTCAGGAAGTACTTTTCAATTCAATCAGTCAACGCAGTTGTGACTTTCCATCACTCTATCGTCGAAAGAACATAAGATTGATTGGTTTGGCTGCATTGAGTTCTCTCTTCATGCGAATTTATTTATATCGAATACGTTATATATAATACTTAACATATATATCATCAAGCCGTTTCTCATGCGGGGTAGAAAGATATAACAGATTTTTAAATTTTTCTATCTAAGAACATAACTTTCACTTCATCATCATTGATACATCTCGTTAAGCACAATCTTCGACTATTTATACTTCTCAACCTTATTTAAAAATTTGCTCCACGCTATCCAGTCATATTTTCTTATTCCACGCATACCTTTCGCTTCTCCATATTTCCAAACTATTTTAAAACTCCTTTTTTCAGCCTACTTTAAACATTAATTTTATCCATTAATTAATTCCTGTTTTCTTCATTCCGTCTTTTTTCACTCATTAACACACCATTTTTGTTTTATGTAGTGCAGATATCTCCCAGCATCACTTTTAATTTTTACCCTTCTTTTGGCAAGTTCAAGTTTCCCTTCCATAGGTCAATGCAGGCATCAACACACTATTGACTGTTTCTTTCGAGATTGCGCGTTTATTAAATATTACATTAAGTGCTCCGTTTACCGTGTTCCCTTTTTTTCTAAATGTGTAATTCTCCACAACATTAATCATACACCTATTCGATTAAATTGATCAAGTAGATTCACCGTAGGGTATTAGTTGTTTTTTTTTAAAGAAAATATGATATAAAACAAACGGTGTTTTGGAAAAACCTGTTTCATGTTTCGTGTTCCACGTTATGGTGAAAATGCATGGTAATACCATTTATAACTGTATTTGTTAAGTTGTATACAATATAAAGACGTAATCTGACGTTGATGCTGCTAGAATTAATAAAATGAAACCAAAATTAGATCAAATTACATAGTCCTTTTTGGGAGTTGTCCATATATCTTTCCCAACAAACGGTTTCCTTTGCTATTTGCCGCTTCTTTGAAATTAATACTTTGAGATGGTGTTGCTAATCGTTCCGGCTGTAGCCTACCATTTTCATCTTAATACGAACATCCGTTATTTATAAAAGTTATTATTAATTCCTTCCTTAAGCGAAAAAAAACAGAAAACTGACCGTTATTTTATGGATCAGGTGTGAAATATATAAAAGACTGACATAAACCTAAGTGTTAAAAATTCACAGAGCCCCCTCATATGTGGTATTTTTTTTTCTTTTGGCACTCTTCAATATATCTGAATTTATGTTTCGGACATATAGAAGATACAAATATTGCCTTCGGCTACAGTAAGCGAACCTTCGGGTTTAGAACCTTAGGAATAGGCATGGACCTCGCGGTTCGTCATTGAACGTGTTAGCAACTCTATCGCTCAGCATGTGCGAGTATTGTTACTAGACGAACTTTTATACAAGCCTAGCCCCCTTTTGTTAGTACCATCGGGAATTGAACCCGAAACCCCCGAATGGAAGTCGAGAATGTTACCATTAGGCTATGAAGTCGTCGATGAAGTCTTTACTTGTATCTTAAAGGGAATACTTTAAATGATCTTAAAGGATTATATGATACATACGAATATCATTCGCTAATAATTAGATGTGTTAATTTTTAAGCTGGTCTGTGAAACGTGTTACAAGGAAACAGTTCCGATTTGATGATACTTAGAAATTCAGAATTTTTGAGCGAAAATCTGCTCAAAATATAAATTCTGTAAAGTGAAATTTAGAAATCAGTAGAAGAATGATAACATATACTCGTACCTATCACACGCAATTTTCATGTTGGAACTTATTTCGTTCGCAATGTTAAACTAGTATTTCTCTTCCAATCAAACGGACTACAGGTTCAAAAGTTATTATAGAGAATCTGACAAACTTATTTTAATAAAATAACTTCTTTTAATATATGAATCAATATATGTATTATATATTTAGGAATACTGAAATATCACAGAATGCTTCGTATTCCATGGATCGTAAGGCGCACCATACCTTCTATCATCTAAGAGCTAAGGATTACCGAAACACTTTCGACAACATGCACAAAAAGGATCCTAACGTACTTGCTGTTGTAAGCATATTGCTAGAAATGCTGTAATTATGAAAGTCTGGACAAGTTGGTAACAACGGGGACAGGTGAAGGAAGGTATGTACTTGCTCTTATGGTGTCATATGAGATGGACGAATCAAATAAAGAAGTCAACATGATCCTCTTTATACGTTGCGGTCAACATGGTTCAGAACAAGGATGGATGGAGGTGGTGCGCCGAGATCGAGATATACTATAGAATGGTCCACGAAACTCAGCATTTAGCACAAGACAAGAAGAATCAGGGAGTTCTAAAAACGTATTAATTTTTACATGCACTATATTTTTAGTAAATACTGTAAACTATCACGATCATAAATCATAATTCAAGATAAAACTTTTAATATAAGTATCGTAAAGTTTAATCATCCGTTTTAATATATATATATATATATATATATATATATATATATATATATATATATATATATATATATATATATATATATATATATATATATATATATATATATATATAATAACCTTGATAATGATCGTTATTCCTATGCGAGTTATAAAAAAGGCGTTAATAACCATTTTTTATAATTTTATTATTTTCTTCATGTGCCGTGTCCGGCCCACCCTGACATTGACGATCACTCTTAAGATAACATTTCTGCCTTCGATGGCACGGAACAGCTCCTCAAGAAGAATTCTCTGCCAATTCCACGTCAAACCTTGATTTTGCTCATCAATATTAATTTTATGTAGTGGAGTTTTTCTCTTATGAACATGTGCCCCAGATAGGCAACCTTTCGAGATTTTATGGTATATCTCTTTATCTTTTAGTTATTGTAGTACCTCGACGTTTAATTTACCATGGGACCATTAAATTTTCGACATTCTCTAATGAACTCACATTTCGAAAGCTTTCAGTTTTTGTAGCTTTGTGATCTTCGTGGACCATTTCTCAATATTTAAAAGTCGAATTTACTATATACGAGTATAATATGTTACATAGTCATGTGTTGTTGTAGTTCTCTTTTAAATGTGCGCCAATGTATGATAAATCCTACGCAACATTTAACAATTTTTAGGTTCGACAAAAAATACTTCCAAAATCATCCTATAATAAATTGTTTTCTTTTCATAGATGTTCTATGGCAGTGAAAATTCCCTTGGTGTATGTTAATGCTGCCAGAGTGTAAATTTATGTTTTTATGCACCTTTTTATGATTAAGACAATTTACTCTGGTGAGAGTGTTTACTGCTCTTATGGATGCAGAAGCATACATTATGGAAGAAGACGCTAGAATTTGTTAATCTAATGTGTTGTATGCCAGAAGGTCGATGAATTCTGCCTTTGGATATATAAGGAAATCTTGAGAAATTGAATATACTGCAAAGTAAGTTCATCTCATTTGAGTTGTGTGCGATACAAGACACAGCACAACTCAATGACCCGCACGAATATGGAAGAGGAATGTTACCGGGAGAAGCTCATAAAAGGGAATGATGCAGCGTTTTTCTATGCCGTTTATTGAAAACAAGAAGTAGGATAGTATAATCCGTCTAGGTGTATATTAATCAGTTATTCGAGTTTTTTTTTTAGTAAGTTGAACATAAGTTAAAATGACAGTTAAGAGTTTGAGAAGTTTTAATTATTACATATAAATCTGTAAAATTAATTAATCCATCATCACTTTTGGTGCTCTCTCGTAGTCCGAATACCGATGTCTTCCGCAGTTTGCATCCAACGATCTCAACCCTGACAACTCGTTGTCAGTTCTTTACTTGAAACGATGTCCTTGGAGACGTTATTCTTTCATCTCAATCTTGCACTGCCTAATCGTCGGCGTTCATCAGATTTGCCGTTAAAAGAACATTTTGGAAGGCGATATTCTTCCATTAGAAACACCTGCCCTAACTATCGGAGTCTTGTTATCTTAATATATAATATTTGAAGGCACAGGGTTCATTTAAAAGCTGATGCATAGTTATATGCTAGCTTCTGCATTAAACTTCACTGATATTTATTTATAAGTCAACGATAAGATGTACATTTTAAGAACAGTGAACAGTCGTGTACAAAATACATAATAATAAAAAATATTTAAAATAATTACAACAAAAATAAATGCAAAGTAACAATTCTAACAAAAAAAAACAATACATAAGCATTTAAGTATGTACACATGTGACACTCGAAACACTTAACTGTATTAGTAACTAACACAAGACGGGACCGTTCAACTTTTCTTAGGGATGCTAATTTTTGTTTGACCAAAACCTCAAAATAATGTCAATTAATCTGAAAAAAGACTGTGAATAAATTACTGGCGTAAAAAATGATTGTTCAACCCCTACTGAAAAAAACTGCACTTTCTAGCAATACTGCACATCATAGATAAATTGAGAGATATCACAAATAAATTGACCACCTCTGTGACTTGTAGTAGATGGTAAGACTCTCGATTTCTACCAGAGTTCGTTTCCCAAATAGAGTTGTTTCCAGTCTCTCTAAAAGAGTCGACAACAATGCACCAGGCGTGTACGAGTGTTGTTGCCTCTTTAGATGTTGAGTAGTATTGTTCTGCGATAACTAACTGCGAGTGGTTCTAAACCCGAAGATTTTATTAATTGTAAGTTGTCTCCCTACCATCACTTCAAATATATCAGAATAAACAATTAGGAAATGTCGAAGGGGTACCTTATGAATGAATGAACTGTTTAACAATGGCATAAAAATAAGATAATAGATAATCATATAGCATAGACAAATTTAATAGAATATTGATGGTTTACATTGTTATTCTTCTTGTATTATCTTCTTATACACTTTTGTTGTAAATATGTAGTACAAGCTTACGACTTTATAGCCATGTAGCTTCTTCTTTAAAAATATTTTATCTTTCGTAGCAAATTAGATAAATACTTGAATAAGTTGCGAAACTCTTGAGATTTGGAATACTTTTTCAACAATACGCCATAAAAGCGTTTCAGGAAGGTGTTAAATATTTCCGTTTCTGAGAATTTTGCTCTTCCTACTAGAAGACAATAAGAAAAAAATATTACTACAGGTATC
The DNA here is from genome assembly GCA_949825065.1 of Odontocerum albicorne. Taxonomy (NCBI): domain Eukaryota; kingdom Metazoa; phylum Arthropoda; class Insecta; order Trichoptera; family Odontoceridae; genus Odontocerum; species Odontocerum albicorne. Next base: position 39,420,364 of record OX463841.1, read on the forward strand.
TTGGACCACAGGCGCTACCTTTTTTCATATCAGCTTCCTGGAATTCATTTTTAATTTTTTGCCCATTGAAAAACAATGAACCACAGACACCGTCGAAGTTTTGTTTGCATCTAAATTACATGTTATTAAGTGTTTTGCTGTTTGCCTTATATTATTATTATCTTCTTGAATTGTACTTATCAATATTTTGTCTATAACAATACATCTTTAAAAAATTGTTCCCCTAATTTTAGTATTCTAGGAAAATTATTAGAAAAAAAAAACTATATATAATGTATATAAATAATTATGGGAGAAATTAAAAACGATTTATTACACTACAACGGCATGATAAGTGCGTATTAAAAATAATTTGAATACAGGTGTAAGAAAAATTTATACATTTAGAAGGTTTTTATTCGCTCTAACCTACTTTTATTAAATTGGATGTACATACCATCACGCCATTTCTTTGACTGGGTAGGCAAAAATAGAGCACCAGACTTTCTTGTGTTGACACAGATACTTAGCCTCTTCTTTATCCATACTCGTATAACTTCTACGATTTCCCTGACTTTCTCCTTCCCACTTTCAAAATATAATTTGCTTAATCCAACCATACTTTCCTAGATCTGCCTCCCACACGTCTTCCACGCACATTTGTACTATATATTTGTTTTGACGTAAATACGCAAAAAAAGGTCTTAACCAACATTTTACCTGTTCTAAAATAATTAAGGAAATATCTTACCTCTTCCCTGAATTTATATGGAACAAAAATATAAGACGTTTTTTATCCTCGAAATATCCATCTAATGGGTTTGATAGTTTTACACACACATTATTAGTCTATTTTTATTGTCAAGATTGGTCTGACAATACAAATAAACCCAAAAAAAGGTTTTGTGGATTGTGTCCTTTTTGCATACATACCTCCATTTTTACTCGAGTTTTTGAATGACTCACTAGGATTTAATATTTATGTTCGAGTATTAAAATTAAATTTCCAATTATAATGTTTCATAATAATAATTTATTCCAGCAAGTGTACACATGTGTACAATCAATACATGCCATATAAAAATACATAATCAATAAAGAATAGAGTTAACTAAAAACATCTAGTAACTGACTGCATTCTCCAGTGGTATAAAATAAATTGTATTGTAATTACTCAGATTAACTTGTCAGTTCCCATTACTTTTTTGTATTTTCAATACGCTCATGTATTCTTCATATGCGTTGCCTCAGAAGTACATCAAATTCTGGCAGACTATCTTGTGCAAACATATCTGAAGCACTACAATCTTTGTATAGTTATTATATTTATATATTATTCGAGATATTTACAAAAATCGAGAGGAATAATCATCCCCCCAACGCAATATTTTAAAGAATTTAAAAATTTTTTGTTGACATCTAAATAAGCTTAAACCAAAATTAACACAAAAATCTAATTGGTGAGATGTTTTTACTGAACTCGAAGGTTCGATTCCGCCATGTTCGAAGATTTCCAGTTTGATTTTGACTAATGACTTCTTTAATCATATTTCTGGCTGGTCGTAAGATATTGGTACATGGCAACAAACCGCCATGTTGTATATTATGAATGTATTGTAGTAAGTTAATTTGAGATAAAAAAATTATGAAAAAAAAAGTAAAACTTCAGACAAAAAGTTGGAGGATACCAAACAGGTGGCGGCAGGCCTTACTTAAGGAAGAATAAAAGTGGAGATCTAAGTTCAGTGTAAATGACTGATGGTAATAAAATTGATGGCAAAGAGTTTCTATACCTCCACATTGCGTCCTTGATAAATTGGAATCGCGTCCTTGATAAATTGGCATCGCCTTCTTGATAAGTCAACTAGCGGCTTAATCTAGACATTGTAATAATCAATAAAACATGTGGATTATATTGGTTATGCTAAGGAAGTAACAGGTCACAAATAGTTTATTTGTTTCAATCGTTCTTGGTAGATAATAAATAATTAAAACAAAGCTTTTTGCTAATTCTACGTTTTAATCAAAATAAAATTAAATAATAAATATCACATCACAACTTTTGAGAGAAAATCCCTTGTCTGGGAGGTTTGTCACGTTAATATTTTAAACTACTTCAGATTGTAAATACGACAAATGAATAATTTTGCAAAGTGTTTGTTAGTGTATAGATATATTTTTGAAAAAAAAAAGACACATTACATATAATATTTCACCTGCTGAAATAATATCGAGGAAACATCTCGCCACTCTACATGGGCTTACATGGAACATACACTTTTTAAGGCTGAATTGTAACATTCAATACCCACTTAACTGGCTTGACATATTATCACATATAAATCTATACTTTTTCAACATTTCAAAGAATAAAAAAATTAATAAAAATAAAAGGAAAATTTATGTAGCACCGTTTAGAGAGCAGACTGCACATGTTTGGATAAAAACGTATTTGGTAAGAAAACCGCAAAAAAAAATACAAAGAGAAGATGAAATACAAAGAAATCTTTGTTGATTTTCCGATAAATGAAAGTAATACATTCGGTTTTAGGTGGTGTGTAGTGTTCATATTCAACCATAAATTTTGAAAAGACTTCCCAAAAAAAGGTTGTCTTCAAGGAATTTCTAAAGCTGCACACGCCACCCATTTGTCTAACACATTGAGGTATACAGAATGTCGGAAATGAAACCATGATTTCAAGTTTTTTATGAATAATTTATTAAACCACCTGATTTAGGTTGTACCTATTTATGACATTTTAGGACAATGAAAAATCGATATAATTGAAATATTACTCAAGAAAACAAATATTAACAAAAAAAACATAGTCGGCTATGTTAATTCAATATTACACCACAATAATACAACAATGCAATGACAAAATAAATATATTGAAATTACGGAAAATGCACTATTATCGAATAAAACCAATCAGGGTGCATAGATTCCCGAATACCCAAATAGTCAAAAATATAATAATTAATTTGCACGGTTGTTCTATGTTATATTAAGTGCTCCATTTACCCTTTTCCCTGTCGCTACTCCTCTTTCAATGTCCCTTTCAACTCTTCCGTCACACGTAACTGCCCAAATAACAAAACTCAATCAGCCTGCTCATTTTTTTCTGAGTTAACCCACACACTGCACACTCTTTTTTTCTAAAACCATTACCTTTGATTTCGCTACATTCATTTTTAAACCTTTTACTAGATATCTCTCATATAGCTCACTTATCACAGCTTTTACTATTGTAGATATCTCTCATATAGCTCACTTATCATAGCTTTTAAATCATCTTAATTTTCAGCAAGCATAACCATATGATCAAAATAAAATCAGAAAAACCATTAAAATTTTATATTAGAAATTAAATACTATTATATTAATTACAGACTTGTTCAATATTTTGACACTTGGGTGGTCTTTTTTGAGAAGGGAGGAGCGAAGTAGCCATCCTCCTAAACCCTTTTTGCCCATAACCGTTTATTACGAGTACACTCACGATAAAAAAAATTGGATAGAGTAAGAAATTATTGAACTAAGGTAGAAAAAAAAGTTTCCCAAAGGCCCTGACAGTGAAAATCAACATTGATGTATACATATTTCAAAATGAACACAATAATCCTATTGCTGACAGAAGTAGCAATTTATGTATTTATAATGTACGGTCGGTTTAGATCTTAAAATTAAAAATATTAATTTATTGTTAGTTATATGAGTAACAATAAAACATTCGTAACATATCATACAATCATAACCGCGGCCACAATCGGGGTCGTTACCAGTTAAAACATTCGTAACATATCATACAATCATAACCGCGGCCACAATCGGGGTCGTTACCAGTTAAAACATTCGTAACATATCATACAATCATAACCGCGGCCACAATCGGGGTCGTTACCGGTTAAAAAAGGCACGCACTGTAAATTATTACTTTGATGTATGAGAGTAATATATTTTACTTTATTGTATGGGAGTAAAACGTAGATGTGGTAAAAGACTGAGAGGAGCCGAATAAATGTTGTAGAAATGCGTACATTGAGAAGAATACATGGGGTGACAATGTATTACAGAATACGGAATGAAGGTATAAGGGATGAATGTGAACTTAAGGCTGATATGTTCAATAAAATCAAGAAGAGCATGATAAGATGGTATTGACATGTGGAACGAATGAATGAAGAACTGCTAACAAAATAAATATATAGTTTAAATGAGAGTGCAAGGTGTGTGAGAGGGAAACCAAGTATGATTGGATCAAGGGAATTATATTCTAGAAGAAGGAAATGTAAAAAGTCAGAAAAAATAGTGAAAGTTGTATTAGACTCTGTCCTCTGCCTGCCTTACATTGTGGACACCATTTTCAAATGTCGTACCATAGTTACATTTTTTAAACCACGCTTAGAACACATGGTCACTTACTACATCGTTGCCATACACAGAAAGCTTGTTCGGTTTGTGTTGATGTTTTTTCATTACGGTATTAAAACATGAAGCACTGAAAAACCACTTATTTTTTCCATCTTGAAAATACTGTAAAAAAACGATGACCGAAAAATTACTTTTCATAAACTATTTCTTTTCATTACCTATACTTTTTATAAACTATTATTTTTCATAAACTATTACTTTTCATAATAATATACAGTCAGCACGTTTGGTGCTCTGGCGAAATCTATCTGAGATGTGCAAAACAGTTTCCGGACAATTATAATTACAAAATCATCAAAAAAATATTTCAAATTCTAAAATAAGATTGAAATAATGTAACTAGTCATAACCAATAAGAATGTAACCAGTCATAACTTAAGAATAACGGATTTGTTTTACGTAATGACTTAAAACCGTGAATACAAATAAACTGTCGTTGCTCAACTGGTTATCATTTGAACGTGAAATATTGAAATTAACTTCAGTTAGATATTCAAACCGAGATCGATTTCATTTGATATATTCAAGTAATAGAAGTTCAAGGTGAAAACTTAAATATTATGATGAATATTGGCAACCTCCGTTATTTATTTGGTAAGACGCCTTCTTCTGACCCGGGGCTGGTATCCAACTTATGTTATATATCTAGTTTATTAAAAGAGATTGCCACATGACCATAAGTCCACCTTATTGTATTATATACAACACATTAGTAATACAACATTGTTTTTAAAATCTTATTCAACGTTATAATGGATTAGTGGGATCCACCGAGAATTTAACGATGTATAACGAGTTCTTTGTCCACAGGACCATTGCAACTGGCAATACTGTCGTATAAATTCGGACCACAGTAGTTGACCGTACTACTGTATGTGTACTACAACAGGTCAGGACCCAGAAGACCCAGTGTCATATGCCGCGCTGGAAATAAATGAACAAGCTTATATATCTGAACATACCCCTTTCTCCTTTTTCTTGACAGAAAGAAAATGGCCTCTTCACAATAATATTGATTAAGACCTTATTTAGAAAAATATATCAATATTAGTGACTTATTGCTTAACGTTACAATGTACCTTATAATAACCATTAATATAAAACATCAGTAGGGAGTGCTTCGTATATTACAAAAAGACAGAATATATTTAAAAATATAAAACAATAATAATAAAAACAAACACAAAGAAAGATGGGTAACAAAATAACCAAACAATATATAAGAATGTAAGTAGACACTCTCACAACAATGCGAAAATTCAGCTTATATACCATGATAGTTTATAAAATCACCAACGCAATATAAGGCCGTTCAAAGTTACACAGCCCGTACTGCACCAAATCGGATGGTACTGTTGTAACAGATGTGTTCAAACAAAAATCAATATGTGTATACAACATGCACAACCAAAATTCATAACTGTAAACTCACAAGTCTCCTCAAGAACGGGAAAAAATACAAGAATAGATAAAAAATGCAATCATTGATTAAAAAGCAGTCCAAAAATGTTCTTTAAAGGTCATCGAGTGACAAACGGGATTCCATCTCAAAGCTCGGATATTCGAAAGTGCTTTTTCAGATATCCCTTAAAGGTTAACAAACTAACTTTAAAAATGACCGAGACTGCAGCGTACTGATTTTCGATTCTATGGAGTCTAGGTAAGGGAGAATTTGCAAAATAGATTTTTAATAATTCTTACAGATAATTGATCGCACTTTCGGATAATTGATCACTCCATTCTGTGTTTAAAAAGTACAATTAACTCTGTTTATAGTTATAGCACATTGACATTTTAAAATCTGAGAATACTAAAATTAAAACCAGAAAAAAAACTTTCTATTAAAAGTAAATCTTACATAAATTTTCAAATCATGTTTAAAATATAATACGAGTTATAACATAGAAACAATAAATTCATATAAATACATATGCACATAAATGTACGCGCTTTAATTTCCCAAACCTCAAAGTATTCCGACACAGTCAATTGAACAAGATATACAAGGTTTCAGCGTTTGGACACAATCTCGAAAAATATACCTCCACAAAAAAATCTAAAGTTATACAAGCTTGGGTGAAAAATATCCAAAACCATTGTATAGTTTCCTAAGTGGTGAAGTCTGTTAATCACAGCATTCTGAACGTAATTTGACTTTGACAGCGCAATCATAAATATATCCGTTTGTCTCGTGTTTTTTGTCGATACACAGAATCTAACAAGTTCAAGGATATCTGAATAGTTAATACCACCATTATTGATTTTGGTGATTTTGGTGGTGAGAAAATAACAATAATAGAACAACTCGTCTTCCGGATAATTTTGCAAGACCAAATTCCAAATTAAGGGTGTCGAATCAAGGTTGTCAGTAAGAATCGATAACTTATTATATAATATAATAATTTCGATGAATAGTGGTAAGATCTAGATAAAACAAGAACACTGTATCATCTGTAATACATGAATAGTAAAAAAAATATGGATAAAAATTATAGCACGTTAAAATATCGAGATGTGAATCATATTATTTATTCTTGTCGAAATATTTAAAGCAACTGTTATCAGGAAACTTACCATGTTTGGCATTTTTGTGTTTCCCTCCTCCTGAAGCGCAGGACAATATCAATACAATAACTATCACTAAATAAAAACACAAATTTAATTTCTTCATCGTGATAAATTATCAATTTAACACACACGACACAATAAAACTTAACTAAATTATAACCAGAATAACATATTAGTATTTAACTTGACGTCATTATATGTTGAAATTAAAATGAACACAACACTTAAATATTGCTTTAATATGTTTAACATAGTTGAAAAAATGTTTTAACTAGATATTTTCTTAATAATGTAACTGACACCAAGGAAAACACTGTTTCTATTTTTATTTAGACTGCACTTAACAAGTTTTTTTTCCAATAATTTTATTTTGTTAATTTTTATTGACAGTAATTACGTTAATATCGATTTCTTGGTTTGATCGACACGACTTATCGTGTAAATTTTCAAACTTGGATTGAATCGACAAAATTTATTTTGCCGAATTTCAATCTTTGCTTTTATCGGCACAATTTTTTTGTTAAACGACCAATATGTTTATACTTAAATTAACAAAGTTTATTAATTAAAAAAATATTAGATTACAATTCGTTCGTGAAACTTGGTATTCGTTCGAAATAGTTAACGCGACCGTACGTGCGGGAAAAGTCAAATCGGTAACGAATAAAAAAAAATAAACTCTTATTCATTTTCAAATTCGTAAGCACGTGTAGCGAAAAGCGGTAAAAGGACCAATATACGCATGCGCACCGCGCGACAAGCCGGCCAACACTGACGAGTGCGTCAAGTTTACGCGCGAAGCTCACAAGCTGTCAAACCGCAGGGGTTGGGAAGAGGGGACACGAGTTTCAAGACTTACCCAAGGTAAATTGCGTTAACTCATTTAGATAGGAGGTAATAACCATTCGATTGATTTCGAATGAAATTTTGAATTTGGAACACGAAGGAAAATGATATTAATGCGCGTGATTGTATACTGCAAAAATAAAATGTGTTTTTTGTGTAGGCAATCAAACCACTTATATAGGAAAATTTGAGCCATCACTGTGAAAGTAAAATATGCTATTATTCTTATTCTAAAAATCCTTTTTCGTATAATCTGAAGCAGACTTATGGTCTACAATTCAATATTTGGCTTTAGGAATTGAAATCGGAACGTGGAAGATATTATCCGTATTTAATGTAGCAAAATTGTTATTTATGATCAAAGAAAATATGTATTCTTGTGTTTCATTGACCCTGTAAAGGCTTTTGACTGGGTGTACAACACGACAAACTAATGACATTTTTTCAAGATGTTCATATCGACAAAAAAAATATTTTTTTTTATAAAAAAATGTTTACTACCAACAGAAAGCAAAAGAGAAATTTGATTAGATAAAAATACCTGCAGTGTAAATTCTAAGAGGTGTTCGTCAGGGATGTATCCTTTCACAATTTCTGTTCAGCCTATATTCGAGCAAAAAAATAAAAATGAACTAAAGGGGCATAAACGTAAATGGTGTTGGGGCATAAACTGCTTGATAGCTTAGGTGACCTTCAGTTTTTACTGAATATAATCAACGAGCAAAGACTGAATATCAATGCTCAAAAAAGTGTATGTTCTAAGTCGACAGTCTCATAATTAAATATTTATTTAGCTGACCTGGGAACCTGTAGAACAAGTCGACAGTTTCAATTATCTAGGAAACCTTAATCGTATTACTTGTGACCTTGACCCAGATAGATAAGTCGGATGCCGAATTGAAATGGCATGTGCAGAATTTATCAAGAAGAAATAGGTTTTCTGCGATGATAACTTGAATATTTAACTTCGATAATGCATAATAACGTGTTATATTCAACTATATGGTGTTGAAACGTGGACCATGGAAATCAGAATGCTAAACAAGCTGGAAACATTCGAAATGTGGATTCATCGATGAGTTTCATTATATCTCAAATACCAAGGTGGTGCGTCGAGCAGGGTATAATGAAAGCTCTTAAATATTATAAAATGTTGAATGATTGCTTATTTAGGTCAAATATTATGGGAGAACAAAAATACCAATTAAAATTGATGGGCAAAATCTATGGTCGACGCGGATTCGGTAGAAGGCACCTACCTGTCCTGGTTACGCAACATTCATGAATGTTCAAGTTTCCATAGATTGAGGAACTCTTCCGGGTTGCCAAAGACAGATATATTTTCTCAAGAGTTATCGCTTACATCAGAGGGCTTAAATACGACACAGAGTTAATATAATAAATAAAATTTAAAAAATATGTTTTATGACGATTTGTATCTTTAACTGATTAAACTTTTACAAGTGAAAAAGTCCTTCTAAAAAAAGGAAAGGCAACATTACTTGGACGCACGACCATAAGTGATACCGAAATGGTAAACGAGCTACTCATTTCAAATAAACTTAACGTTCAAGTTTTTTCTATTTAGTTATCTATGTTTTCATTCAATATTAATTCATTTTATACAAGTCAGAAGTGCAAGATGTAGGTGGAAGAGGTAGACTGAAAAAAACGTGACTGGATCAAGTGGACCAGATTTTGAAAGAAGGTAAAGTGCGAAGAATAAACATTAGAAGATTTTGAATGAGATTAAACATTAGAAGAAGTTGTGTACTTGGATAAAAAAACTTTGGAGATCTGTTTTATTTTCCTACCCCACAAGGTACACGACGTGATGAAATGTACTCCTATGTCTGCATTCATGAATTTTACTTCAACATTTTTTTATTCAATTTCCTTTAAATATCTGTCAAAAAATCCGTTCCCTATATTTTGACTTATATCATCATCAAATCATGCAATTTTCCTATAGGGGTAGGCACAGAGAACATTTTTCTACTTTATTCTATCCTGGCACACATCTTTCGCTTCAGCCACGTCCGTAAACCTCGTCTCCTCTATTGTAAAGACTTTTCACTCCTTCAGAATTTGATTAATTTGGTCCTGACACGTTTTTAGATGAAAAAACACGGTATGAAATAAGATGTACTTAGTATTTTAGATGAGAAAATACGGTATAAAATAAGATATACTTAGTGCTTTAGATGAAAAATACAGTATAAAAGAAGATGTACATAGTGCTTTAGATGAGAAAATACGGTATAAAATAAGATATACTTAGTGCTTTAGATGAAAAATACAGTATAAAAGAAGATGTACATAGTGCTTTAGATGAATAAAAGAGCGTTAAAATGGTTCGGCCTCGTAGAAAGAATGAAAGATGAAACATTTACAACAGTAATCTATAAAGGTTAAAATACAATGTGTTATAAGTTTGAGAAGACCTTGTTAAACGGTTGGTTGGAAGAAATTGTTGTATAGCGATAAGCCCAACAGAAGTACCATGTACTTAAAATAATAATAAAAAAACAGAATTGTATTCTTTTGGCCGTGCCACGTTCTCGTTGAGCTTTTCAAACTTATATAACCATATTACACTTCCGCTTTATACAATACCCCCTGACGAGTCATTATCATTAAAAAATGTAAAGGGCTAGATTCCTGTTGGTGACCAATATAGTTTTGAATGAGTTTGATTCCTGTTGGAAAACAATATACAAGTACTTTGAAATAGGATTAATTCCTGTTGGAACCCAATATACTTTCAAATGGATTTGATTCCTGTTGAAACACAATATACGAGTACTTTGAAATAGGATTAATTGCTGTTGGAGCCCAATAAGCGAGTACTTTGAAATGGATTAAATTCATGCTAACCCAAGATTTTTTTTTAAATATATTGGGTTTCAACAGAAATCGCATTCATTATCCCCAGATTGAAAAACACGCATCTTACCTACTAGGCCACGGAGAACATCTTTTTCATTGCAAACCTCTTACACTTTCTTAATTACTCGAATAAATTTATTTCCGAATCTTACACATTGCCTTCTTCCGAGTCCAGACAATTCCAATGTTCTTTTGTTCGTATTTAATACTACAATACCCTTAAAACATAATTTTCTCTACTGTCCTCATTTCTTATTTTATGATATATATATATTTTTTAATGTATTCTTCACAGATTTTGTTGATTTTCTTGACCAGTGATGAATGCGTTTCGTTTTTATGGCTTTATAATATTTTTATGACAACCTTTTACATGCTTTTACACGGTTCATAACCGGTTTCGATGCGGCTCCTTGATACTGTAAGCGCGAGAAGAAATATTCATAAACTAAGGAATTTCCAATTGGATTTACGATTGCTGGTTGCTTCAAGTGTGATTTCAATCTGTTACTGTCCTGTAAAAAAAACAATATGTAATCGTACATACATAACATCACACCATGCTCCCTTTGGGATAGACAGAGAGGATACATTACCACGCCTTTTTTCCACATACATTCTTTACCTCTTCGACATCCTTATAAATATCTCATCATACATCATATTCTGTTTCTCACACTCCTTTTTTACTGTTAAAAGTTACTACATAACGTATCTACTTTCATCATTTCCTTGGACTGCCTTTGCCTTGATCTCCATTCCGTTCATTACACTTTCGTTTTATACAGACCAACCATACAGATTTAATGTAATATGGTAACCTCTTTTAACCAACCAGAAATATGGTCCAAAGGTCTTAAGTGAAAAGCAGACTCACATACACACATACCAACACGTCATCTACCTGTTGAGGTAGGTAGAGAGGACATATCACTTTCACAACTTGACACAGGTTCTTAGCCTCATCCACATACATACCTACACCTTCTCATACAACCTCTACGATTTATCTGACTTCAACGTTTCCTTCTTTCAGAATATCATTAACTTGATCCAACCATACTTTCCTTGGTCTTCTTCTCTCACGTCTGTCGCTTAAATCCGCACTGCATACATACTCATAACCAACTCAACGTACTCATCTTCATAAGTTTAAATTTATCCATTATCACTTCATTTCGTATTCTGTTATACATTGTCACTACATGCATTCTTCTCAATGGACGCATCTCTATAACATTTATTCGGCTCATCTAAGTGTTTTTCCAAGTCCACGTTTCTCTCCCATACACCAAAGTTGGCACCGAAATACAGTTCAGCAGATTTGGATACCTTCCAGTTCGAGGATATTTAGATTGAATCAGACTTGATTCCTTTTATTGAATACCAACGGAAATCGAAGTCGCAACCCCAGGGTCGGAATATAGGTGTTTTATCAATTAGGCCACATATAATATATCGTTGACTTAAGAATCACTTTTGAGAGATGCTTCAGTGTAATACAAACGCACGTTCGTTTCTAAATGGTGCCGTTAAATAAATTGAAACATATGTTTTTATAGCTTTAGACAAAGAAAAGCAATGCTGAGTAACTGATATTTTGCATAAGAATTTAAATGGTTTCTGATAAGTATCTATCTCGCTTTCCCCATTTCATAAGATTAGAGTTATGGACATTGGCAACCTCCTTGAGCTAGTTGGTAAGACGCTTGACTTCTACCCGTGGGGTTCAGACACTAAAAAATATATTTAGAAAAGGTTTCCTGTCTCGTAAGAGTTCGTCTGGTAACCATCCTTATAATAACTAGACGTATGTTGGTATTGTTGTATATTCACGTCTGGTAATATTTCCAATCATTACGAAGACTAACTGTGAGTAACTTGCGTACTCCAGTGGTTCTGAATACGAAAGCTCGATTACTCGTACTGAATACAATATTATCTTCCGGTCGCGCTTCTCAGCATATCCATATCATTGATTTAACTATTGGGTGTTAACATAAGTTGTGTCCGGTTTTTTCCAATTGAAAAATGAGCACCAAAAGTAAATCAAAATGGTAAAGGTTATACGTCATTCTAAAGAAAATTTTCTGCTCTACAAGACATTGTGTTTGTTTTTACGTTACATATATTATTTTATTTGATTACAACCCTTCAAAATGGAATGTCAAGTAGACTAAAGTGAGCATTATCGACACTTGATAAAAAATAAAAACATCCTCATATGTGGATAGAAATATTGAAAAATAATACTCAATTTAAAACATAACTCAAATATTAAAAAAAAAAACAAACATTAAGAAGGATTTTTTCTGTGATAAATTATATGTAATGTACGTAATATTTTACATAGATTTGTTTTCACACTTATGTGAATTATATTTATATTTTCATTGAATTCCTTAATGTACATCTGTTTTATATCTCAGTTTTCATTACTTCATGAAAAACGTTAAAACAATGAATCGATGTCTAGAAAATTTTAATTGTTCTTTTTATTATATTTATTTATGGTTGTATAATGTTGTAGAACTGAAGAATCAAAGAACTCTTTGTGGGTAAACGGTAAAAAATAAAAAAAAATAAACAAGTCTAATGCAGTTAGTATTAAGCAGCATATGCGATTTCATGATACGCGATTTAAGTATATGTGATTTAAGGATATTCGATTTAAGGATATGCGATTTAAGGATATGCTATTTAAGTATATGTGATTTAGTTTGACGTAAGTTTTGGAGTCAATTCGAATAATTAACGTTAATTTATATGTATTAAAATTTCAAATGTTACTTTAATATAACATTTATTTTTGACTGTATAATGCCGATGAACATTTGGAACGAGTGTATGAAAAGAAAACAACAATGAAAGAAGATTTTTGGAAATTGACACCTCAAATAGATATATAAATATATTAAACGAACATGAATTTTATTTTACAGAGCTAACAATTTGTATTAAATAAGATTTTCAAATGTCTTCATCAATATAAATAAAACAGCTGTCGAGAAGTTTTAAATTCCTTAAATGAATAAAAGGACGCGAAACAAGTCATCAGAAAGATCCTTTCCATTGAATAGTTCTTAAAAAATATTAAGGGGTGGAATTCAGTACTTGGCACGTTTCGCACATTGTAATAGCTACGCTACACCCGTTCCGTTCCCTTTCAGCAGTGTAGCGAGATCCCTGCGAGCGGCATCTATAGGTGAGAAGCTTAAACTTTGATGCTAGGTGTTGTGCTGTTTGCGTGTAACAAGGCGCATTGTCGAGGTGAAAATTCTACGAAAGCGAGCGAAACAATGGAATTGAAATTAAATGGGGGATGAGTCCTGTTGTAATCCAAGTTATATTATGCTTTCAACCAAAATAATGTACGCTGGAAGAACAATGAGTGACAAAAATAGCAAAAAAATGCTTTAATATGTTAAGAAATTTATGCTTTAATGAAACAAAAGAAATAAAAATGTTAATACTTTCGAGATGTACTGGAAACTCATGCTGAGGTAACTTAGATAATGTTATACTAAGCAACTCTGAATGAGACAGGATTTATACTGTTCCGCGGCAAATAATATTACAATACGTAAAAATTAAGCCACCCGTGAAGAACTCATATATCGTCCAACCTTTATTTGGAATATCGAATAAGCATGTCTTCATTGTTTGTATTGTATAATATTAAAAATAAATTTTAAACGTATAATCTAGAGGATTTATTGCCTTTCAATCTATTTTAACCGATCTAGAAAGGTGTCAAACAAGTTTTTGGTGAAAACCAGACTAGAACCCGCAATCCTTGAGACAGGAATTTTACCAATCAAGCCAAGGACTGTATACTTACCCTTCTACATTATGAGTACCTTACGTGGAGGCTTAATAAAATAACAATGTCCAAAAAACGAAGCAGTATAAATGAGATTTCCGTGAGAGGCAGAGGTGAAATTAATTATATGTATAATAAGAATATGAGTATGTTATAGAAATTCAACGAACTCTTAGAGAAATATAGTAATTTAACGAATTTCAAAGAAATCGTGAAATCTAACGTATTTTTTAACAACATTCTGTGTTTCGAGTGATTAGAATACGTGATCTTTATGGATGACGTCAAAATATTTAGTCAAGTTAAAGGTATAAATAACTGTAGGGAAACGCAGGTGTAAATAAATTATAATATTTTCATGGTGTACGTTAAATGAATAACACCTTTATCGGAAAATTAACATCTATAAAATTATAAACCCCATTTTGTTCAATTGCACTATAAATTCTGATAAGTCGAACACTTTTGTGAGATAAGAGATTTGTTTTTTATTTACTAAGGCATATGTATAGTATATTTATCGATACATGTTAATAAAAATAGGCCTGACGTTGCCAATTGTGTAAATGATTTCATATGCTACCAAGATTATCTAGTTAGGAGTAAACTTGAATACCACTCCAATATCTTGACCCCTTATAACGCAGTCCATTCGAATTCGATGTCAATTGATGTCTGATTGAAATAAACAACTGCCGTAAATTGACGACCGTAGTCTAACGGTTAGAATTTATATTATGGGCGCCCCAGGTTCGATTTCTGGCGTATTTTACTATTTTGCCATATTATATCCGAATTTGTTTTTCTGTGTTTAGCTTATATGTTAGGTAACCAGATGCCGCTCTTGTTAGCGACATTGGTTAACCTCCCACTTAACCTCCCATTTTTTTGTTTTGCTTATTAGGAAGCACTCTTGAGGTGATTGTAATGATCGGGTAACAGCGCGATACCAAAGTATCTAGAAAAAATACATTGGTATTGATTATCTCCCGAATACCATCAAGGATTACGAAACTGCGGGATATATTCTTGTGCGAGAATTATATAATTAAATATTAATCGAATTCCTCCGTACCTAAATTGCGTTGATAAGGTAAAGAGTATGAGTAGGCTGTAGTTTCAGAAATATTTGAAGGCTGTTTTAATACTTATAAAAGTTGTCTCAGGAAGTGCTTTGTGTATCCAAACCTTGAATCTAGCGTCACGGCGTGACTCCCATGTTTCATCCCCCCCCCCCAATACTTCCTTATAGACTGTGTGTAGAACAAGTAAATCATCAAAATAAATATTATACCATATATTTTTTAAATTTTCTGCTGTGTACCAATTTATTTTTTTGTGAATGTTATTTTTTTTTAAAATAATAACTACAATGCGCAGGATACGGTCTGGGCGTTCTGAGCCTTGGCTTGTTGTGTGCTTATATATGTAGTTGCATGTACATACTTAATTTTGATTTTGAATATCAATGTCATGTTAATTTTTTAATATTCATACTTTTTCTCATATTTTAATATTTTCTATTCATGTGCACAGCTTAAGTAGTTGAAACATATGTGAATGCCAGAAATAAGATTTCTTATAAATCTATCGTAGTGCCTTGGTTCGCTATAACAAACAGTTTGAGAGCCTCTCTTGGCTTTAATTCCCAGTGGGTTTCCGGTTGATTTTTCTAACAAGGCCTTTATAATCTTAATCTATTCTTGTAAAAAGCTCTTGGTATGAACTCGGGGAGAACTTTTCAAATGTAAATAAATAAAACAAATATTTGCTATAATGGCAATTTGAAATTACCACCATACTTTTATTGAATCGTTTATTTTGCATTTCATGTAACATCAAAACCATTCATCACATTAAATTTTAAGCGACACACACATAAGAGTAGGTATATGAAGAGTTAATACATAAGATCTTGTAGAAATCAGTAAAATATTTCTCTAAACAAGTAAAAATTTACTAACATTCTGTCAACTATTATTTCATTAATATTTCTATATAAGTAATTTATATTTTTTTGTATAATCAATTAATTGCATTTTCAATTCAATTGCCGTTGGTTAAGTCGCCTAAAGTTATGTATTTTCTTATTAATTACATTGCTAGAAAAGCTTAAATATTTTATTTATTCTTTACATCGCTCAAACTCGTGAGACTGGTTTCCAGCACACCTCAAACTTTCAAGCTTATTTTACATTCTTCGACGCCTTAAATATATTTTTAATATATATAATTATTACAATAAGACCCAGATGAAATGAACATTAAGAAATAGTATAACTTGTTTGATTTATTAAACTAAATAAAATTTTGCAAAATAAAGTTCTCATATGAAAATACGTGGTCTGTGTGCCAGAATATGATTATTAATTACGATTAACCTGAGCTAACAACTGATGTTATAAGCAGCGTCAAAAAGAGCATATTGAGGTGGTTTGGACATGTTGAATGGATGGTGACCAAAAACTGACTAAACCAATTTACAATGCAAGGATGAACGTAGAGGTAGAGGATGACCGAGAAAAGTATAGTTGGACCAAGTATAATTTGAAAAAAGCAAAAGCATGGAGTGAAATAAAAGGGGTTGTATGAGAAGATGTATGGATGAGGGGAAAGAGAAGGAGGTATGTCTTGGTGAGGAGAAAAGTTAGGCGATATGTCATTTCTACTTATCTCAACAGAAAAATAGAGTGATGGTATGTATGTATTAAAATATGTATGATTTTTTATTGCATCTTTATGACTTTATGACTTTTAACCCGTTGGTCATCATTCAATATTGCTCATAATTTATACGAATCAATTGGAGAGCTTTAATTAATTGATTATTAAAATGGTTGGATGTCATTTTAAGGTCATTATTGACCGTGGATAAAATAACTAAATAAATAAATAGAAAGACGCAAGAGCGTGTTCTACAAAACGTAATATTTAGCAAATCGTATTTTGCCAAATTCAACTATGATTTAAAGAAAACATTAAACTGTTTTCTTGGAATACTTAACGTATTAAAAACGAATATTTTACATTAATATAACTATTCTTTTATTTTTCTGTAGATAAAATATAAATTTCCTGTTTATTTATTTATTAATTTTGTATATTGAAAAATTAATAACCCACGTAAAGAGTAGTAAAATAAATCTCGGGTGCATCAATAATTTAATTTGTAAATATAAAAATTATTACTAATTCCATGAAATTTCATCTGGTTCCCTGTATCAGGTTGTGTTTTTTTTCAATAAAAATACATGTTCCATATAAAAAAGATGACATGCCTTAAAATTTAAATTATGATTTACAAAATTAGCGCATATAATCTAACCAACACTAATGGATGATGAAATGTAGCTATGAATTGGTTTGATTTTTTTAAAAACCTTACTGAATGTGAACAAACTACTTTTTTATGTTGAAAAATACAAAATAAATTAAATATATTCAATTGGAATTAGAAATACTCAATACTTGAAAATGATTGAAATCTTCATATTTTTCATTATTTTGATTCATAATAAAGAAATCTTAGATTATTTAATTTTATAAAATGATTTCAAACATATTTATATTATTATCGAAATTTAGACTTGTACCTTTTCAAGTTTAAATTTAAAAATTAACCCTTAAGTATTTATTTTGAAATAAAATAATGTAAGTTGATCTTTTTATTAATGTAAAAAAATGATTTTTTAGTTTTGTCGATTTTTTTAATAATCGTTTCACACAAATATTCTAGTTTATATATAATTTCGTGGTTTCAACGAAATGCATTATTTCTATATTTTAACAATAAGAAATTAAAATGATATGCAAATATAATCAATGAAATAGGGAAAATATTGCTTATTACAAACATTCATTTGAAATGCACGATTTATTATATTATAAATAAACCAATGCTATAAATAAAATAAATTCGGTAAGCTTTATTACAGAGTTATTTTGTCCGACATATATATTTTATGCAAAATGTATGCTTTTGGTCAAAAAGTCAGTTTTTTTAAATTAATTTACTAAAACAGTTATCTATCATAAAATTGTAAATTTTTCTACATTTTTATACAATTTCGTATAAATTTATTACACTAGTAAATATGCAAAAATCGTATAATTTTGCTAAAAAATTGATGTAAGATTAAGTAAAAAACATACACATTTAACATGTTTTAGAAAAAAAATCATATTGATAATAACTTCCTGTGGTATATCTTTTATATGTTCAGTAAAACAATACTGTCTACTTAAAATACTAAATGACAATACTTTTATAAAACAATTGACAAAATTTCTTATTAAATACAATATTTCGTCTTGTGATACGAGTCTAAATTTCCACAGTTTTATTAATAAACAAACTCAAAAAAAAAATATTTTACTAAGAATTTAATAAATTATTGCAAGCATAAAATTAAGGTATAAGTAATGTTTATGCATTGTACTTAAAAACATACTTATATTTTTATAATCGAAATCTGAAATGTATCCAAGAAAGGAGTATAGAATCTTATAAAAAGTCGAACTCCATAAAAACAATTTATGAAAAAATAATTAGACAAAAATTAAAATAAGATAGAAAAATTAAGACTTAATAATTTTTTTTACCAGTTTTTGAACC
Organism: Odontocerum albicorne; assembly: GCA_949825065.1. Lineage (NCBI taxonomy): Eukaryota > Metazoa > Arthropoda > Insecta > Trichoptera > Odontoceridae > Odontocerum > Odontocerum albicorne. The sequence continues at coordinate 39,439,519 of OX463841.1, forward strand.
GATATATCAGCGTTAAAATTAAGCATGACAAAACTATTTTATTTCTTTAAGTTATAAAAACCTTGACGAGAATGTTTGACATGATGACGATGATTATTCTGCTTGTGATTAAACTCATAGTTCACAATAATATTCGAATGAGAAGATTTTTATTCATTAAATAGATATTTTATAACGTTTTTAAGATAAGAATTACAGATATTTAAAAATAGTATTTAAATTACGATAGATGCTAGAAAGGTATTGTCTCATAATGTTATACTTGTAAAGTTAATATGTATAATTTACTTCGAATTTCATAACTAACATTACAAAGTATTATGTTCAACTTAAATATATTTTATAAAAATGAATATTCGTAAAAAAATGTCAATACAATTATCAACATGGGGTGTTTTTATTTTAAATAATGATTATGAATGAAAATATTAATTTAAGCATCAAGAAACATTTAACCAGACAGTGACAAACATTTTTCCCCAACCTTTTAAAAAAACACTAACACCAAAAACAGAAAATAATCATCGGTAAAACAGTAAAAAGAAGCATTCTAGATAAAATCTCAAAACACTGAAGTGATAAAATATTAGAATAAAAATTATAATAGAAAAACTTTAAGTACAATATAGGTAAATTCCGCATAAAAGTGAATTTTATTAAATTTTTTTCACAAATTTCTTAGTTGGTTCAAAATATAACTTTCTGTTTATGTCTTGTTTGCCAATGCCTGATTTTTTTATTCATGAAATGCAATGAGATCTTGATTTTTTTTTTGTAATTTTCAATCAAGTATTCCAATGATGTTAACATTCGTTACACGTTTTGTTTTTTCGTTTGAAGCTTTCGACTTTTTTTAGTTTTATTTAGTAAAGAGTTTTCTTTTTTTAAATAGATTGAAATTTTCAGAATAATCCCACAGTAGATTTAAAATAAAAAATATTATATTTGGATTGTAAACCAACATGTATAAAAAATTGTGCTATAAGTAGATATTATGTTACATAGAAAATATAAGTTTTGTTTTCGATATGTATGTTTCTTTCACTGGTGATATAGTTCATTGGACTTTTTTGCGACGTGAATTTTATATTAAAATTTCCAATTATTGTGAACTTTATTGGTTTAATAGATTAAAAAGTAATTTTTTGTTTTTCAAAACTCATTTGAAATGCAGTATCAATTTTCGTACAGGACCAATTAAACCACGTTTATTATAATACTAACTACTTGAACCCTGGTTATAAAAAATTAAGTGTTATTTTAAGAGGAAATTCTTTTAATTCTTGTTATTTAATGCATAGGGCATAGCACTTAGAATAATATGTTTTACAAAAGAGTGCGTCTTAGCTTGTAGAGGACCGTGTCTTTATATACGAAAATATAAAGATACATTGTTAGTAAAGGCAGAGTAATTTTTAAAAACTTTTTGTATATACTGTGATAGTTTATTATCTTACAAAATACAATATTGTCATTGAAGTGTAACACTGAATATTAAAGTTTTAGCAATTAACGTCTACTTCAGAAAGAGGAATTCACAGTATGTTAGACACCGTATTATATTTCTTAGTATATCATAGATATAAATACAACATTTCATGATCATTTGATGCTATTCTCCGTTTCTTTATAAAATGCAATCGTTTCTTCTTTATAAAAGCCGTGGTAGAATTTCAGGGAGGTTTCAATTTTTTTTTACTATTATTAACATTTATGTTTTCATAAAATGAAATGAAAGAGAATACACCAATTATTTTAGAATTTTTGTACAGTGATAACATTACAAGTGTCATGAAATAAAATAAAATAATATTTCAAAAATACCTGCTAAAATGAAGTTATTTTATTTAAACTTTTAAAACTATCCCGAGAATTTAAAAGGAAAATCAAACTTGGACCAAAATGAAAGTATTTTTATTGCTGTTTTATTCATATTAAGAAAAGAAAACCTTTTCAATAAATATTATCTTATTTGAGTCCCGTATCCAAGTTTAAATTAAAGATAGCGGTTGAATTCCTACCACTTGATTACGTTTATCATTTAAATAATAAAAATTTTTTAGAGGTTTAATTTAAAATTTATTTAAGTTTTATTTCACAATTTAGCATTTGTTTTTGAAATAAAAATGACAGCAACGCCTGTCTTGCTCAATTTATCGAAAATGTTAACACTTCACTTTTAATATTAAATGATAAATTAATTTACTAGACAAATGTCAAGAATGTGCATTTTTATAATTTGAACGTGAGCAAGACGTTTTGGTCATTTTCTTTATAAATTTACAAACTATATTTGAAAATAAAAGGACTTTTTTATTTTAGTACAACATTTTTTTTTGTAACTTCGGCTAATTCATATTTTAATTTAAAAATCTAGGGTTGTAAATTATTCTTGAAATAAAATTAAACAACATTCTTTTACGAATTAGCCCCATGTGACATTTTTAAAAGTGTTGGAAGCTTTCAGTAGATTCCCTCAGCAAATTAGATTATACCATATAACTTTTACAGTATAATTATTAATTATTTTATCAGTCGATACTGACATCTTACGAAACTATATTAAATGATTTTTTTAAAATTGGAACACTTGATGGACAACTAGCTTATTTCTCCCATTATTTGCTTTGCAGCCTTCCCTTACGAAAATGAAAAATAAATATTTTAATTTACTATGTAAAAAATAAAAATAAAAACTCAACTTGTGTTTTTCACCCGTGAGAAAGGAGCTCGGGGTTTTCGGATAATTGATTTTTCTTTCAGATTATACAAAAAATATTATTCCTATAAATATCCGCTTTCACTCAATCTGCTGTTATTATTTATTTACATGTTTTTGAGGATATTTTTCTTGAAAAACATTAGTATCAAATCTTTTCTTTTGATAAAAAATTTAAACTACATAAATTTATTTCTTTAAAAAGAACCTTGTTTTGTAGATATGTTACTTAAATATTTTGTGAATTATAGATATTTTTCCAGGTATAATGTTGTAAGTTTTTTCGTTGACACTTTTATTTCGGCGTTGAAAATATTTTCAGTAATAAAATATTTTAAACCCAAAATCGGATTTCCTTGATATGTCAAATTAATATGTTATACAAGTTACAAAAGTGTATAAATACCAAATTTGTAAAAGATATGTGAGAATATTGCTCAACGTATAAAAAATTACTAAAAGAACACCAACTAAAAATATTTAATAAAATTGCTTACAATTAGGCTTAATTTTTTTTGTTAAAAAATAGTTAAATAAATTTAAAGAAGTTTTCAAAATAAATGTTAAAAAAATGATATTTTTTTTAAACGGCATTCAAAGTACTTGTGCCATAAAAAGTCGCTAAATGCGCGACACGCTGTCGATAAAATGGTGCTAATGACGCGATTTGGTGTTTCTGACGCGCATGTGTTGGTGACAGCGATAATGACGCGACGATGACGCTGACGCTGACGCAACGGTGTTGATGATGCTTGCGATGATGTCTGGTGTAGGCAAGGGATGGTGGGCGGGCGCTCACCCCTGTTGCTTCTGGAATTCACCCTGCGAGGCCTGGCCGGGCCACCACTAAAACAAAACATAAACAGAGTCTTTATAGAGACTGTCTAATATACATGAACATAATTTAAATATAATGGAACATAGCCCCTCCTATTTTTTATAAATTAACCTTTCTTAACAGTTTTGTTTTTAAAATTAATCTTACATTTTATAAATAAATATAATTATTTTACTACTCTCTGCCAAGCTGTTGTGTTATCTATTAGGTGATAAGAGATTCCTAAACAATCTTAAAACGTTTCATTCTTAGGTTTTAGTAGCTTAGATGTAAAAAATATGTGGCGTTTTACTTCTTTAAAGTCATACCCTCCACTCACATTAATGGGTGAATAAAGGATAATTATTGATAAAAAACAAGTAAAACTAATCCTTCCCCTTGACGTGGGACTTGATTCTTTTTCAGTCTGTGTTCGTGTTTTTTTACAGTTTAAGTTATCTAAATATTAAAGTTATTCAATTTTTAAAGGCCCTAATTTTTAAAGATTCTGTAGTGAATTTATGAACTTCATAATACATAAATAAGAATGTTTTATGCGATGATGTATACAATGCATTTTTTTTGGAAATTTATTAGATTTTCGCAGGAAGTTATTTCAAACGGTGACAGAAACAGAAAAAGATGCATAAATAAAAATCTATATTTGAAAATACTTATTTCTTAGTGAAAATAGATTCAGCGACATTGTACTTTCAGTAATTTAAATATTTATGTATTTAACACTTCTCAAATGCAAAATGCTCCTCAGAAAAGTCTTATTCAAATTAAAGGCTTTTAATGGAGCTGTGTTTTACGCATCGTAAGTAATAAATAATTTAAAATCACTTTCGAGATGATTCGCTAGGTAAATAATTTATGTGACACATTCGCTTGTATTGTGTGGTAGGAATCAAAGTGATCAACGATGTTTTGTAGCGCACCATATAAACAGGACCTTTTGTATAAACATTTCCCTCCAGGAAAAAGGAGTTCATTTTCCGTTCTTATTTTGAAAATAATAAGTTTTATCGTTATTTTTTCTTCGTAAGCTATTTCATTACAGAATAATTTATTTTGTAAATGTGATACTTTGAAAAGTGTAATTTCCTAAATATTTTGTATTTGACAGTTATTTTGTGTACCAATTGGTTGACCCCTTGTATATCTATTCAAAATATTTTTTCTGAAAAATATTCATCATTCGTCTCTATTATAACCCTTTTTACGTGACCTTGTATTATTATTTTTCAAATAAATTGACAATTATGTAACTGTAAAACAATGTTAGTCAAATATATTATAGAAATAATATTGATCACAAGATATTCAATTCATTTTGGCCCTCCAAATTACAAAAAGTAACAAAACAAAACAATGATAAACAAAAAAGAAACAATATATACATAATTATTATGTACATTTTCACCCCTGGAAAACCTTTTTCATATTCCATCCCTGGAAAACTAAAGCTTAATTTATGAAATTAGAAGTACACACACTCGTGTTGCAACAAGAGCTATGAACACTGGTAATATAACAGTAGTTAGATTTTCACCGGTCGATATCAAGTTTCATTCTTAAAGCATTCAACATCCAGAACTAGAGAAATATGTGATATACGATGTTTTAGGCGTTCTTTTACGAGCACATATGTTTAATAAGTCTTTTGCTACAACATAATAAAATTTCGTCAAATAGAAGTTTCAAGTAAAATCTTGAAACAAAAGTTATAATATCACTGCAAAAATCTCGTTTCGAATTACTTGTGCGAGTTCTTGTTTTTATGTTAGTTAAGAAATCGAATAAATAGAAATTATTGAGAAGAAATATAAGACTTACCAAGAACGTGACCGATTAGTGAGAAAATGCGTCCAAATTACGGAAGAGTTTCGATTACACGTAACGCACGACTATTCAAGTTGTCGCTAAAGACATGTGAACATTATATTCTTGGTTTGAGAAGAAAAAACCCTATTTCCTTATTATAACAATGGCTGATTTCTCTAAAATATCTGTAAAAATACTTTTTTTTATTAGTTTAAAAATCTTAGTTTATTATGTTTAAATTGAGATGCCATATGACTTTATCCTGAAAATATGAATATTACACTCAAAGAAGAAACTATAAGAATGAAAAATTGTTGGATAAAACGATTGTGCAAAAATAGATAACTGTTTTAGTTTAGTAGACTGACCAGGACAGAGTTGCATGAAGGATTGCAGTGACAGTACTGTAACCTTGACCCTAATAAAAAGAGGGAGTGAAGAAAGGGGAAAAAATGAATGTAATTTCTTATATATATCTTTGTTATATTGTATTACTAACACATGTAGTTGTTTCATGTAAGTGGACGTAGTTTGATATATTCGTAAATGTTATTCAGAAAGCGCAACCCAACAAATAAAATTATAGTTCTTTTAAAACATATTTATATCATTCCTGTTAGTATTCTTTTGGTATGTTCAAAGACTAAGAACATGAAAGTTTAAAATAATATCGATCATTAGATGTTACTATAAAAACTTATTTATTGATACTGAAATATTTGGGAGATGTCAACTGAGCCATCAGAAATATGTTTATAATAAACTTTATGATGGCTGAAAATATCGCAGGAAAACGACGATCTGGTAAACGCAAAATGTCACGACTGAAGAATTTGAAAGTATAATTCGGCAAACTAACTACGTCCTGGTTTCTCGAATCACACTATCAAATTCTTCCGTCGTAACCAGGATTATCTGTATAGTTTTTTATGGTTATGCCATAGGAAGCTGACTGCTAGACCCCAAAGGAGATGGAAGAGAGCTGGAAATAATCTGCATCTCAGGAATAATGTAGATTTAAATGAATCAAAGATCTATTACAACAGAAAGAAGAAGATCTGGAAGAAATGTATTGTTACGTTTCTAACTTATTATTTACGCACCACCTCTAAGTGTAAAGTAATTTCTTTTCTATGCGATATTCATTCAGTTAAGCATCGAAATAAATCGCACGTAGGACAGTGAGAGCAACATAGAAATTTAAAAAAAAAACTTAACTATCCCCTACGACCACTTGTATTTAAGATACAACCAAAAGGTGGAATTAACCCCTAGCTGTAAATTTACAAGTAAGAATAGCAACTTTGGTAATCAAACGCCTCACTCTTATCGAAGTGATCCTCCAAATCAATACGAATCTCCAATACGAGGAGAAAGCTTAACCTAGAGCGCTCCAGATTTTTTCCGCCGTAGACCCAATAAATGTTGGTGTACTTGTAATCGATCGATTGATGTACTCACCTAATTCTAGAAGTAATGATAAGTACGTATATTGTGATAATGGTTTTTCTTGGCCTCCTCGACAGCCATCCAGAGGAAGACCAAAGAACTCCTGGATGATTCAATGCTCCAAAAGAAACGGCCTAGATGAAAGCGACACCCAGAACCGAAGAATATACAACCTGAGAACGAGAAGAGCCGACCCCAACAGCCTACCCAGGCAATGAGTTGGGACAGTGCCAGGAAGAAGAAGACTATGATAATGGTTTTTGTGGTTGGTTGATTGATTGGCGTACTCACATAATACTTAAAGTTGTGATAAATAGGTTAATGTGTAATGTAATATTTATTTTCTTGATTAATTAACGTACTCACATAATACTAGAAGTTATGATAAATAGCTTTAGATCTACAACAATTATTTGCACAATTGATTGACTGATTAACGTACTCACATAATGCTAGAACTTGTGTTAAATAGCTTTTGGTGAACAATAATAATTGTTTGACTAATTAACGTATTCACTCAATACTAGAAGTTGTGATAAAAAGCTTAAGATTTACTATAAAAATTGTAATTGTAATTGATTAACCGATTGACGTACTCACATAACATAATACTAGATGTTGTGCTTTATAGCTTTAGGTGTACAATATGTTATTTATCGTTATTGTGATTGAGGTACTCACCTAATACTAGACGAACCACTCGTCCTTGTGTGGCGCGGCCGGTCCGGGCGGCGCGGGCCTCAGCGCGCGGCCGGCCCCCTGCGGGAGGGGCACGCCCGCGCCGCCCCGCCCCGCCCCGCAGGGCGCCGCCAGTTTCCCGGCAGCTCCGTCATGTGCTCTTGCTCATGATGTTGTTGCATTTGCATCTGTTGCTGCTGCAGTTTGTTGGCAGCCGAGCCGTTAGAGCCGTACATTTGTTGTACTAGATAAAAAATAATTTAGTATTGAATATCAATCCTGGTTATAAAGCAAGGTTTGCACTAAACAGAAAAGAAAAGAGTTAATATTATTTTAGGTATCAAAGTCATACATTTGTTACCATGGTAAACACATCTCAATATCAATTGAGGTTATATAGAACTCACATTTGTTGAACTGAGCCAAATATAATATATCAATATCAATTGAATCTATAAGGCGTTGTAAACTGATTTTGTTCTATGAGAAATACAGTTCCGTGGAAGATAGCTACCTTACGTTATATATGAAGAGCCTCTATAATTTAAAGCCTTACTCAAAACTACGGCACTCATCCGGTTTTTACTAGTATTTTCCCGGTTAATTTTACATTTTCTTTGTCGATCATTCTGTCCTAGCATCAACGTTGGATACACAATATTTCCTTTTTTCTATTTAAATAAAAAATTTCATATCCTTAAATGCATCCCTAATTCTACTGTTATTATATTGCATTACACTTTTTTTCTGAATATAGAACATTTTGACAAATTTATTGCAATGATGCAATTTCTTCCAATCAACCTGAAAAAAGTTAAAGAGGATTTAAGTGAAAACCAGATAGCAATCCTTTATTAAAAAAAACTAGGGTTCAGGCGAGAGTCGAACTCGCCATCCCCGGGTCAGAAGACGTGCGTATAACCAATTAGGCCACGGTGGTTGACCGTTATGTGATCTTCATTCACTGATTGTCATAGTCTAGCTGTTTGTAGTCAATATCACCATTGAATGAAGAATTTGTCACGACCTCTCTCCATAAGCAGCATATTTATTCCATTTAGAAGAATTTGTCACGACATGTCTCCATAAGCAGCATCTTTCTTCCACCTATACAATTAATTCTGCTTCAAACTCCCAGTTCTCTCAAGCTCTGTCAAATAATTTTCATCTTATTGCAAACATTAATTTAGTTGTAAATCATGTAATTAACTTGTAACATAGTTTCACTTCATAATACCTCACAAGATAACAGTTGTTTCGGGTTGAATTGCTTTTAGCATACTCAAAATTCCAACTACGGACACAGCAACTTACGAGTAAGTGTGCCGATACGTCACCCATGTGAACAGACTAACGAGATCCTAGGAAGTTGACATCACTTGACGTCAACTGGCGTATACTCGTATATAGGCTAACAGCTTCATGAATAATTTCAACTAGAAGAAGAAAAACTTTAAATGTTTTCATTCTACAGGCTTTTGTACATGTTGTACATTTCACCAATTTACCTCTTTCTTCATGGACTATTGTCACACATTGGATAGTATTTTCTTTTCATAAGTTTTCAGACCTTTCATCAACAAAGTAAAGTAGGTTATGATAAGATATAGTATGTACTTACACTGCAGTTGTGAGTTGGCGTGAGGATTTTGCCTGGCTCTCCGACCGCAGATGCACATAGCTACTGCAGCGGCACACGCACATAGCACCAATGCAGCACTGACAGCGCCCACCACGAACCACGGTAGTTCCAAGCCCAGGATGGTGCTCGAGTCTTGGTCTGTGAATCATTTCCATTATTAGTTACAACATCTTGTGTACAATACTACATAATTATAAATTAAATTTTCTCAGATGATGGAAGAGTTACGTGGGATATTGAAAGGCGAGTTGCAATACGTAGTAAAGTCAATAGAGCGGTAAAATACATAAACTCTAACCGAGCAATATCGAGATCTGTTAAAATGATGGTTCTGAACAACGTATTAGATCTAACATTGAGGTATTAGAATGTATGAGGAAAATGATGAAAAAATGCCGAGTAAATGTGGTAGAAGTACGTGGACCGAGTATATATGGCGTGTCGATGTATGACAGAATAAGAAATGTAATAATAAAAGATGAATGTGGGATAAAAAAATTGAAGTATTAAATAAGTAGGATAAAAAGAGATTATTGAAGAGAGTATTGAGAGCCACTGCGTGTCTCTCCTTATTATTTATAGTTACATTTTTTTTAATCATTTATAGTTTGGCTGAATGTGTATTTATAATTTCTAAGAAAACTGATACAATTCTGCAGGCATAAGCTTTACCAAATAAAAACTAGCAAGGAATATAATATTTCAAGACAATTAGTTGGTTTAATATACTGCATAACTAAGGATTAAAATCCCAATTACCAGTGTTCATTTTATGGACAGTTCCGTATTGTCAGAAGGTCAGTGAAAATATTACAAATTATATAAACAAAAAGGAAAAAAATCAAGTTCTCATTCCTCAGTCCATTTAGCCACCACTATCCCGAACTCTGTGTTGAACTAAATATATCCACATCCGAGTCAGCTACTGAATTGTACTCTTAGCACATTCGTTCTATTGGATTATTTAGGCAATGTTACTTCTAAATGTAGCTACGTTAAACAAAGAAGGTTTTTTAAGAAACCCTTTAATTTGGTAGTTTTATAAAACGTCTTTCTCAATGTTTAAAAGCACTCTAGGAATATAAAATGGCTTATATGCTTCAGTAAATATTATTTCAGATAAAATAAGGTCTAAGAGTAATCAGAATAGAAACTAGGTAACAATGGATTCAATAACCACTCTTAAACTATCTACTTAAACTATCTATCTATAACTTTATTCTAAATCACGTTTAATTTGATTTATACAGAATATGTTTAAAATAAATTTAAAACTGTAAAAGAGTACCTAGTTGGTGCGAGCATGTCCGTTTATCTTCCATGTGAGTATACCACCATCATTCCAAACCTTGGTTGAATCTGTTATTTTGTTTTTCCAACAATAATTATTCGTAGTGTTTATTATCTCATTTCAAAGTTCTGTTTGAAAGCAGTAAATTTTACTTTTTCCTTTATGTACTCCAAACACAAGCACAAACAGAGATGAAAAAAAGCTGGAGTCCTTAATGAGGAGAGAAAAATAAAATAAAATTAAAACAAACGAAGCCTTGAGAGCATAAAGGGCAAAGTTGACAAAGAATTATCTCTAAAAGAGAAATAGAAGCCTACTTTGTGTCGATGTAAACCGTTTAATCTTTGTTTATGTGTTTAAGCGTTTAAAAGATAAACGGACAAAAATGACGGAATCGCGAGGTAGAACCAAAAACAGAACCGGCACGTCCTTAATACTGCCCGATAGACTAAAATGACAATTTTAGTTAAATGAGAAGGAATTTTCAAAAATCGGTGTTTACATATTACTCGTACAATTTTATTACGACCAATATTTTTTTCCATCTATTTTGCTCTATATTTATTTAAAACTTCATTGCCAAACATTGTACTGGACATATTGCCAGGTGGCAATCTCTTCCAACGAACCAGATAAAAGTAAATAAAGGAAGTAACGTAGTCGCTAAATTCACGAATCACTAAATTCAATATACGAGTACATATTGTAATAAAAATAAAGTGAGATCATCAATCAAAGGAAAAGCAAGGGATGGTGCCAGGAAAGGAAATTCAGACAATCATAACATGAAATAGATTTAAGAGCAGATACAACATAAAAAAAAATATACTCATATGTTCAGAACTAATGAAATGAAAATCCTCAGACATTGTAGGCAAAACACAAAGAATTAGAAACTCCCATATTTTAGAAATATGTGAAGCAGAATATATTATGATGGGGTAGAAACCGCAAAACGATGGATAACACAAGAGTTCCTATGTGCCAATACACAAAACACCCGATGGTAGTCGTCCCCCAGGAAGACCTTCAAAAAGATGGAAGGATATCTGGAAGTAGATATATCAAGAGACACAGTCCACAGATCTAACGAAAGAGAATAAAGAATAAGAGGAGTTTTTTTTTCTGAAACTTGAGGCGAAATAAAAATAAAACGTTCGTGTTTGTTTTCTTCCACTTAATTTTTAATCATGTCACCATGCTCATTTCAACACACTGTGCCGTATTCTATTCCCATAACCATAGATAGTATTTACATGGACTATTTTTACTCTATTCCACAAAGACCGTAGACGGTGTAAGTAACATGTGATTTCATTTAACCGACTCACCTGATGAGGACATAGTTTGTGTTGAAACACTTATTTTTAATATTTGTGATATGCTTCATAATATTTTAAATGGGTTATTAGAGAAGAAAATATTATCTAGAGTACATTTTATAAAATATGAAAATTTTAATCTAGATCAGTGAAGTTTTCATAAAAGATTACCTTCAAAATAATTTCACTTACGAGTAGACGTGAATCAATTAAAAAAACATAAATCGAGACAAAAAAAATCTAGAAATGAGTGAAAACAAAAGTCAAACAGAACATTGAAGATTAACTAGAGCATGTTGCTCGCTATCAGCTTAATGAATATGTAGCAAAATACTTATTTAATATTTTTTTAAATGTAGCAATTGAAAGCCCAAATATAACCAATTCATCGCCTTTATTATTGAACGTAGATGAGCTTTTATTGGTAAATGAATTAATTGTATATTGCAGTACATATGATATTAATTACAATAAATCTATTCCATATTGGAACACTCTTTCGCTTTCTATTCGTTAATATAAAATATTTTTAAGACTTAACTCTCTTTCCTCTTTTATAATTTGATTATTTTAGTCGGGTATGTTTATCTACCTCTTTCTAAACCTCTCCTGCCCGTGTTACTTACTAATCAAATAATGGTTCATGGTGTATACATTATTTTCACATTATCATACATCTCAATGCTCTTTTCTTCATCATTACATATCTTCCTTTGAACCGCACTCTTCCTTGATATCCTCATTCGTTATTCTATCATTCATTGTTTGCAAAACATTCTCCGCAATGCACGTATTTCTACCGTATTTATTTTGCTTTGTCGACCTGTAGCCACGTTTAAGGTTCTTAATTTTTCAAGTCTAAGTTTTTCACTGTGTTTTATTCTAGTAAAGCAAACAAGAAAAACATATGTTTTTAAACGAACCCTTAAGGAGCTCTTCGCTTTTATTAAGGAACTTAGCTTTATTTTACGAGTGTCTTTATTGAGTTACGAAGATACCATATTTTAATATATAGCTCAATGATACGACATCATAATTTACCAAAAAATTCACAGAAAGTTTTATTTTCCTAGTATATTAAATGAAACAATGAAGTTATTGTATTGTATACCAATAAAATTTTATACAATATGTTACAATCTTGCAGGTTTATTACTATATGACATTCTTTTCCAACTAACGGCAAAGATATTAAAGATGGCTTTAGTGGAAACTAGATTTAACCCATTTTGAAAATAAATTGGGTTCCAACGGGAATCGAACCTGTAACCTCTGGGCTGGAAAATAACGTATTCTAATTCCCCTTACCAATTAGGCTATCGATGTTGAATACTGACAGTTTTATAATCTTGACTTGAAGAGTTAGTCAAAAAAAATTAAATTGAAATAAGTAAATTGTTCACCAGTTTAGTTCAGTTCAACCCCAACCTAAAAACCGTTGTGATGAGTTATAAAATGAATTCCCGTTGAACAATATCGAAATTTTAATTTATTATGAGCACAGCGTCACTTCGTAATGAATCAGGAACTACTCAAAAGGACTTCTCTTTTGGTGGCGACACATTTAAGTGTAAGAAGAATAGGAGTGACGATGAACTTAAGGTCCGACGTCACTGGTATACAACAATGAAGAATTGGGAAAACAAATCTTCAATGACGAAGGGAATAGATTCATTACATTATATGAGTATTCTTTTGTGATAACTGCTGCTTTTCTACGACTTACTTCTGATGCTTTTTTGGTTCGTCTGTAGCCTTAATCTTCCGTACGTTATTTCGCTAGGTTGCTTAATCATGCACTTTCCTCCAATCCTCGACATTGTATTATATTAGGTTCTAGGAATAAGATGCTGTTTTTGTCATTCCCAGTGGATCTTCTCATATTGTTTGATCTCAATGATCGTTTTGGGTGTGTTATCTTTAAGAGCTCAAATAACTAATCTAAGTCTAGTGTTACTTGTTAATCAGTGACTCCTGTTTGTATGTTATATTTCTGTTTTTACCTAGAAGGTAAAGATAATGCATTTCTTAATCACTGGACTCAAAAACCACTCAGTAAAATTACACCCAAATCACTCTCGCGAGCTCTTAATTCAAAAGATGCGGCGTCTACTTTGTCTCGTTTCACTGAATGGTCAGTTGTATGTTTTATGACCCTCATTATGTGATCGAGATATGAGATACGAGTTCTCGGTCTTTTTTATACATATGAGTAACCACCTTCACATTTAAAAAATATTTTTTTAAGGGAATCTTGAGGATACATTTGATACGTCCAAATTTCCGTCACATACATAGAAAAGAGCTGAGAAGGTGATGTAACGTCTTTAGCAGTTTCTTTATTGATATACAAATGTAATTCCTAGCTTCAGCCCTGAACGAAGATCAGACAGCATAGTACAGACCTCTGCGCCGTTTTCCCTTCGAATAATTATTGTTTATTTTTCGTCAACTTTTTCTGAGTTATGTTTTAATTAAAAGCGCTGCCCGAGTTTTAACTGGTGAGTAATTATTTTTTATTCTCGGTACCAAAACGGTCCGCCATGAAAAATTAACGCGAACGGGGTTGGCGTTTTTTTTTTTTTTTTTGGGAAATTAGTTTCTTATTTTTTTTATGGAGTTCGAGAGCTTTACTTTCCCTTTTTTACACTTTATTTGTCTCTTAAGTACTAATTAAGATCGTGTTTTAGATTAATAAGGGAAACAGCAATTTTCGTTGGAACGGGAATAAAATTATGTTTCATTCATTAAGAAATATATTTTATTTTTGGAACAAAGTCTAAATACGACTACATTAAAATTGAAGTTGGAATTCTTATTTCAATTTGAGAGCGGTTGAAAGGAATATAATTACAAGGAGTATGTTGGAATAATCACAGAATGAAAACTAGGTATTCCCTAGGTTGCTTGTGTTGTTTGATTATTATGTATAAGTATTGTTGGTATTTTTGATAGGGTTTTTAAATATGCAGAGTTATTTTTTCGTTTAAGTCAGGCATGGCTAAATTACAAACCGCGGTCCAGATCCAACCCAAGAGGTTAATTTTTGTGGCCCGCTTACGCGAAATAAAGTATATCTATTATTGTGAAAATCTAAACACAGAATAATAAATAAATTTAAGAGAATTAATAATGAAAATGCTTGTTATATTTGGGATAACTTATGTTTGCGATAAAACTTTCTCAATAATGAATATCTATAAAAACCTATCAAGATAAATGTTAACTGATACCCATTTGAATGCAATATTATGGATGTCAACAACAAGCATGCCGCCTGACATGGAAAAATTGACGAATTAATAGAAAGCAGTTTATTATTTTCACCAATTATTTTTGAAGGGATTGAACTCAGAAACTCAGAAAAAGTTGAAGGGATTATGTAATTATCACTGAACCGCAATTATTGATTTAAAATAAATACATTAATCATTTCATTTAACTGTAGTATTTTATATATTTTTTAGTCTGACAATTTTTGTTTGACATTTTTATGTCTGGCCATGTCTTATTTAAGCCTTAATTACACATTTGTAAACAATTGGAATGCAGGAGAAACAATAGAGGCATATAATGGGAGAAATTATGCTCTGTGCCGCTTTATATTGTTATATAACCGTTGTATTATTTATACCCATGCTTTTTATGATTTATTATATTTTAGTAACAGAGAAAAATTATTATCAATTTGAATGTTTTGAATTGTACAACATAAATAAATAAACAATAAATGTAAAATTCGGTGAAACATTATCTGAATTTATTTTACTATTCTACTTCTTCTCAACGTTCCTCTCCACGTTGGAGGTTGACAATCATCATGGCTTTTTTAATTTTGTCTGCAGCTGCTCTGAACATTGTCTCTATGTTACAGTGTACTCTTAGGTTCTTCAATCGGGAGTTTTTCTTCTTCCTACTCTGCGTTTTCCTTATATCTTCCCCTATAATATGACTTGGATATTTTCCCATTTGTTACCTCTCACAAAATGTCTAAAATATTCCAATTTTCTCCTCTTAATGCAAGTGAGTACTTCTTTATCTTTTTCAATGGGTCTGAAGACTTTGTTGTTGCACACTTGGTCAATTCAGGAAGTCTTTAACATTCTGCTGTAGAACCATCTTTCAAACGCTTCTATTCGTTTTGTGGTGCTGTAGGTGAGTATCCAAGTCTGACGCCATAAAGAAGTACTGAAAATATTTTACATCGTACAAAGCGAATCGAAGTTTATTGAGACTTAAGTTATCTTATCTTGTGCAACTTTTCAACGTTTTATTTAATGGATGAGGAATTCTCATTCAATGAATAATCTCAATTTGTTTAGTAATTAAAAATACTTGGTCAAAAACTTGAGCATTGTTTCTCAAAAAAATACGAAATCATTAAAAACAAGTAATTAATTGTAAGTAAGAATTTTTGAAAAATAATAACTTATGAAAGAAATTACGTGTATACACGGAGGTTTAAAAGCAATAAAAAATTATTCCATGTTCGGATACTAATTTGAACCAGTATTTTGAGGCTAAAATTGTAGATTGGCACGAGTCGACTATGAATGTCGCGAACTATAATAAGCCAACCAACCACTCGATAAACCAAGATAGTGTTTCCCAGATAATGTGCCGTATAAATAAGAAATCAGTTTAAGATAGAGATTAATAAAGAAAAATGACCTCTGATGGTCTAAGCGGTAAAACACTTGACATCCACCCGGGGGTTTTGAGTTCGATTTTCGATGGTGTCCGAAAAAAAATATTAAAAAAGGCCACACAGCCATAAGATCTGTGCTAGTGTTGTTGCCTGTTAAGGTACGCAAAGTATTGTCAAAATGTGCTTTGAATTACCGCGAGTTAAATGCATTCTAAGAAAGTTCTTAGTATGAAGGCTCGATGAAAAGAGACAATGACACTGCTGTCTTCCAGCCCCGTTCTTCATTATGTCCAAATCACCAATTCGAACGTATTAAAGGGTATCATATAAATAAATAAATAAGAAAAATAAAATTCCATGGATCATCAGAAATGAGAGGTATCATCGAGGTATTAAGAGTCCATCCGAGTTGATTGTGTAACAGAAATATAATAATCAAAGTGAATAACGAACTATAAAAATCAAAGTGAATAAGAAACTTACTCTGACAAAGCGTACTAGAAGTTTCATCAGAACCATCAGCACAGTGGTTGACTCCATCACATATCAGATCTGCACTGATACAAAACTCTCGAAGGTTGCAGCGAAAATCTTTGCATCCGTGTTCTGTGGACAAAAAAATATTATTTATTCGACAAAATTTTTATTCTTATTATTATTTGATCTAAAAAAGCTGAGACAAAGTATTTACCTGTTACAAAAAAGTTCTATCTTAAAGTTAAATATTTATTGCAAATTTTTTAATTATTTTCATGTTTACAAGATATAATTTATGCCCTATGAAAATCATTTAGGGATTATAAAAATATATTTTCTACGTGTTTAATGTATTTTATACAACAGATATATATATATATATATATATATATATATATATATATATATATATATATATATATATATATATATATATATATATATATATATATATATATATATATATATATATATATATATATATATATATATATATATATATATATATATATATATATATATATATATATATATATATATATATATATATATATATATATATATATATATATATATATATATATATATATATATATATATATATATATATATATATATATATATATATATATATATATATATATATATATATATATATATATATATATATATATATATATATATATATATATATATATATATATATATATATATATATATATCCACGCTCAGGACGTCCAAAAAGTGCATCAACACCAGAAATCATAGCGAAAATACAGGATATGGTTTTGGAAGACCATCGATCGACTGTGGATGTGATAGCTGACACCATAGGCATCTCACATGGAACAACATGGCATATTTTGGCTGAAGTTTTGGGTTTCAAAAAACTGTGTGCACAATGGGTGCCGCATTTGCTAACAATGTAACAAAAACACGTTCGAATGCGACTTTCTGAGCAACATTTGGAGCAATTTCGAAAGGATAAAAAGGATTTTCTGCGTCGATTCATCACTATGGATGAGACTTGGGTCTACCACCATGATCACCATGATCTTGAATCAAAACAAGAGGCCAAGAAGTGGTGTGAACCAGGCACTTTGGCTCCGAAGCGAGTTCGTGTCCAGAAATCGGCCAAGAAGGTGTTAGCGTCAGTTTTTTGGGATGCAAAAGGAATTTTATTGATAGATTATCTCCAAACTGGTAAGACAATCAACTCTGATTATTATTGTGACCTTTTGGACCAGTTGGATGAAAAAAATTGTGAAAAAAGACCCGGTTTGCAGAAGAAAAAAATCATTTTTCATCAAGACAATGCTCAAGAGGTTATAGCCGTCGTAGAGGAGTATTTTGCAGGCCTTCCAGAAAGTCACTGCCGTGATGGGACAACAAAGTAGGAAGATCGTTGGACCAAGTGTATTGATCTTATGGGAGACTATACTGAGCAATAAAAGTGATTTCCCTCCAAAAATAATGTATTTTCATTTCCGCTTTCAAAACTTTTTGACTAATACATCTTCATACATACTATACTAGTACATCTTCAGTCTGCTGTCCAAATGACAGCTCGGCGGTCTAACATTATTCATTTTAACAACGTGGCTCGCCAACGGAGTCTTTTGAGTTTAATACATTAAGACATGGGTTAATCTTGGAAGAGGTCATACTATTCTTGATAGTATTGAATGTATTCTTGGACTGGTTTATTAATCCTTCTTTCAAAAATATCCAGGGATATTCTATTGGCCTTTGCAAGTCTCCAGCACTCAGGTGTGCACTGATATAATCAGTACGTGGAATACTATTAAATAAACTGTTTGTTTTATTTTATGTATACAATCGTTCACAGTTTTTTTGCAGTGATTAAATATAAGCTTTCTCACAAGATTTAGTGCTTACTGCTTACAAACGCAGTGTTTTTGCATGAAATAATTAAGATTTTACATTTGTTGTTCCTAGCAAGTGGCCTATAAATAAAAAAGTATACATCAATAGTAGAATTTGTGTGAAGCAATTATTCAGATACATAAGAATATAAACAAATATGAAATAAAATCTCTAAATGTTTAAACATGGTATTATTATTAAGGAAAAAATATTGTAATTTAGGAATGAGACTACTTTGTCACAGACCTTGGATTGAGAAGTAATTCTTTTAATGAATAAAATGATGGGTTTATGTATTGTTATGAATGCTCCTCGGATCATTCATAACAATACATAAACCTAACTATTTTTGTTGAAAATATTGTATGGTAAATATAAAATAAAACAGCTGTCGAATTTCGAACTCGGTACGCCGTATTATTTAGCTAACCCCGCTAACCATCAGACCATTGGCACCACCTTATTTTTTTTAATATTACGTGACTATAAGTATATTACGTGACTATAAGTATAACCAATACTATAAATACAGGAAACTTCAAACAGCCACGAATATCTAACAATAACCAATCAAAATTATTTGTAGCATGCGTGGCTATTTATGCAAGAAGTAATTAAGGTGCTTTTGGAATTGTTATTTAAACTTTCCAATTCGAATATCAATTTTTAAACAGTTAAGAAATACTTAAGAAACAAATACTTATGATAAACTAAATCTGTTTAACTCGTCTAATGGCTGCAACCACCACTTTCCCATACTTATATTTAAATTTTTTAAATTATATTTTTTAAATTTCTCAACATATATATTTTTTAAATTTTAATCTATCAATAATGGTGGATTTGAATCTCGAGTTAAGAGTACGATTGAGGAGAGTCTGCTTTCTAATGGCGCGTTATAAATTGTTTATTGCTACGCGAGTACTCGTCTATAAATTCTCATTTTATAAATATTACAAAGTGAATACTCGTCTCGAAAATAGTATGTGTAGAGTTCGCAGTATGATTCCAAATCAGCGAATGAATGCTATCGATTTCACATATTATATACCTGTTTCGCGTCTTCACGCCTCCAGGGTGATGTCGCTGCGCACTTTCGTACAATACGTTAGTAAGTTTCCAGTATTAATATTCTGCTGTGTTTAGTACAACAACATACATTCAATTATCCACGACAAGGCTTTATCTACCATGCGGTATGCGGTATTTTCATTCTGTCACGCCATTTCGTTGGATGTTTCCTTAATTACCAAAAATCGAATGGCAATATAATTATTATTTTCTGGTAAAATATGCAAGTAATTTCAACTCTCGGGAAAACTTGCCGCTTTTAAAACTGATCGCAAAGGTGACACATTAATTTGGCAAAATAATGTGGAATGCTAAACTCCCGAATAATGACAAAAAAAGCCTCCGCTGTTTTAGAAGTCTCCCGCTCGGCTTGTTTTTGGGCAAGATTAATGACATTCGTACCAAGGGGCTGGCTCAGGGGCGCATCGATCTTGGGAAAACGGGTAATATCAGGATTATAATTAATTCAGAGGTTGATTATTGAAAACTAGTCAAGTCTGAATTTATTGTTGACGCACTAACAATTGTTATAGAACTTAATTTTCATTATAAAACTAACGTTAATAACGCCTATTTTTTTAATAATTATATATAAAAAAAAAAACAAACAAATATTATGGTAGAAAAATTTTGCAATATATTTTAAGGATCTCATTTGTCATATTCAGGCGAAAATAAAACTTTAAAATAATCTGCTGTAGGTCGTATTAACGATAATCTACCATTTTCGTTATATCCCAAAAAAATATTTCATTTCATATCGCTCGAAAAGGGGGACATTGAGCTTTCTTATGTATCAAATTTAGTAAATATCACAAATATTACTTTTATTTTCACTTTACTTATATGATAATTAGTGAAATTTTGAGATTTTAAGAAAAAAATATTCATTCTTTCATTTATATGTTTGTTTACCTTTCAATATATCCTTATTTGTGATTTAGAGCGGGACCAGAAGACATCGTCGTTGTCATTGCTAAGCTTTGAAGTCAAGGAAATTCTCGCCATTCAAACGTCAATATCGTTGTAAAGAGAAGCTATGCCGTGGAGTTTTGTTTTTTTCGTGTGTAAGCCGTTGCGTACCAGCAAACTCACCGGCCACACCACTGTTCTCAATCCGATGACATACCGAAGAGACGATCGGAGTATACCGGTAAATATATTTTTTCTCTATTTTTAAAGAATAGATCGAAGTAATATGTATATTTATACCCCTGAATACTAGGCAAAAAAAATGTCTGTGCCATTCGAAGGGAGTAGCACAACGTGGGGTTCGAACCTGCAATTTTCAGCACGGAAATCCAGTGCGTTACCGCGCGGCCATGCTCGTCAGTGACAACGTTACCTTCGACTACATTAATTGAATATTCAGGTTTAAAACGACTGCAAGAGGAACAGGACTCGCGGTCGACCATCCCATACGTTTGAAATACAATCCCGTGAAGATACGAGGCATACCCAGAAAGTAAGTGTACTGAATTTTTGTAGGTTACAATTTTTTTTATTTAAACAAAAAAATTACGTGGTTACCGTAGTACATATGTAAGCTATTTTTCGACATAGTCGCCATTCCTCTCAATGCAGGTGGTGAAGCGGGGTATCAACTTTTGGATGCCTTCCTCGAAGTAGTTTCCCACCAACCCCTCCGTCCACTTCTCCACCTCCTCCTTTACCTCCTCGTCGGTTGAAAACCTTTTTCCACCCATGTGCAGCTTCAGGGAGGTAAATATATAGTAATCTGAAGGTGCTAGGTCAGGGGAATGCGCGGGATGGTTCAGGACATGGTTTGGTTTTTTTTTTTTCAAAGATAACTCAGCTACGCTTTATTCGCGTTTATTTATCTGTATACCCCTTAAATAGACGTACATAACATATCTCGACCAATTGTACTATGCATTCCATATACTATATTACAATATTATTTACTCATTTATTATTTCGACTGTAAAACATTTTGCAAAAAAAAAGTAATAACTAGACTAACATTTCAATTATTAGTAAACCATCTAAAAGTAACGGTGATACCCCAAAACACTACCACTGAAAGTTTAATGCAAATTACCACGGTTAAATTTTGGGCCTCTCTTAATCTTCGCTGATGCATCATGTACACACATTTTTCATGTCGTATCTTTATTCGGTTAGTACGCGTAGGATATGGAATATGTGCGTGTTTTTATTTTCAAGATATTTGTCATGGGCGTGTCGTCTCTCATGCTCAATATATGATAAGTTATCCCTTGTGATAGAGGATAAGATTACCAGCTATACTGTGAATGAAAGACGCATGTGTTTTCGTAGGTTTATTGTACTCGTATATAAACAGCTGCACTTTAAAAATCATCAAATCCTGATAGATCAAATCCAATGTTTTAAAAAAATTTCTTTCATCTCAACCATCCCGTCCTTTTCCTTTGATTGATGATAACTCACTTTTATTATTATTAAGTATATTTTTGATGAATTTTGTACAAATAAAGAATGATATGACTATTTTTTTGCGATTATGCAACTTCCTTAATTTACCATAAATAACCTTGTTATTCCACTGATTATATTAATCCTCGCTACACGTGTTTGTACCTCTTATCCTTAGGCTCTCTTCAGGAGTATCATTCCCCCTGAAGGGAGCCTCGGGATAATCAGTGAACATCGTGTAGCGGTGATTAATATATTTAGTGGAATAAAAAAGTTATTTATAGTTAAATGTTCTAATATGAAGTTTCACAAACAAAAAGTCGAGACTTTTGATATATCCTTTATCTATTTTTACCAGGTTGGCTGGAAGAGATTGCCACCATGCAATAAGCCCGGCAAATTGTAATATAATGAAGTGTTAAATAAATAAATAAATCAAGTTTCGACCAGATTATTACACTCGTATATGGCGCGTTAAATATTGCTCAACAATGCTAAGAATTAATGATAAAAACTCACGAGCTACTGAATAAATATTATTTCTGATGTAATATTGTCTTACTATAAAAACGTCTCTCACGTATGGAAATAAATAATGAGCATAAAAGAAGAGGAATAAGAGTCAAGTAAAAATATTAAGCAATATATATAGTAGAGGGTTGTCGAAATCTGTCCTTATTGGAGTTCAGATAACATATATGGCATGATGTATGTATCTTGGTATAAGTCTCGTATCTTATTTTTTTAAATGTTATTTGATAGAACACTTACAAGGAATCAATCAATGAATACATAATAAAATAGATCATTTTAAAATAATACCCAAAAATGACTCATTCCCCGTCAGTTTAACCACCATTCTCTGAAATAATGACATCATTGAACCAAATGTGTCCACATCCGAATCAATTATTTATATTGTATGTTCGGCACATTCTCACTACTGGGTTTAAAATTGTTTATGTTATTCCTAAATGCTGTTTATGTTATTCTTACGCTGAACAATGGAGGTATTTTAAGAAAGCGAAAGGAAACATTTAAATCAATTCGTTCCAGAATCGCCGGCGAGTCCGCAAGACAATTCACAAGTCTCAAGCGATTAAATATGTTTTCTATTTTATATTTTCATGGACTTGATTATATTTCAGAAACCATCGATTAAATTAGGAATTTCTTTCAAATAAGCTCTCCACTAGACAGATCCGATCATACAAAAACTTTCTGATGGACTGACAAGGACATAGCAGTTGCTGGTCATGACTACGCCTTTACCAGTATTATAAAAGCGCTGGCCTTTTGATAAGTTAGTACCGAGAGCTCAAATGTCAGAAGGTTTAATATTTTAGAATATTCGTAAGTCCTATCTTGATTAATTAGGGGGATTACCCTATCCTGTATTGTAATTAACATTTAGGCGCCATTAGGCATGCAAATTAAGTATCCACAAGCAAATACTACGTAGCAGTTTTCAGGGATAGTTTGTAAATAAACGTTAATAACTTCCGTAGATAAAGTTTTTGTTTTTGTATTTAAAATAATTTTAAGAGAAGGTTGTATTGTTTCGTATTGTATACACTTTCGTTGTATACGGTGTAACCTGGCGGGTTTATTACCATGTATCAAAATCTACTTAAAATATGTTAAAAAGAGGCCATAAATGAAAACCAGATAGATTTTTTTTGGAAATGGGTACCACAGCAAAGCGAACTGGCAACCCACAGATTGGTAGGCAGGCATGTTACCAACTAGGCCTCAGAGGTCGTCTTATGAACTGTCACCATATAACCTGTTCGGTTCTACAGTATACAACGAAATTGAATACATACATACCCTCACGCTATTTCCACGTCAGGGTCGACAGAGACGACAGAACGCCTGACTTTCCTATCGCAACACAAATCCTTTGCCCCTTCTACATCCATATACCCTCTCATATAACTCTGACTCTATGTTGTATATATATTTCTCTGACTCTATGTTGCCTTCTTTCAAAATATATTTCACTTTCTCCAGCACACTTTCTTGGAGTAGGCAGAGAAGACGGAGTGCCTGATTTTCCTATCTCTACACAAATGTTTCGTCTCTTTCACATTCATCCTTAACACACACACATGTGTTTTCCATCTACAAGAGGACTGACAATCATAGTGACCACGAGGCATAGCCTATCATATCGTATCGAGGATGATGCGTATAAGGTGGTATAACCCGAGATGATTGAGATGATACTGCTTCGAACGCAGCAGGTAGTTGAGTGACGTTTTGGGAATGTTAGCTGGTCAAGAGCTGTGTTGTCACCCGCAAGGAACTCGAGTGATCATGCCACAAATGTTTCGGTCATACTTGGGATAGCTGGTCAAGAGCTGTGTTGTCACCCGCAAGGAACTCTAGTGATCATGCCACAAATGTTTCGGTCATACTTGGGAATGTTAGCTGGTCAAGAGCTGTGTTGTCACCCGCAAGAATCTCGAGTGATCATGCCACAAATGTTTCGGTCATACTTGGTAATGTTAGCTGGTCAAGAGCTGTATTATCGCCCGCAAGGAACTCGAGTGATCATTCCACAAATGTTTCGGTTATACTTGGGAATGTTAGCTGGTCAAGAGCTGTGTTGTGACAATTGAATTATCTTTTTATCAAAATTTTGGTCAGTGAACAGAGTAACTGCTATAAGGACAGTCTGCCAGAGTCGCTGCCCTTGAAGTCAGGGAGCAGGTGATTGTAGATCGGGGGGGGGCAGAGAGCTAAGGTTGATATGGAGAGAAATTCTAAGGTTGATGTGGGGAGGAACAGTGTGATGTCACCAACACGTGCAATGAGGAATCGCAAGTGTTGTGAAATTCCATCGGGACAGAAAATAATTTTGTCTCCCGACCGCGCTTTTAAAATGTTCGAATTGCCAATTTGGATTTGTTGAAGGGTAACATAATAAAGGAGATTTTTTTTCAAATGATACTTGAACAATAGTAAAAATATAAATATAACGGAAGAAACACTTTTTTACTTTTGGCTCAAAAAATCCGATTTTTTAATGACTGAAATGGAAACTGCAGCGTGCGGCTAAATTGGCGAAATGGTATTAAAGGCAAAGTTAGCACAATTCTGCTACGGTCATTTCCGGTAAGGGGCTGTCACGTCCGATTATGTCGCTTTGCCCGAATGGAGAGCAAACACGAGTTATAACAAATTAATTTTGCCCAAGTGGTCACTTTACGCAGATATCGCTGATTTATATCGCAATCGCCGCATCGGACCAAGTTGGACTAATTTATCACCAACACCAGTCGCTTTTGAATGAGTTAAAAGTTTCCGAGATTCAAGCAAACTTCGGTTATCCTACAAAAATATTTTTGTGCTAAGTGAAAAAAAACTATATTTTCTTTGTTTGTTTTTTGGATCAGCATTTCCCTAAAAGTTTTTTCAGAGGGTTTTTGTGACAAGTTCAAAATAGTTGGTGATTTATTGAGATTCAAGTTTATTGCCCTTGTAAAGTGCCTTATCAATGATTTTGTTTTCTCAAAAAAATATAAAGTACTTTATGTATTTTAAACAATTATTTAATGATTACATCCACTAAATCCTTATTTATTACTTAAAAAATATTTTAAAATTGTTTTCGGAAAAAAAATCATGCGTCTGTTTCTTTGACGAGGAAACACATTATTTTTCATATACCGTGTCCGGTCCCCCTAACGTTGGTGAATGCTTTTTCCTCTGTCTTTGGCGGTACGGAATAGCTCCTCAACTGTCTGGATACCTGTGTCTGTTTCTTTGACGAGGAAACACATTATTTTTCATATACCGTGTCCGGTCCCCCTAACGTTGGTGAATGCTTTTTCCTCTGTCTTTGGCGGTACGGAATAGCTCCTCAACTGTTTGGATACCTGTGTCTGTTTCTTTGACGAGGAAACACATTATTTTTCATATACCGTGTCTGGTCCCCCTAACGTTGGTGAATGCTTTTTCCTCTGTCTTTGGCGGTACGGAATAGCTCCTCAACTGTCTGGATACCTGTGTCTGTTTCTTTGACGAGGAAACACATTATTTTTCATATACCGTGTCCGGTCCCCCTAACGTTGGTGAATGCTTTTTCCTCTGTCTTTGGCGGCACGGAATAGCTCCTCAACTGTCTGGATACCTGTCAATTCACGAATGTTGCGCAACAAAGGCAGGTGCCTTGTATCGATTCCACGTGGATTCTTAATTTTAGCCATCAATATTAATTTTAGGATGTGATATTTTTATTTTCTCATTATATGACCCAGATAGCCAATCTTTCGGAATTTTATGGTATTTAAGTGCTCTCGTTCTAAACCTGCTCGACGCAGCACCTCAGTGTTTGAGTTACAATGAAGCTTAGAAATTCTCCGATGAATTCCATATTTTGAATGCTTCCAGCTGCTGGTTTTGTGGTCCATGCTTCAACACTATACAATAAAAAACACCATTTAAAGTAGTTAATCTTAATTTGCCGAAGTTTAAGATTCAAGTTAGCATTACAGAAAACTAATCTCATCTTGAGAAATCCTGCACGTGCCATGTCAATGCAGTAGCTAATTTATCTACCTTTAACGAGGTCACGAGTAATTAAGCTTCCTTTATATCTGAAAATGCCGACTTACTCTATAGGTTGCTCGGAACGTACATGGAAAGTAATAATAAAATTAAAAATCAATCTGTAATTTTTTTTGCGATTTAAAAAAACAATAATTTTTTCATGTTTCTCAAAATAAAATACATTAACTTAACATTATGTATAGCAAAATACCAACACAAGTTCATGCAACAATTGTATGACCTCCCAAACCCTCCTTGAAGACCCTCCGAAATGTAAGCGTGTCGATTTCTGGAGAGTTAGAACTGACAGCTTAAAGGCATGAATACATCCGTAGCTGTGCCTAGAGATATGACACTACCTACCATGGACCATATGAAAGCATTTTAATCGCATACGCAACCATGTGGGCAGATCAAAATAGAATCTCCTTAGACGGAGAATTGACGCAGAAGATGCATGTGTGTCACACGAGATGGTTTGCCAGCTGTGTCCCGTTGGTTACTCGGAAGAAACTTAGTGAAAGGTATTCCCAATTGAATCTCAGTATCACCTTTCTGAGAGGATATAGATTTGGTATTGTAAACACGATTTGAAGATGAAAATTAACATCATCAGCCGAAAAATGCTTAGTGAGGCATTCAATTAAAATCAAACCCGCGCAGATCCTTTCGTTCTTAAACATCACAAGCTTTATCTATACATATTTTTTAAATACACTCTTTGAATTTGGTCAGCCCATAATTTATCACAAATATAAGAGATATTTTTTTTGTCGAAATCAACATCTAAAATGGGCCTAAATAATATATTTCCCGAAAGCTTGGAAAATTCTTTTAAAAAGAATATTTCGTCTTTCGTTTGTCTTGAAATATTATATAATCTTGATCTTGATACCATTTCATTGAGGAAAAAATTTCCCTAAACATTTCCTAGAGTTTGTTCTTCCTGTTTACTGACGGTATCAGCGAAGAACAGCTGTTTTTCAATATACTCGTAGAAACGTAACATTTTGCCAAGATTGTGAATTATCTGAGGTTTCCATAGATATTACTTATTCAATTTTTTAAATAATTCAAAGTTCAAAGAAAACTATGTATTTGGTTTTCTTCAGTAAGTGTCACTTAATCAATCCAAGATAATATTTATAGTGTTTTGAACATTTTTCCAAGTCTTCGCATCTGTTTGTGAAAACAATTAATTATTATTTGTAAATTGTTTTATCAAACACTGTTTATTCCACTTTTTGTAACGGTATAACCCTACCGATTTCAAGGCTTGTTTGTGCTCTCTGATGATGAGGTGAAAACCTTGAAACCGGTAGGGTTATAACGTTACAAAAAGTGGAATAAACAGTGTTTGATAAAACAAATTACAATGTCTTTAAACCTCCACAATGTTAATGCCTTAACTATAAATAATATAATAATTAATTATTAGCATGGCAAAAGATATTAAGTACATTTTAACTTTGAACATTATTTGATAAATTTGTGTCATGTTAACGATGCAATTATGACTTTTTTAAAACATAACAGTCTAATTTTTGTTCTAAGGTACAGAAATACGTTTCCATTAAACTGATACAGATATACAAATTAAAAACTCAATCAATCAACTTTGAGAAGCACCATCACACAATCAAATATGGATAAGCCGAATGAACAGTATAACGTCTACCAAGGTAAAACTTGTAAGAATATTGATTTTCCCAAATATTCTGTATGGTGCTCAAACATTGGCATAAAGAGAAAAGGAAAGCAAAAAGAAAGGTGATTTAGAGACGTAGTGCTGGCAACTTATGTTGCGGCTAGCATGGGCAGTACGCAAGAAAAATCATCAATTCTTGAAGAACTATAAATTAATCTGTTTTTTTACTCTATAATATATCTACGATTCCTCAAATGCGGCCATATTAGTAAATGGAAAAATACAATAGAAATGTTGGTGATCTAAAGAAAAATAGAAGGGTTATGATAATAAAGCAGACCATCAACGTAATAGACAGACCTGGTGAGGAATGTAACCACCAACTTACTCCAAAAGTGTAATAGAAGTGCTACTGATCGTGAAAAATGGAGGCGCATCATTATTGACGCAGTGTGATGAATTCGCTCGCAAGATAAAGTCCAATAATCACGATTGCTGTGTCAAAAAGAGCATGACGAATAAAAATACGACTTTAACTTATTAGTCAGAGCAATAGATCCCAGAAAAGGAAGTCACATATCGTCAAGCTACGTCAAAAATGATATTGGCTATTGAAGTAACGATCTCAATTTCAAAGATCTTTCATGAACCACGTCCAGTGAGGATGCTTTAACAATATGAACAAGAAGTATAACAAGCATTTTTATTGTTTTCGTGATCAAGCTAAAAATTTGAAAAAAATAGTTTTTTTCTGCGCCGTCAAAATTTTTCTTACAATTGATAAGAAAGCCACGACATTTGTCACTTCGAGGAAAATAAAAACTCGCGAGAATTAAAATAGCAATACTGAATATACAACAACTTAGACTATCATATATATATATAATGAAAATTCTTCATAATAATACAATATTTGACGAATCCAACAATTCAATCAATGTTTCTAAATAGAGCTAAATCCTCTTCATGTAGGCATGAATAAAAGGTTATTACAAATTCGAAATTCAAAATGTAATTTCAAAACTTGCCGAGATCGTTTTACTTAATATCATTAAGCCCCTCAGCTTCGTCATGTGGATGTTGGAGGTTGTTAATCTATCAAATTTCACATTTCGCGTTGCGCCGTCTCAGCAAATCTCTTAATACTCAAATCTTATTTAGTACCGAGCGCACAGTATTTAGGAATTTTGGTTAGGAATTCAACTCTCAATTATTATTGAGGTTCAACGTTAATGTGTGTCTATATATTAACTTGATTTATTCGTGAGTATTCGCTGAAGTTGAGATAATTTAATTCAAATATTTCTCAAAATAAAGATCTTTTATTCTTGAAATACAAAATGATGTATGAAACTTAAAATAACGTCGATTTAAGATTATGTAATAAATTAAACACTAGTTTTCTTTGTATTCACCACTTTTTAATTAATTGAGTTCTCTACCGTTTTCAAATATATTCTTCGTCAGGTTATGAGTAATTAAATCACATGTTTTAAGTTATATTTGTTAGTGGCCATTGAATGATAAAGAAACAGACTGCTTAATAAGTGGATTAATAGTAGCTAATAAGAGCAAGGGGTAGGTAGGGAGCGTCTAAAAGTCAGTTTTTAAATGGGAAACAGGTTGAGAAGATGACTATTACACAAATTTAAAAACAAAGAAGAGTTTTAAATTTATTTTATAAAACGAAAAAACTATATAAACATGACACTTCAAAGTGAACGAAATATATTCATTTAAGGTTCAAGATTAATAATGTTCTGCTGTCGGTAAAAGTAAATTTAATGTGAGTTTAAACATTTAAGTTCTTAATGCCATTATTAATGGCAGCTGCTCAATAATTTATTTGAAAATGCACTGTTATTTTTATAAAAATAATTGAAGAGATGAGAGGAACTTATTAAAAATTCTTTCATTTTTAAACAGATAAAAATTAATTACGAAAAATATTTAAAAAACTTCTTAAATTAATGAATTATGTCAAATAAGGAATGAAATTCGCATAACACATTAACAAATATTGATAAAAACACACACATTTTCCATTTACACATAAAAAAAGCTATTCTCTGTATGGAAGGCAATTTTATTACTATAATTATAAATTCTTCCTATTTTTTTCGTTTGGCCCATAATATCACGGGCACGTGATTTCCAGATAAATCCCAAAATTTTTATCAGACAAATTCTCAAGCTTTTTATATTCATCGTTTTATAATAAAAGTATAAAGTTCTTTTGTACTTTGTTAGTATTAGTTAAAATATAATATAAAGTGATTTTTCAACTTTGTTTTAAATTATTTAACAACAAAATCTATCCATTTTATAATGACCTCTCCGTAAGAAAATTCAATACGTCACATTTATTACTAGACCGCAATAAAAATTAAGTGCTTTCTGTGAGAAGAATCGTTGTACAAAAGTTGATCACAATCTTTGATTAAATTCTTTACAATGTGGGAACACGAACATGAAACAATAAAAAAATATTGTTTTGCCGTTGAAAATGGGAAATAATTACAGGTGTGAAAACTCCCATGTCCCCGTTTCTCATTCGCCGTTACCAAGTTTTGGTGATTTATTTTAAGCTTTCTTATACTAATCCCCTAAATTCTTCCTTCGGTATTGATATATTCAAAAGGTATTTATTATCTTGGCATCAACATTTAGTAAACGTTATTAAATATACCTTGGCCGAATGTAAATGCTAGAAACAAGCATTTTACGAAAAACCCGATGTATCCTAACATTGCATTATCCGGAGAGCAATTTTGTTTTTCTTGGACAAATTCATACGCAAAACTGCATCAAATGCTCATAGACGGTGGTTTTGAATATTTTCAAAATCTAAGCACTCTCTTGCATCGTAGAAGGCAGGTTATTCTTCATCAAAACCTTGATTTGGTCCTCATCAGTGCTAATCGGCATTGTAGACCGGGCACCACCTTCGAGTGTCGTATCAGCATTAAGATTATTTTAAACCACATTTGACACACATGATCCTTTGCTGCATCATCCCCATATATTGTACATATATTTATTTTGGTTTGTGCTGTATGCTTTCTCAACGGTAGTAACAAATGTATCAAGCACCGAAAAAACAATTTATTTTGTTGCATTTTCACATTGATTCTAAAATAACGTACAAGCACTTTTTGTA
The DNA here is from genome assembly GCA_949825065.1 of Odontocerum albicorne. Classification (NCBI taxonomy): domain Eukaryota; kingdom Metazoa; phylum Arthropoda; class Insecta; order Trichoptera; family Odontoceridae; genus Odontocerum; species Odontocerum albicorne. Next base: position 39,471,130 of record OX463841.1, read on the forward strand.
TACAATTAACCAAAAAGGCTCTAAACTATTACCTTTCATAATAATATACAGCACGTCTGGAATAAAATTCCTACAAGATGTCTTCCAACTCAGTGGTTGCGGGTGCAATTCCCGTTGGTACCCAGTTTTTTAAATGGTTGCAGTCTGGTTTTCACTAAAGGATTTTCTTAGCATATTTCAAGTTGGTTGAGATTGCCATATGGCAGTAAGTCCACCGGATTGTACTGTCTAAAACGAAAGTGTAATAAAATACAAAAGATACGGACATTTGAAATTTCAAGTCATTAACTGGAAGTAGAACAATATTCGTCCATGAAATATCTAAAATATAAATAATAACATCTATATTTTTTATGTATTGATTACCTTTCTTTAAGTATTGTAATAAAAATTGTGAAAATTTCTAATAAATGGAAAAAAAACTATGCTTAAAACATTCCAAATAAATTGATAATTAAGCGCTTTTGTGGTTTGAGAAAATGAAGACAATGTTGTGGGGTAAGGGTTAATATACAACATTTCGAGAAATACAAGTAAACCATGTCGTATTATTAACACTCTGATTTAATGTCACTTTATATGGCCGTATTTAGTAGGTAGTAAATGTTCCAAAGTGGAGTTGATCCTTTAGCCTGCTTTATAAATAGAAACATAAGTATTTTAAGTATGCAATAAATGGGATAATTTTGGTGATGTAATTGCGTGTACTCATTAAAAAAAATACTTAACCGTTTAAAAATATTTGATTATTTATGATAATGATTTACGTATTTATGAAATCGACGAGAGATTGCCGGGATACTGAAAATACCGAAAACCACTATCCTCGACATTTAGTGAAACCTGGTTCCGTGAATCGCTACGTATTTTCCATAAAAAATAAGAAATTTCTTTCAGGACGACCAACGCAATGCAACAATACAAACAATACCATGTAATTTCACATTCCTGGTATTTGTACGGTTTTCACAGTTTAACAATAAAATTTCCCATAGTTAACATTACGCGCATTCGATAGTCGCTTAAGTTAGAACAAACGTGTAAACATATATATAAGTGAGGATCTAACACTGACTGCTACACCTTGTCGAGTTTCTTTGATTTCTGATTATTTTTAATAATTTAGTGAAACACTTTTTAAAAAAAATAATGTGCATTGTGTTAAATATAAACTTTTTTTTGCTGACAATAGAGTGTACATCACTTAATTCGCGTATTGTAATATAATTAAGGATTTCATATGTAATTTTTAAAAAGTAATAATATTTAAATACTTATATCTGATGGGGGACATTGGGAGAAAACGAGGATCATATGAAGTGTAAATAATACTATTTATAAATTAGGGCAAGATTATTTTAATTCCGTTTCTATCACAGTATTTGAAACACACCTTGGAACACTTTATGATGCCGCTCCAGCGAATATTTCTGTCATACTCGTATACATATCTCAACACAAGATGATGATTCACTATGGTTTATGGAAATTGTCATTATGTATGTTACTTGTGTCAAGATTGTTAAAAAGTTGCGACGATCATTAAAATAGTATTTTAAAAATAAACATAATTTCTAATGACCAATTAATTATTGCTTTAATTAAAATAAAAAAGTTTGTATATTATATTAATTATTATAATGTAACTGATAAGTTTTGTTATCTAGGCAGTACGTGTGATAGACGTGTTGAAAGATTGGTAGCGATAGAGAACAAGGTAAATGGAACATTTAATGTAATATTCAACAATTGTGCTATATAAAAAGAAACGATGATAATATTGTGTTGGTGCTCGCCTTGACCTATGGAAGTTAAACTTGAACTTGGCAGAAGAAGGGTTAAAATTAAAAGTGATACTGGGAGATAACTGCACTAAGTAAAAAAAATTAAGTGTCTTTGATGAAAGAAGGTGAAATGAAAACATTAGAAATAAATGCATGGATATAATGAATGTTTTAAGTAAGATGAAAAATAGAACTTTAAGAGGGTTTGGACATGTGGAGAGAATAAATGACGAAAGAATTACAAAGTGAGTATAAATCAGAAGAAAAAGTGTACGTGTAATAGATAGAACGAGGAAAATGTGGCTGGGTCAAGTAGACCAGATTTTGAAAGAAGGCGAAGTGAGAAGTATGAATAATAGAACATTGCGCATGACGAGATGTATGAACGTGGAGGAGACCAAATTGTGTATTTAGATAGAAAAAAGTTTGATGATCAGTTCTTTCTGTCTACCCCGCAAGGGACAAGGTATGATGTTATGTATGCATAAGAGTGTATCATAATATTACTAAACTGATTTTTGTTTAATTCACCCAAAATTTGAAACACTCGGCGATTCCTCGAAAATATATTTTTCTCTATAAGACAGACTGTATAAACCCGTCTTTATTTATATAAAATAAATAATCAACTTAAAAAATATCAGTAACGTTTTTAAACACGACTCTTAACTCTTTTTCTTAAAAGTCATCCTTAACTTTGTCACGTTAAGAAATAAAATCATTTCTAAATTTTATTTTTATGACTCATAAGCGAAAATTTTAATCTTTTTTCCATAATTCTTTACAAAACTTCGTGTATTTTAAATTCACCAAAGTTAATACCTCGATTCCCGGTGGAATAAATTACGCGAAGATTTCATAACAATCGGGTAATAACGGAATATAAAATTGACAAAATGGATAAAACTTGAATTTATAAGAAAATTATGGAAATTTTTCTTATCAAGTTAAATCGTGTGTTAATTCAAAACTGAAGCCATCAATACAGATTTGCAAAATGTTAAATACACTTCAAAGGATTCGAATAAGATTGAATTTTAAATAAACTGATAAAAAATATACATAACATACAAGGTTGGATTCAATTTGTTAATCTGCTGACAATTTTTTTCTTTTCTTTTCAATTTATATACATTTTTAAGTTATAACTAATATATTTATTATTTATTTCTGTTAAATAGTTTTTCAAGTTCAGTAAAATGTAAAAAATCATGGCGTATCTCTGTTAGGGTAGGCAAATATGAGAGAGCACCGGACTTTCATATCACGACAAACATCTTTCGTATCTTCAAATTATGTACCTACGATTTCTCTGACTTTAAAATATCATTTATTTAATCTACAATGTATTCTTCGGTCTTCCTGTATCACATTTCTTTGTCACATTTATATGTAGTGAATATTTGTTTTCTAGTCTTTCTACATCCATTCGTACTATATGCCCAAACATTCGTTCTAGAGGTGATGTAAAAAAAGTGCTAAATATTTAAATTATAGAATATCAAGAGTGTTAGATTTAATACTTAATTATTTATGATTTAAATTCTTAATTATTTATGATTTAAATTCTGAATTATTTATGAAGAATATTTAAGGAGCTGTAAAGTTTTCTTTCCTTTTTTAAAATATTGAAATGTTGCGCCTTTTAGGAAAGCTTTAAATATAAGAACGAAAATAAGATTTGATCTTCTTCTTAAAAGTATTTTTAACTCTTACGAATTACAAAATATACATACACAAGAGCAAAATACTCATAACACCTTGATTTGACAATTACATAATCTATTTTGATTAATTTGTATGGTACTCCTCAACACATATAAACTGAAGTTGGACCCATTAAAGAGTATGGCTCGAAGATAAATTGCCTTCAGCTCCATTATTCAAGTCTTCGGATTTTATATTCTCTGGAGTAGGCCCTACCTCGTAGTTTGTGTTAGCAATACTATCACACATGAATATGCAACAAAGCTCACACGTTTCTAGTGTGAGTATTTTTATCAGACGAACTGATTTACAAGACTGGGACCCTTGTTATGTTATTTGGGTACCACTTGGAATCGAACACGAAACCCCCGATTAAAAGTTCTTTGTCTTACCACGTAGACTATGAGGGGCATCAAATAATCTCATCAAACATACTGTTTTACATGAATAATCCATACAGACACATTTCCTTGTTTTGTCGTTGAAAGAAAAGAAACAAATTAAATGATTTAAACAAACGATTTATTGCATGCACTATTTAAATGAATACATTTTATTTTTGGGAAACTAAACACTATGAATGAAAGTCCCTCGAAATAGAGGACAAGTTCGTTCAAAGAAACGATAGAAGGATGGTATCAACCAAGACATGAGAGATTTGAACCTGATTCCGGAGATGGCCTCGGACAGATCACAATGCAGAGAGGCGACTCGTCTCGCAAGCTTCAAATAAATAGGAATTAGCGAAGATGGTGGTAGTGATAATAATAATGGTATATGATTTATTATATGTTATTTTATTTTTGTAAATATGCAACTGGATTCGGACCTGTAAATGGTTTAAAATGTCGACTAAAACCTATAAGTAATAATATAAAAGACGTCGAGGAAAGATTTTCCAAAATATAAATGCAATGCAAATACCCATAAAACGTCACGCGATTTGGTCTCGGTAACAAATTACTTTGTAAATGGTTGCATTGTGAACTCTGCGGTGTATAATTTTGATAAAATCACTAAATCTTTGGGAACAAATAGAATTTGACATTGTTATTACTTCTGGCTGAAGAACGAAATGGTCTGTAAGCATTTATTTCGTTAGACCAGTAAAGTGACTTTAATCTGGCAATAAAGTTTCAAGATAATTCTTAGGTTTCATTCAGTCGAGTTATCTGCAGCATTAGTTTGTATTTTTTTTTTCGTTATCTTTGATTACGAATAAATACTTTCAAATTGTTGTTATATTGAATTGGTTCGCAACTTAATAGAATGAAGCAAAATTAATAAATAAAATAAATAGTTCAACTTTCCAAATAACGCTCCATTTAATCTATTTCTTCAAACATTTCTCAATCCCACAAACATTGTTCACACTTAACTTGTAAATGATTGACTTCTACGTCCTAAATAAGAAATGTGTATTTTTTTTTCAAAAGAATAGACATGACTGAAGTGATAGGTATCCTTATACCCTCGAACACTATGCGGAAAAAGTGCCTGTGTCTGTCGAGGGTAGTAGTACAGCGCGGGGTTCAAACCGATGACCTTCTGCACGGAAGTCCAGCGCGTTACCACGCAGCCCTGCACCTGAATCTTTAGATAGCTTAATTAAGGATTTTTTAAATTGACAAAGAAAACGATTATCTTTAAAACAATGTGTGAACGGGGGCAGCTTACTTTGTCAAAAATATAAAGCTCAATAAAATAAAAAAACGAATGTATTTATTTACTGATGAATTGGTAGAGAAGATCGACGACCTCCGTGGCCTAGTTGGTAAGACGCCTGTCTCTCACCCCGGAGGTTGCGGGTTCAAATCTCGCTGAAACCTAGATTTTTAAAAAAATGTTTCCAGTCTGATCTTCCCTGAAGGCCTCCTTAATATATTTCTGGTTGGTTTGAAGCGATTGCCACATGGTAAAACACCTGCCAAGTTGTACTGTATACGACGAAAGTGTAATACAATGTAATAGAATGTCGTTTTGAACTCTTTCCATCTTGCGAGAACTTTAGCATAATGAAACAGTATCTGTTGTAGAAAATGGTCTAATTAACTTTGAACCCATTATCTAAACAAATATATCAGTTTGGTTTTATTACTTTTTTTCTTGGAACCTTTGTTGAAAAAATTCAATTACCCGTAGAATTTCGCAAATAGAGCCAAATCAGACATCGATGTCACAGACTCAAAATAGCTTAACGAGCCAAAAAAAATCCAATGCAAAATATCTACGAAGGTCCTTTCTAAAATTAGAGATTTTATTTTCATCGCAATGCGACTAAATATAGTTAACCTATTGATCTGGGTTACCATAAAAACTGCATCAGGTCAAACTGACGAGATCAAAGTAAAATAATTAGTGTTTAAAGTTCCCGTAGCGTGTAGAAAAATGCTATCGATTGTGTAATACAATCAAGACCTGATGTATGCCTTTACTCAAGGAAAAACTACGCTTACCTTCCTACGGCGAACGGCATCCATCGGAACTGTCATACAGTTGTTTGGATTTTATAACAGCTTTTAAAATTCGCGCGAGGAGGTATGCCCGTCAAGTGATGAAGACGGACATCTCCAGCACTCACAGAGTCACATTGCTTAAAAATATATCACGACACCCCGTTTGACCTTCGCATTCAAATATGTAAGAACCGAGATTGTTTTAGCTGATCATGTCCTTTAGTAAAACATTAGGAGTATACATTTACAAAAGGCCAGCTTCGAGCCGACTCCAGTCAATCCAGCATCGGACAATATAACTTATGTTGCCCAAAAATACTGAATTTCTGTAAAGCCTGCTCACTGAGTAAGCTTCATCTGGGTTTCGTCAGATGCGCGACTCAAAAGTCAATTTCGTGCTCTGCAGGAACGAATAGATTAGCGACATCATTTTAAAACCACTGTCAATTGTTACATCTGGATCGATTTCCTCCCATAAAATACGAATGTTGACACCTCAAAATGTCACAATAGAAGGACACAGTAACGATTTCTTCAGCATTATAACGCAAGGTGTCTGATTATAAAGCTGATTTATTTTTCCCTATTCACCAATATGAGGTACTGAAAGAGAAATCTTGAGTACATAATAACATACAGTTGGATCAATATTCCACTCTACAGATAGTCAACGTTGTTTCCTTTAAAATAGTTCTGTATCAGAATTAAGATATTTCAAAGATAGTTGAGAAGTTGAAACTTTTACATAGAAGTCTGCAGGAACTACGGTCGTCCCTGAATATTGTCAACACGCACGGTCAACGACCGACGAAACGACCTTCGGATATGTCCAAAGGTCACATACCAGAACATTGATATTGTTTACCCGCAAATACTATTTACGATACATTCCACAGTAGAAAGAGAACGCATCGCGCTGTCTCGCCGTTTTCGCCAACAAATTATCTACCCACAATATTATTCGCGACGTCTGCAATATTTCGATCGACCACCTCGGCACGCACAGAGGGAGATAAAAATATATTGCAGGCGCACTCACGCGCCCCGTTCTGAATATGTATAAATACCTACTTACCGATAAATAAAGAATCATTAATCATTTGACCATTCATCACTGTTTTTTATTCATTGATTATTCACTCTCACTTTCCGCATTTCTAATCGACGTATTTTATTTAAATACCAAACAATCAAAATCATCAGCACGTCCAACAAGGACATTCGCTAAAAGTCTATTGGCCACCATCATAGAAGCTAAAACTTATACATAGAAGTCTATTGGCCATCGATGAAAGCTCCCGAGATGTTGAGGGAAGGGTCGTCAATATAATTTCGCAATCAAAAAATTTCACCATCGCAGTAGGCACCGAACCTAAAATCGATCTCAAGCGAAGATAGTGAGCAATTAGATTTTGAATGACTGGAAAGTCTGTCACTGATGGTTTTCTCCAAAATTTTAGAGGAAGAATAAGTAAAATAATAGCTCCGTATATTTTTGAGTCTGTTATAGTCTAAACACACATTTGTCGTTAAGGATGATTCTGAACTTAAGAACGTTGAGCTAATTAGGGTAGTAATCACACGATGAGGGGGTTTGGAATGTTGAATAAAGGAGATTTAAACTATTTAATTTTGAGAGTGAAAAAGTTAGCGTGGATAGAGGAACATCGATAAAAGTATGATCGGTCCGAAATATTAAATTTTTTAAAGAACGATAGGCAAAGGGCTCTATTCTGATTTATTTTCAGGTTTCTAAAACATCTTTCTAATAAGTTAGAAAAAATTAACACTTGAAAAAAAACCATCAAATTGTAATGTATATAAGGAACAAGTAATACAATGCAATACAAAGTGTGAAAGAAATCGACAGAACAGCGTGAAAATATGAATATGGACGTAAAAAAACATGAAGTGTGACGGGATATAAATTCTTGACGACTTATCATCTTTACTTACTACGACAAGAAAATAGTGGGAATGTACGTGTATGAATAAAAAAATTGTGTGAATGTACGTGTATGAATAAGAAAATAGTGTGAATGTACGTATATGAATAAGAAAAATTGCAGTACAAATATAAGGTCTAAAGTCAAATAAACTTAATTATGTCCTCAATTTCAATCGCATACCATATATTCGAAACTTGAAAAGGGTGTTAAATTATTAGTGAGAGATTTGAAACGTTTCGGTTCTCGAAATCTTGAATTAACCCTAGCAGAATTCAATATAAGTATATCAAAATTTCACGTAAACCCCTGACCCAGTTTAAACCTCTTATTGAGAGAGATATATATATCCTGTTACGGGAATATCCAACGGTAATGGAGGGTGAAGCGAACTTTAGGAAATTTCAGATCTGTAGCTATCTTTGTCTACTCAGTAAACAACAAACTAACAAGTAGTTCTCACTATAAATAATGGCCGTTAATTTACCCCAGATGTTTTTGAAATAAGTGTGTTAATCGTTTTAAATACGAGATTTTCATACAAATTTCTAGTATCATTAATATTTACACAATTTTTCTGTATTTTAACTTTTAACGCAAATTTTATGCAACTTTAGCTTTTAACTAGGACTTTTTTAAGTCTATTCGGAATGAACTACAAAAAATAGTACTACGGCCATAAACTTTGTGAGAAGATGTGCTAGGGTAGGAAATATCGTGTGAACAGGGCAATTTTGAGAAAGAATTAGAGGTAAGAATGCAGCTAGAGCGTTCGAACAAACCAAAATAATGTAAAAGATGTTTTAAGTGAAATCCAGACTAAACCCCCTTTATTGGAAGATATGTGCCTTACCAACTATGAGACGGAAATCGCCTTTATCACTAATTCAAAATCTGCGCTGACCACTTTACCATGGGTACCACAGTATTTTTTCCTTTTGGTTGTTGGGAGAATTAGGATGGCATAAATTTGATTCAAATTTATTCTTTTAATTTTTTCAGTATTCTCAACAGAAGCATCTAAGTTCGAGACATAGCAAAATCAACAACGTTCTGGATTGAGCACGCAATGAAGAAGAATTTAAATCAAAGGGTGGTTAATTTGGAAAAATGTAAAATAAAATGACAACACATTTTATGAACATAACACATACGAGTATATAATGATTTACAATTGCAAGGCATACAAAAACTTATCATGTAGTTAACTTTCCTCTAATTGCAAAATTTGTACAAATGAAAATTCTGAGAGGTATCTAAATTAGATTCAAAGTCAATATTTTTTTTGTTTATCTTATTCGAATTTATTAAAATATTTTACTTCGTCAAATATTTTATTAACCTTTAATATATTTGGAAATAGCTTCGATTTGCAAATGTACTCGTATAGTCATTGAGATGAGTTTGATAATTTAATGGAGCTTAATCAAATTTGTCTCATGATAACTCAAATTATTTATAAATACACATACCATCACGTCGTTTCTCTTTCAACGTAGGAAGAGAAGAGAAGCACCAGACTTTTCTATTCCGACACCCATATTTTACCTCCTCTACACCATTACAACTCGAACGATTTCCCAACATTTTTAGATTTACTTTCAAAATATCATTCAGTTGATCCAACTATAGTTTCGTTCACTCACATTTTACATTGCTTATTTTTTTATAAGCATTTTTTTATTTCGTTCTACATACCCAAATCATCTCAGAGTTATTCTATTCATTTTACTTATAGGTTATACGGTTTTTTCGTGCTCCTATAATATTAGGAGTAAAAAAAATGTAAGTTGATGTCTTCAAAAAAAGTAAATAAAACCCCTTATTCATTCATTTGTTGTACCGCATCTGGACCATTTAAGCTTTATTTATTCCAGTCTACCTGATTTGTGAATTTCAACTGATATATGATATTCGTAGTCATAGATATTGTCATATTAGCCCGCTTCTAAAAGTCTACATTGGCTAGTGTAGCGAAAAGTCTGCATTGGCTAGTGTAGCGAAAAGGTTTATTTCAAATTTTACCTCTTTGTATTCAAGTTCCTTTATTAGATGTCTCTATTGTATTATTCGAATCTATGTCTGAGATATTTTGTTTTGGATAGAAGTGGAACTTTGACGTCGATTTCGTCTCCATCGAAACAATTGATGGTTCCGAATCAATTCAATAAGGTGGAGTATAATGACCGGGCTTTTGCCGTTGCTGATCCTGTGGTATGATAGAAATATTTAAAAAGCCCTTGAACAAAATCCTTTTTGAGAGGCTTTATTAAAGTTTATGATTATGTATGAACATTACACACATACATTATACTACATCTAAATTTGAATGTCACTATCACACATCAGAAGACCTGTAGTTTTGTTTTCGGAATAGTCTTTGTTGGTAAGTTTTTTACGTTTTTTTTTATCGAATATGTGTTTAAAAAACATATATATACTCGTAGAGTGGCCGAAAAACTACCTTCAAAACCTTTACTCAACTTGTGTGTTTTGTAACATATTTAATTTATCAATAAAAATGGGTTCGAATCCCGAGTTGATCGTCCTTGAGAGAGGAGTCTACTCTTTAAATGGCGCTATATAAATTCTTTATTATCACTTAATAAATTAGTGTTAAGTTCACATTCATCGCCAATCCCTTCATTCCGTTTTATGTAATGCATATTATTATTATACAATATTACACTTCCGTTATATATAGTAAAATTTAGCGAGTTCATTGCCATAAAAAGATTTAAATGAGGTCCTAAGTGAAAACCAGACTGAAGAGAATCGAACCCATAACTCCCGGGTCAGAAGACAGGCGTATTTCCAACTAGGCAAGGGAGTTCGTCATACATGATGTAGAATAGTGCAATTGGCAATGATTTTTAAAAATTATATATTCGCTTCTTTTTCAGCCGTTCTGTATCCATTCCTAGATATAGGCCTCCCCCTCGGTCTTCCACAACTCCCTATCTCGGGCATACTGCATCCACTTCACCCCTGCGGCCCGTCTTATATCGTCCGATCATCTAGCCTGTGGTCTCCCGACACCTCTCCTACCTGTTTTAGGCTGCCATTCTAGGATCTTTTTCGTCCATCGAGAGTCAAAGCATCTGGCAATATGTCCTGCCCTGCTTATTTTAAGACAGCTGCTCTCTTAACTACGTCCGGAAATTTGGTTCTCTCTCTTAACCCTTTGTTGGTCTTTCTATCTCGCAGTGAAACTCCCAGTTAAATTTAAAAAAATGGATATACACGTATATCAACACTTTTTGGTTATCTACGAATACTTACTTGGATCTTTGACGGCTGTGATTACCAGCTTGAACCCGTTGGACTCGGTTCCCCAGTTATCGGTGACGTACTTTAGGGTGACAAAATTGGTACGTGTGAAGATGGCTCCTACCGACTGTTTGGTGTTGCGACATGACAGGTCGGCCTGGAAGGAAAGTAAAATATGTAGAAAAATATATGTATTCATTAAAATCACACGACTAGACCCTATTAAGAATATAAGTTTCTCAAATTACATTATCAAATTATTAGCCATATCGTCTATGCATATTATCAGTCTGCATATAATATAAGTTTATCAAATTGCAATATCAAATTATTAGCCATATCATCTATGTATATTATCAGTCTGCATATAATAAAAGTTTCTCAAATTACAATATCAAATTATTAGCCTTCTCTATATTATGTTTATTCCTCTTTACTTTTGTTAAATGGTCTTACTCCCTAATGACAAATTTAATATAATTTACACTCTTTATTTACATCATTCTCACACCAATCTCAAGTGATTACATTCACAATTTAACAACCACACCAAAATCATATTCGGTAACTCCTCATAAAATGCTGTACAATCGCATCAATCATTAATCCCCATGCGTAAATATAAAATAATTTATACCACAATTCACACGAACAGTAAAATGTAACAATGTACTCGTATGTATCTATAATAAAAGAGTTGAATGTCACTCACATAATTTCAAATAAAAAATAAACTTGCGAAAAAAACACGAAAAAAAAACATTCCAAAACATTTTTTTATTGAGTTAAATTAAAGTCACCAAATATGTTATAAAAAAACTTAAAATGAAACATTTGCTACAATAACCCTTTAAATGTCAATCTACACATTTCAACAGAGTATCAGTTGTATGCAAAGTAAGCTGGCATCCCATATTAGATAACTAACGATTTGTAGTCTAATATATTTTCTAAAGAAGCATTAATCGTAACAGTAAGGTATAATCCCAAATTTAAATTTGATTCAATAAATCTGATCTAATTCAAATAGCTTAAATACTGTGTACAAGTATAGTGGGAAAACCAGTTAAGTAATGAAAATTAATTATCAATTCATTAGTATAGTACTCTTTAACATAACTGAATTATGTTAAAGAGTACTATACTAATGAATTGATTATTATAGAACTCTTTAACATAATTCACGATGCGAACATATGGAAGAGTTTGATAAAATACAATCGCACATAGAGATCTACAAACCGTTTAGCAGGTGCGAGTATTATTAAACAATCACCTCATCCAGACATGAATCTTTCCCCCCCTTTCTAATATTAATATTAAGTATTGTGAGGCAGGATAAGACTAAAAATCCATAAGTTCTCAATGTAGTCGAGTGTTTTTCGTAAAATGGCGAACTTTAAAATAAAAATACTACGTTGGTTCGGTCACGTAGTAAGAATGGATAAAGAAAGTCTTCCAAAAAGCGTGGAGTATAGTGAAGTAGAAGATGCCAAAATGATCTAGGGGCACTCTATGTTAAGTTTAAAAAGCACATGCATACGCCATGCCATTCGATCTAGATATTCTGCATTGAGAGGAACAAATAGAAAATCGAAATTCGTGTAAAAGTATTGTTTGAGAAGGGCAATTTGTTCACGATCAGACTTGGCAAGGTACACTCCATTAGAAGCGATTACAAAGAGAACAGTTATAAGAGGTACAAATAATTATGCCTATACTTGCAGCGGTTATGAAAGGAAGTGCGGGTCATGTATTGGAATAGCTGCGTCTCCATTGTCTATTGTAGACGAAAGAAGGTCATTACCATCATTGTATTAAACATCTTACAACCAATCAGAAAGATTTTAAATAGGCTATATGTAAAAACCACATTGAAACTTAAAACAAATCGTGTTACACTGAAGACAGGCATCTTATCTAATAGGCCACGAAGGTCTTTAGTATTTATTTGATGTACAGCAAATAATTTAAAATTAATTGTCATCAAATATCTCAGACTTTTTTTTTATTCTAAAAAAAATAAATCAAAATTAAAATTCAGAAAATAAACCTCGGAAATGAAACGGAAGCCAAATCAATCAGTTAATTAAACAACCTTTTATAAAAAAATATACGAAACGAAAGAAAGTTAATTATACTCGTATTAGATTCGAGAAGAAATTGATAGGACATAAAAACACTTTCGTTGCCAAGAAAAAAATGAAGAGAATAAAAAGCTTATAAGTAGAGGACAAGGTAAAAAGAAAAAGATAAAAGAAGTTTTCTCATTAAAAGTAAATTTAAAGTTAAATCAAACCATGACCGTGCCTTAAATAAAATATAAGAGAGTGAACGTGAATTGTGAATTAAGAAAACGAACGTGAATTGTGAATTTTAAGAAGTTAAATTAAGTGAAAGTTAATCGATGAGTAATTTTAGTGTTTTCTTATTAATTTTGGGAAAGAAATTTTGAGAAATTCCGCATCAAATTGATTTATTATACATACATATACACCATCACGCAGTTACACTGTAAGAGTAAAGCCAAATTTTCCTATCGCAACTCACGTCTTTCACCTTCCTCTACATCTATACACCTCAAACGACTGCTATGATTTCTATAAACTTTTACATTTCTATGTTCCAAAATACCATTTACTTGATCCATATTTTTTCTGGTCTTAATCTATCACGCCTAACTTTCACATTTGCACTATATATTTGTTTTGCTTGTATTTATTCCGTTTACATGATCATACCCTCTTAGAGCGTTTTTCTTCATATTCACATTAATTTCTCATCATTTCATTCAGTGTTCTGTTATACATTGAGAAAAATAATATTACGAGTAATCTAATATTTTTTCAATTCTCTCTTAAACGTCAACAGGGATGGTGCACAGTTACTGATACTCAAACGCAAATCAAAATGAGATTTAGTGCTTAGGTAACCAAAGTAGTCTCTTATCGTTCGATCACAGATAATGTCCATGTTATCAAAGAAAGTGGAATTTTTCGCGAAAATATGAAGGAAAATTGGGATTAGCCATACATTTTTAGATTAAATATGAAACGGATGCAAACGTTTTGGAAATTCAAATAACATACGTCACCGTAATCAAGCAATGGAAGCTTAATACATTGGGACAGTAATATTCGACTTTAAACAGGTAGAAAGTTACGCATCCTCTTAAGATAATATAGATAATCATAGATCTTGCGGCTTAGCTTAGATACTTGAATACGCCAACTCAGATTATGAGAAAAATCAAAATCTAATGGTGTTGAAGGTAGATAGAATACTGGATTCAGCACAATCGAAAATAATACTGTGGCACTTAAAATTCACTACTATTAAAGTTAAATATAAAGAGAGAATATAAAGTATCATCATTTCCAAAATATTTTTATTTTAAAAAGATAAAAAAATCAGAAAAATTACGTAGGACTAAAGAAATATTCCAATTTTTTGCCCGATAATAAATTACTCGTACTATTTAAACGTAATTTCTGGTATCCTAATCAATGTATTGAATGATTCTGTTTTATACAGTGAAACTTAGTAATCTTCTATTTATGTACTCGTATATATGGCGATTTCTTAAAATCAAGAAATAATTAAAATACATACCTCATTTCAAAAAAATCTATATTTTAATTACGACATTGTCAACAAATGACTCAATAAATACTTTTTAAAACCAGAAAACTATTCCTACTATTTACAACTTTTCAACTAATATTATATGATAAAACTTCATGATATGCACGAATTAATAAAAATATATTGATTTCATTCCACTGACTGTATCCTTTTCACAATTTCGCTCTTCACGCGAGCATCATTCATGATACTTGTGTGAAGAGCAAAATCCTTAAATTAATAAAAGTAAAGAGGAATAAAATCGATACATAAATTAATTAATTCGTGTTCTTCCAATTATTGTTACCTTTAGACACGTGTTAAGTATAACACATCTAATATTCTGATATCGAACCGTGGCAACAGGTTGAAACTTTCTCCTTATATCATTTGCTCTCGTTTACGCTCGTATTATCTGAGATTAGCGTCCAAACCCCGTTACGTCAAGGGATGAAAAACTCCTAATGAAGCTGCTCCCTTATCCGGGATCTCAAATACCAGCCAAGGAGGAAGGGATGATTGTGCCAGGAGTGGAGTGGTCACTACATTAATTTGTTTTTCTTTTTAAGTTTAACAGGGTCTTGTAATATTGTTTTTTTTTCTAATTCTCACTTTTCAAAAAATTCTTGCATATTCAGTTGAAAGTTTAAAAATATTATATGAATTTGGGTGTTTTTTTCTCAAAACCCTAAATAACCTGTAAAATTAATAAAAACACATTTTTGAAATAATTTTAAGTGTAATTTCGTGATAGACGATAAAGTATCCTATCAATGATATTTTTTTCAGAAAATAAAACATTTATTTTTTATTTAGTCTGCTTCTAAGGATATAACCAAGTTAAATCATACTGGTTTTTCAGTTAATTCAAATTATAATAACCACCAATTTCTTTCTTTTTTAAAAAGCAGACCTGAGTAAATCATATCCAAAAAAAAGAGTGACAAAAACTTATGAAATTTAACTTTTGTATTATTAATTTTAATTGAATATAATCTAATAAAAATACTCGAAACTTTATTTAGTCACTGATAAAAAAATAAATTATTATACATGTATGTAACATATGTATTATATATTTTACAATTAAAAGCAACATTGACATTTTTTTATCGTCACATTGAAATTTATTTTGACTTTCATTTTCGAATGTGGTGCTCATAGAATACCTGCATTTATTGAGGATTTTGGTAATTGAATATTACTTATATCAGTATTATAAAAAATAATTTGAAATATGAACGATGATTAAGATTTAAGTTAAAATTTGATTTCATCCAATTAAGTTTTGTCAGTAAATATATTATTACTTAAGAGGCAAATATTATACCTTATTAAAAAGTTAATATTATAATATCATAAATAACAAAATACTGAGAAAATTAAAAGTATCTGATTTGTATCTTTGCATGTTTTTTCCGTATATTTTCAAACAAGAAAATAAAGATATGAAAATAAAATACAAAAACAGTAAAATACAAATTTATTGTACAATTTAGGAAATGCCGTTAAGCTGAAAATGAAAGCAAACAAAAATACTATGACGGTGAAGTGAAAATGAAACAAAAAATACGTGTATGCAGAAACTATTGCATAACGTAAGAAGTATTATATTTTTTTTAATAAGCCGTTACTTATTTGAGTGCTGATTCAATTGATGATGTAAACGATGAAGATAAGCAGAACTATTCAATTTGAATACAATTACTCAACGAAGCCTTTCAGGAATGACGGTTCATAAGATAAAACGAATCAAAACATTCCTAGGTGTGTACTTTTCTCCCAAAATGAAGATATTATAGCTTACTCTTTTCTGTAAAATGGCCACAAACCCTCTCGGCGGGAAAACAACTTCTCTACGACAACTTCAAAAATTATTCCACGTCGCAAAGTTTTTTTTCTTGCTTTGACAATAACACCATGCCTCTTTAAAAACAAAAATCAAAAACGATGCCTCTTTAAAAACAAAAATCAATCACCCCAGCATGAAAAAAATCATCAAAGCTTCAATTAAAATGAGATCTTGTCCCACCAAAAACATCCTGCCACTCAAATTTAATATTATTTTTATTTTATAATAATTTATGGCATGAAAATATAATCCTTATTGTCAGGTTCATGCGTTTCTTCCAATATGGAGAGTTAATTTATTTCTATTGAATGGCGACGAACCTTCTCGGGGGGGAAAACAACCTCTCCACGATAACTTAAAAAACCTTTGCGCATCGCTCCAGATAACTTTTTCCTGCTTTAACAATACTATCGTCCAGTAGAGACACAGGCGGTACCTCTGTAAAAAAACCAACCATCACGAAAAAAAGCAAATTCAAAGCTCTTATGAGAACGTCATCCTGTCCCATCGATAGACCCGTTCTCCTTTCAGTTTAATATTAGGCGTGGGTGGATTGCCCATTAAAAAAACTATATGCAACAAGTTCGAAGATGACTTGAGATAAAAATTAAAATTGATCTTGGGCCCAATCAATTAAAATCACTGGGAGAATCTGGTTCTATTTTTATTAAATATGTTGTATAGAAACATGTAACGAGTACATTTCAATTTTTTTTTTTAATTTTTACCTTTGTAAGTATAACTATAAACAACCATTAAGTTACTTTTCCACACGTCTTTGAATGGGTTTTCTAGCTAGAATATTATAAATAATTAATATTGGCATCAAAGCTTCAAAATATTAATTGACTAAACCAAAAGTTCGTAGCTCCAGTCTGACCCTGTCGTGGATAGACTTAAAGCAAGAATACTTTTACGTCTTATTCTCACCCTCAAGGTTATATCTCTTTAATTAGCTAGAAAGAGACGATGTGAGATCACTTGAACCCTTCTAAATTTCGAATTACAAACGAAATTTTGGCGTAAATAAGCCGAGTATCGTTCGTCGTTCTCTTAATTGAACTAATAAAACATAATGATAAAAAGGGACGCATTTATATCACAGTGTTTTTAATAATTTGATCAAATGAGAAAATTGGCTTCAAGTTGAAACTAAGATGAAAATCCCATATTATTTTGAGTTGAACATTTTATCTTAATAGAGATCTGACGATAATAGAGATCTGACGATTTTTCAGAGAATCAAACTGAGTATCTTGTATTTCTTTTCATCTTATTTAAGTTGACATATTGGAAAGTGAATAAAAAATACTTTTTTTTTTGTTTTATGTAAACGAGAAAAAATTAAGGGATGTATATAGGAATTTTGTATGAGGAAGAACTTTTTACGAGGACATTTGCCCCTCCTACACCCACACTGTCTCTAGGAATGAGTTAACTTCCCTTACAGTAAGACTGTAAGCTCGCAAGAAAATTAGATATACTCTAAAACATACTTTTAAGAAATAAGTGTCTTCGGGGTTAGTTACGACGGCGTGTGAAAAGGATAGCGGTGATACCGACAGAACGTCAGACACCACGAACAGAGATGAGAAAATGGAAAAAGAATATCTACTTATACTGTAGGAAACTTTTGAAGATTTGAACTCATCAAATTTTGCACAAAAAAGGGAGACAGCTGTAAAACTCGCGGTTCAAATCGTTCATGTTAGAAATACAATCCCGCGCGTGAAGAGACAAAAACACTCGCTCGCGTGTGAGACGTGCAAGTATTGTAAGTTGGCGAACTCTTAACCACATTGCCTTTTTTTCAGTTTCCATCGAGAATCAAAACCACAGCCTTTGGTAGACTGTTAAAGTTATCTTGGCCTTCTGTTTAAGGCATTGTTGATTTTCTGTCAACGTTATCTTTGACTTTCATTATCACAACATTATCTTTACTTTTCTGCGAATTTTATATGTGAATTTCTGTTTAACTTATCTTTGCTATTCCGTTTTCAACTTTCTTTTAATTCGATTTTTACTGTTTATAATTAATTGTGCTGCTACTAGAAGAACTGCATGCCCAAAGTATTTTATTACTAACCTAAAACAGGATATTTATCATTTAAGGTATTTATATTAACTCGCAATATGTCTCACAACATAATGATATACTCGTTTACAAAGGTTGCATTCTATTTAAAATGAATCATGCATTTTAATAAATGTGTTATTAATCGATTACTTCAAAGCTTAGCCGATAAGACGCCAGTCTTCCGACCCGGGGGCTGCGAGTCGTTTTTCATTAGTACCAATATTTTTTTAAACAAGGGTTTTAATATGTTTATCACTTAAAGTTTGTTTAACATCTTTCTAGTTGGTTAAAACAAATTTTACTTGGCAATAAAGCCGCCAGTCGTACTGTAAATAGCGAAAGCGCCATACGACACAGTTAAAAAATTGTGAGTTGCTTATTTATGACACTTAATTTCACCTAAAAATGTAAATTTTGCCACAAAGGCTGAAGACAGAAAGTGAATAACAGGTCTATCAAATAATTTATGATTTAAGTTTTTCTTAACGAAGTTAAAATTGTTTAATGCCTTGAAGTATGGCTTTTATTTTGAAGTATTTTTAGAATACTTACTTCACTTAAAAAAAACCATCAACAAATTCTTAGGAACCAAACACGAAAACCCCGAGTTTGTGAACAAGCGTTCTAATACTAGTCCAAGTAAACCGTTTTAATACTCCCCAACAAAAATAAATAATACAGAGGTATAAATAAGCATAAATAAAAAGATAAGAACAAATACCCTGAAAACTGAAAGTTTAAATAAACTTTTCATTCCAAGTTTTAAAGATTTGCGCAGTTTAAACAGTCTAAGTACCTGTATATAATCCAGCGCCCCCAGCCCTAGCATATGCCCCCTGCTCATGGCATTTTATAGCACAGAGGATCACCATTGTCCCCCTTTAAGATGTTGCCTCTAATTAGGGTTTCCTTCGGCAATGAGGGTATTAACGCCCCCTACCTATTCAGGATTCTGGTTTACACAAGCTCAGTCGTGATTTGAGCGTATATATGCAAAAAGAGTCTAAATCCAGATTTTTTTATTACAATATAAGTTGTTGCGAGGTAATTTTTTAACGTATGAATAAATATAGGTTTGTAGATAATGACGTAGTATATACATACGAGTATACTCGTTATTTTAAGGCAATATAAAATAAAGTGTATTCAAGAGAGAACGTGTCAAAAGGTCTGGACTCATCTTATAACATCCTCCTAATTGAGATGCACCCCCACCAATAGAGTGCGAGCTCAGCCGCAAGGACATAAGATGCACTTGAACTCACATTTTTGCACACGTAAATTATAATACAAACAATGATAATAAATTGACAAAAAATGTAAGTATGATCTCAATACACATGTATGCAAACTGTTTAAAATATAAATGTACACACAGCCCCAGATTCACTGCCAGCGTAAAGATAGAAATTAAAATAAGATTCCAAATTTTGACAAAACTGAGAAATAAACTAGATTTTTTTTTTCAAAGATCAAATCACGCAAGCGGCTGTATTTCGGGTGTGTTAAATTATTTACGTGTTTATATGTGAATTTCGCGAATGTAAGCCAGCTGTCTCTAAATGAACCTTGTGAGATGATTGATATGCACATTCTAAATAAATTAATACGTTTATTGATAGCAAAATAGTTTGTGATTCTGTAATTACACGTATATATACCATATATGTATTTCAAGGTAAAGCAAAAGAAAATACATTTAATAGACAAACTATCAAAAATTACTTGATTCTGTGATTTAAAAATCTGATTTATGAAAACTTGGATAATGATATTTCAAACAAAACTAAGCCTTCATGGACAAATTGATAAATATCTCTTCTCCAACCCTAAGGTGCGATTTCCGTTGATACCTGATTTAACACATTTTTGGATCGTTGTTTAAAATTGCCACATGGAAATAAATGAAACTGAAATAAAATATAACAGTACTCGTAAAAACCAAACAAAATTGATTCGTATAAATAAGAGCAATGGGGAGTCAGCGTTTAAATGCAATGTTTTCAATAAGACAAACAGTTTTAAAAGTATCATGGAGGTACTAAGGTAACCATAGCCAAACCAATTGTCAAGACTAAAATATTATATTCATTAATTGGTTGTGTAAAATAATCTGACAATTCTATTTTCATTCCTTGCTTTGCATTAATTCCAAACTCTTTATTTTGTAACTGTGAATCAAATTCATGTTAATATTGTATAAATGTTTTAAAACCCTGATTAAAGAGTCCTATTTATTCGTGGTTCACTTAAAGATATACAGACTATATGTAAGACAATAATACCTGCCATTTAATACTGAATTGCCTTTGAGAACCTAAAAATCGAGAATTGGAGGAACCAAAGACATGGCAAAATGGAGAATATTACGTGATTGATCGACCCTCTGTATTTGCGGCGACCTAGGATCCCGGTGTCTGTACCGAAAAGGGCATGATTCGTGGAACTTCTAGCGCTGTTCAGGTTACAGAATTCTAAGCATAAATAATTAAGTACTATTGACATGATAAGAAGGAATATACATACTACGGAATGGTCATGCTTGAAATTAATACAAGTCGAGTTTATTGCAAATGGTTGAGAAGTGGTCCTTACAATCAATAAATACATACACGTATATGTTATGTTATATAAACGAAACTAAGAAAGTTTAATTTTTTTTCTAAGAATAAGAATTAAAATGCATTTAATTTTACGCATTTCATAAAAAAAACACTTTCAAGGTTTATTAAACGTGGTTACTTAATATATTAATGGTATTGGCTCATCAAACATGTATAAATATCTAATGTAACATATATCATATATGCAAATGTGGAGAAGTGCTCAATCTAATGGTCGCAGCTACGACTTTTTTATCCCTACACTCGACTAATTTTATAATTTTTGTTTGTATATTTTTAATCTGTCAATAATAGTGGGTTCAAACATCCCAAGTTAGAGCGCTCTTGAAGAGAGTCTCTTCTCTAAGCGGCTCTATATAAATTGTCATTTAAAAACAGGGTCCACTGGTTAGCATTAAACGGATTTCCATTGGTTAGCATTAAATGGTTTGAATGTCAATGAAATCCATAATTATTATTTTATCCATCAAAACGAATGTTTGATACCTTTGCGTGTATAGGTTTATAACGAGCAAGCGGTTACTTTTCAATAAGCTCGATTCTTGACGGATCACAAAATATCCAATACGATCGGCACGAAAAGTCTGATATATTATAGCATTTGAGATATCACATAGCTCTTTGAGAATTTAAATAAATAAAATCATAATATATATGGACCAAAACCCGTACGGTTGTCGCCAAAGAAAGAATACGAGAATTGAATTTTTAATACAAGAGAGTGAGAGAGGAATACTTCGAAACAGATTGAAATTATACTGAACGAACCGGTGTAAAAGGGGACGATGCCAATTTATTTTGAATTGTAATTCATTAAATAATTAATTTATTTCCTATTATATTGAACCTTATAATTACTTGTGTTTATTTATCTTATGTTCTTTTTTTGAATGCAGACAATTATATGTTGCTTTTCCAAGATGTCGGAAACGCGAAAACATTAAAGTCAATATATCTGAAACAAGTCTTCAAGGAAAACTTTATCGACGATTTAAATTGAACAACAGTTATGTTTATACACAAAACATCGTATTTTAAGAGGTTATTGAGAATTAAATAATTCATCAATCAAGATGTACCTTTTTTATTTTAAACTTGAAACATTAATGAACCCAAAAAACTTTAAGCTGATCTGGCTCCATTCGGTATTTCAAAAATGTAAAATTTGTTTTACTTCCGTGAATATTTCACGGGTTGCAACTAGTATCTTATAATCGCTTAAGACGTCCGTGGACTAGTTTTGTAGACGTTGGTCTTCCACTCAAAGGTTTCAGGTTCGATTCCCGATGGCATCCGAAAAAAGAATAACAAAAAAGGGTACCAATCTGGTTAAAGAATTCATCGTGTAACGCACCAAACGTGTGCGAGTGTTGTTACATATTCACGTGTGGTATTGTGAAAACTTCACGAGTTACATTTCTACTCCACTGGTACATAGCTCGAAAACTCGATTACTAGAGCCGAAGACAATATTGACTCTCAGACAGAATATTCATCATGTCCACATCATTAAACAAATGAGTAAATCACTTAAAATTATAAATTCAGATAATATTTGAATGTGAAATTCGATTAAAGAGAATCCGTCGAGAATTAAACCCGAGACAAAAGCTTACTTAGTAAGAATGCTGATCAACTACAAGCTGAAAATAAATAAACATTCTTCGATAGAATGCGGGCTGGAAGTTTTCTGCGTATATATTCCCGTTTCAAGATGATTTTTACTCTCGCCTCGCGCTTAACTAAAGAAAAGTATTCATAAGCTCTAACTTTGTTTATTTAAATACATTTTTTCTTTGAAAATTTTCAACTATTTCTTGAACGATGTAAAATGAGTTGGAAACTTTTTACTACATTTTTTTATGCAGTGTTCTTATTTCTCCGATGGTATATTTTTGCGACCTATTTTTCTGGTTACAAAAAAATTAAGCTTAGGCTGCATAATTTGAAGATAATTTAAACGTTAATTACAAAGTAAAAGAAGGAAAAAAATCGTAATCTATATTGCTTATATTTTATGAATCTGATTTATATATTGTATGACAAAACCCCTGTCTGGCAAAAGAGTTTGTCTGATAACAATACTCACAAGTGTTAAACGTATGCCAGTGTTGTTGCTTTTTCATGTGCGGTATAACCAACACGCACGACAGCAAACCACGAGTTCCGTGCAGCTGAAGTGGTTTATTCCCAAAGGCTCGATTATTGAGGCTGAAGATAATGTTGTTTCATTGTCACCAATTCGGATGTATTCTAAATTACCTTACAAATCAATACATAAATAATTTTGATTCATATTCACTATCACATTTGTTTACCACTAAATGTATCTTCGTAATCTAGTTGATAAGATACCTATCTTCCAGCACGGGGGCTTTGGGTTCGATTCCGGTTAGTGCCTTTTTTCTTTCAAATAGGCTTTCAGTTTGAATTTTACTTATTTTCTACCTCCTAACATTTTTCTGATTGGTAAGAAGGGGATATTTCCTCGTGGTTGTAAACCAGGTTTTACTGTATATATCAAATGTGCAATACAATGTAAGCCACGATGAACTGATTTTAGCCGTAAGTGTTGCGAATAGATTGAATTAAAACTTTGTTTCCTCGCATTCAAATTACCGAATGGGATGTCTCCATTATATGTTTTGAATCTATATCTGAGATGCTTTTTCGGAAAGGAGTAGATTGAGATAAATCTCGTCTTCGTCGAATAAATAAATTATTCGGAATCAATCCGATAGGAAGAGTATTATGATAGCTTTTGCCGTTGCTATTCATATGACGTGAAATGATATGTTTCTTAGTATTAGATATACTGATGGTGGATGCAACTTTAGAAAACACTTATAGACAATCTTTTTTGGAATCAAAATTTGTGATAATATATGAACACAATACACATAAATTACACTACTCCTAAAGTCAAATGTGTTATTATCACATATCGAAAGATTTACCTGACCGCAACCACCAGCTCTGTCGATAGACTCAAATTAACATATATTTATTTAGTTATGTTTTCAATCTCTCACTAATAATGGGTTCGATTACCGAATTGGATCACTCTTAAGAAGATTGTTATCTTTAAACAGTGCTTTATAAATTTTCCTTTAATTATCATTATTATCATAACAATCACACTATTTCCCCATTAGAATAAGCTATTGTAGGCCAAGTAAATGATTTTTTCACCATTCCTTCAGTTAGTATTTTTCAGTTTCCTTCTATGTTATATATTTCAGATACATGAGTACATTTGTTTGAAAAATAAAATTCCAAAACAGTCAATGTAAAAAATATACTATAGATTCTGAAAAAAGTTAAACATTTAAAATCGTTGTTTTTTCAGGAATCTTGTAAAAGTTTTTCTTTATCGCAGGAAATCTATTTTAGTCCCACATCAAAGTTGGAATCTAGTCGGTGAAACTAATGAACAAGTTTCAGTTGCTGAAAAAAAGACTACGGAAAAGGCGAAAAACACGGTAAATTTTCCAACGTGATTAAAACTTTTCCATTTCCTTCACATCGATTCTATTCAACCAAATTAATTGAAACGTAAATTATGTTATGCAAAAACCTTACAATTTTTTTTAGTTTGTTCAACATTTTTTTCTAATATAAGAATGTGTTTTTGTCATCGATGTAGCAGGAGTTAATATTAACTTCTCATGAAACTTTAATTTTAGATCATTTATTCGATTCACACTTTTCACGAAATTTATAATAAATAGAAAAAAGCATATTATGTAAAAAATATTACTTTTATCATAATACATAACAATCCATGCAAATTTTTTTTCAAAATTTATCTTTTTAGTTTGCACTGTAAATCAAAATAGCGGAAAAAATATTCAGAAAAACGCTTAACAGCTCAGAATTCCAATATGTCTTTTATATAAGTACGTTTCGGAGGAGGCCTCAAATTTCTTAAGTTCTCATTTCAAAGTTTTCCACGAAGGGTTTTCAAACATGTTTTCTTTAGCATATAAAAACAAGGTCAAATAAGAACATATGACATTATTATTTTGGTTCGAAAAGTGTAGTTAATCCAAATATAAATCGTTAAAATTTTGACACAAGAAAGTACACACATTTAGAGGTTTTTAATATTTGATTTGCGATTTAACTACGGTTTAAATAGTTCAAATTGCATTTAACCCTTCTGTTACCAGATACATACATACATCAATATATTTACACGATGAAATATACGACGGTTGTATTTCGTTTGTTATTTTTTTCTTTTTCAATAATGAAAAAAATATATAATTCGTTAACATTATGAGAAATTCAACTAAATCAATGTTTTTATACGTTTTGAATATATACTCAAGTATAATAGTTGTTATTAATTTAAAATTAAAATCGCGATTGTCCGTTGATCAATACAATATACTAGTTGCAACCCGTGAAATATTCGCGGAAGTAAAACAAATTCTTCATTTATGAAAATATATATTCATAAATGTAAAATTTGTTTATATACGAGTATATCATTTATACATTGTCCCCTTTTACACCGGTTTAAAAATTGTTAGCTAGGTATTTAAAATTCGTACAGTATATTTTTTTATCACGGACCCACCGAGATTCTAATTTCGAAGTATTCCTCTCTTGTATTCAAAATTCAATTCTCGTATTCTTTTTTGACGACAACCAGCGTATGGGTTTCGGCCTATTTATACTATGATGAACATTTCTGATTTATTTTAAATGTATGACTTGTTTAAACGAACACATATTTGCATATTTTGATGGCGGAATATAAGAAAATATTTGATTAAGGAACATACATAGATAAAGAATAACTTTTCAAAACAAAAAGAAAAAAAAATATATCACATATACGTATTGTACTAAATGTTAGTTTCAGTTATCCATAATTTAATGAAATCACATTTTTGTCGTATTAAATATGGGAAGAAAAATAAGTATTGAACAAAAAAAAAACAAATTTATATTAAAAAAACAATAATGATTCAACTTCAAAGAACAAAAAATGGTACAAATATGAATTGTATCATTCGCTCCATCATTTCTTTTTACTTTCAAGAACAAGATGAAATTCATTGAATAATTAAAAATGGTACAATGTAAAAAAGTTTTTTCTCTTTTTTTTGCACAAAGTACACATTTAAAATAAATTACGAGTATATACTATTTAAACAAATTATATAGTGATTTTTGGAAAAACGATAAAATATGTTTAGTATTTTGAAACTATATAATTTATTCAAAATGTTTTCGCTTGTTATTTATATAAAATGGACATGAATTTATTGAAAATTTCAATGAAGACGATAATTTTTATACGTACAGTCACATTAGCGCGGCGCACGGCCTATTAAATAATTGAGTAATATTCCCTACGTGCGCTCGGTGACTAAATTTATCGCCATGAAACGTTGAATTTTTATCAAAATCTAAAGAATAAAAATATTCACACAATCTAAAGAATAAAAATATTCACATAATCTAAAGAATAAAAATATTCACACAATCTAAAGAATAAGAGAAAAAAATCATTAATATGTTAAATATAAATTCAGTCAATTCTAAGTACACAAAACATATATTTTTTTTATACCAAACTCATCAATGTATTACTGCCTAACTATTTCAATGTTGTCTCAACTATCTTACTTCTCATTTGTCATTATGTAAAATTTGGACTGCTTTGAGGCTTTTCTTTTCTTTTTTTTTCTCGCTCTTGCTGACAGTTAACCTGAGGTGGTATATGTGGGTTTACTTTTTATTTTGTTTTCTGCCATACGTTTTTGTTTTTTTCTTTTTTTTTCTATTTACTATTTAATCTAGATATGCGGGGGTGTGGGATGGAAGCCCCCTGATGCCCTTGCGGTCGGGCTCGCCCTACATTGGTGGGGTGTATCTCGGCCGGGGGAATGTTTGTGGGATGAGCTCGGACCTTTAAGTGTCTTTTCTCTTGAATGTATTTTTTTTTGTCATCTATTTATTTTCTGTGTTTATTTTTTTTTATATATTCTTGTTCTACATGTTCAAGGGTGTGGGCTGAAAAACATCTGGTGTCCCCGTGGCTGGGTTCGCCCTATATTGGTGGGGTGTATCTTGGCCGAGGGGATGCTATTAGATGAGCCCAGACCTTTTGATAGCTTCTGTATTTAATGTATTATCTGCAATTTATGTGTTTTAGAAGTGTTATTTAAATATAATCTGTACATACTATGTTGCTATCAATAAACCTATTATTTATTTATTTATTTATTATTTATTTCATCAACAACTCAAAAACGAAACATTATTATATATTTATGATGGATTCCATAAAATAGCACTGGATTAAAAAAATTAATTATCTTTTCCGCATTAGATTTTTAAATTAAAATATATAATAAGTGTATTTATAATAATGCAGTATGTAAATATATGTCCTGTAATTATATGTATATGTTAATGCAATGGAAAAACAACATTTGAAAAATCTTAGCTATCGAAAGGTCTGCACTTATTTCATGACGTCCTTTTAATCAAGATACATTACCAACAATAGGACGATTAGCCCGGCTGCGAGGACGCCAGATGTTTTTCAGAAAACACCCTTAAACACGTAAACCATATTTCAATAAAGGTTAAATAATGGATAAGCAGTTTTGCAATTATAAACACAATAAATGTGTACAAACATTGTTAAATATATAAACGCATACTATCACTTTGTTCGTATCTATTGAATATTTTTGAAAGAGAAAACTTCAGAAACATATTAGCAACCCGCAACTCAACCTGGATACTAAAATGTAATTAAAACTATCTAACCATAAAAGTCAGAGAAAAAAGGAAATAAAATTAAATTCGGTTTATTTATTACTGCTTGGTATTCTTTTATCAAAGTGTATGGGTGAAATAATGTAAGTCTGTTCCAAAACACTGACACATGATCATGCTTAGATTAAGTCTATTAATTTATATTATACCTGTGCTTAATTTGCTGGAAAAGTTTCAGGTTTATTTTTATATAACTGCCTCTTCGACATTGATGAAATTTGATCCTTTCCACGAATAATACAATATTAATCAACTATTCTTGTGTACATGTTCGAATTTGTGAAAGCAAACAATGCCATCTGTCGGCCGGCCTTGAACATCGTGCGCGATTCTATAGGCTGTACACATAGCGTAAAACATTTTCTTTGTCATTGTGACGCTGCGGGGCTGGTTGGCTCATTAATATTTAAATTGCCATTCCAGGGTAAACAATCGACATTCTACTTGTTTATGAAGACGGCTGTTAACTTCGGGTGACAAGATCGGATGGGGTGGTTTGCCGAGCTCTTTCTCTCTTTCTCCCTGCTCCATCTGTCTGCCCTCACCCTTACGTCTCACGGAATCGAAAATATTAAACCGTTTGAGCTTAACGAATTATTTAAATTGAATTTTCTCATCTGTTATCAATTATCGTATGTTTGTTTTGCGAGAGAGCTAGCGAAACAGAAAATATTTTCCTTTTTACAATATTGTAAATAAAAGTATTTGATGCAAAACATATTTGTGAAAATAATAGAATTGTTAACTAGGGAAAATTAAAATATTGTTTTATTTAACGTTTGTGCAAGGAAAATATTTTCTAAGGTATTTTAGGACAATTGACACGACATTTTTTTAATGGCTGTTACTGAAATTTGAGTGAAACATCCCAGTTAATGAGCAATGATAAGTTGATTACGTTCATTGTGAACATAAAATGATCGTGCTCACTACAAAAGCGCTATATAATCGAAATTTATATAGCGCTTTTGTAGTGAGCAGTCTCTTCTCAAGGAAGTTCAGTATTGAGTCAAAGACTTTTTTATTGACAGATAAAAAAAATACATATTTATACGTCGAGTTTAAGGATAGGAAGACTTTGGCAGCGATCAATAGATAAGGTAATTTCCTGCAACTTCATATTGCTAGAAAAACATATTTTGTAAAAAAATCACAAAAAAATTTACTAAGGCAAGATGAACCATTAAGAAACCTTAGTAGATCTTCCAATACGTGAAGTAACTCATTCGGCTTTAGGTGAAGTGTAATGTATGTGCGCATACTACGAAGAGTTGATGACTTCAGATGCATATATGGTAAGACACCTGTATTTCAGCCTGGGTATTCAAGGTTCGACGCCCTAGGTATCCAGTATTTTCAAAAAGAGTTCAAGTCTAGTTTTCACTTACGGCTCGTTTAAACCCCATATTGGTTGATTAGAAGAGATTACCACATGAGAATAAACCAGCCAAGTGGAATTGTTTACAAGGACAGTATAATACAATGCAATTACGGATTCAAGTTTAAGTCTAAGTATTATTTTATGAAATGTAGTAATTTATTCACTAATTAGGGGGGAATTTGAGTTTCCAGAACTTTGATCGATATTTGTTGGCATAAATTACCAATTTTATATACAAAAGGATAATGTTTGAGGCTAAAACACTTCAAGGAAAACTTATAACACAGAAGATCATCTTCTTAATTCGAGCGTAAGATTTTCTATTTGTTATGCGCGTCTGGGGGACGATTTTAATGCTCCCAATATTATAAACAAAATTTCCAGTTATTTATTTTAGAAAAACTTATTTTGACAATTGGTTTTAAAAATATCTGTATTAAATTGAATAATTTATATATTCAATAAAAAGTTATGGATTTCTGAATAACTTTGTTTGTACTAATTAATATTGGCAAGAATAACTGGTTTACTATTTTAAAGTGATGAACAACCGATTCTCAAAGTAATTTTTTTTTACATATTAAGCAGGATATTTATATTACAATTTTACATAATAAACAAGTCATTATATTGATAAAAATAAACAGTGAAACGAAGCCAACAAACACGTTCACCGTGGCCAAAGCACCAACAAATGTTAAACTCATTCACGATGGTCAAAACATCAAGGAACCTCCATGGCCAAAATGTTAGTTAGCTATTAGTACCTCTACTGAAGTTTTATTTTATATGTGGATAACTAAATTTAAAAAAACTTACAATTTACTTTAAAAAAAAACCGAAACGGACATGTTTCATGAATTTTATTGACATAGCTTTAAAAAAAGGGTTAAAAAACGGACGTAAAACGTAAGCGCTTGTATGAAAAAGAACGTCTAGAAAATATCGTCACGTGTTGTAACGTCACATGATACCTGAGTTATTTGTCAAGTTAGAGATCACGTTGACTACTTTGCTAGGCTAGCTTATTATTGAGTCTCAATAAAAATAATTTGCTTAAAATGAAAAAAAATACGTGATTCACTTTGATTAAAGTATATTTCGTGCAAATTTTTCCGAAAATTGTCCATTGGTTTTTTTTTGTGGAAAAAAATTCTTAAAGTAACCATAATTTTTTTTTAGGATAAAACATGGTTATAAAATCCTTGATATTTTGTAATTTATTTTTATCAAACACTGTTTATTCCACTTTTTTGTGACGGTATAACCCTACCGGTTTCAAGGTTTTCACCTCATCTTCAGGGGAGCGCAAACAAGACTAAATGCTGTTCGAACTGGTACCGATATACACGCTTCAACGGTTGGAAGCTGGGGGGTGAGGGAGGCACGGGGCAATTTCGGCCAAAAGCGGAGAGATTTTTGGGAAATAACTGTTCAACAGATGTTCCGATCGGTGTACTGACTTAGAAATTTCTAGGGCCTCTAATCTGTCCAATTTATTTCCGTTACCACTGATATGTAAGAATTTGGCATCGATAGAAAAAGTATGATTCTCACGGTGACAATGATTAGCCATTTCAGAATAAATTAGAGGATTTGTGTTCACGAAATCTCTTTTCAAAAGATCTTCCTGTCTTTTTTATATATAATTTATCACAGTCAGCACATAAAAGTTTATACACACCACTGTTGCTCAGTATTCCATTTTTGCCTTTCCCATTAAATAAGAGTTTCCGGAGATTAAAATTAGTGTTTCCCCCCCAGTTTCCAGCCGCTGAAGCGTGTATATTGGTACCAGTTCGAACAGCATTTAGTCTTGTTTGCGCTCCCCTGAAGATGTAGTGAAAGCCTTGAAACCGGTAGGGTTATACCGTCACAAAAAAGTGGAATAAACAGTGTTTGATAAAAATAAATTACAATGTCTTTAAACCTCCACAACGTTAATGCCTTAACTATAAACAACCTTAATATTTATTTTAATTCCTTTGTGTACATAGTTAAACATGATACCTTTGTTAGGTTTATTGCTTTACACCAATTTCTACCAACCAACCAGCTCAAAAACACCCAAATGATACAACGAACCCATTTTCAGATTCGTAAACTTTCGGATTTTCGTGTGTTATTGAAATAAACTTTGATATCCATTTTCCTGAAAATCGTTTTTTTTGACGTGTTGTGTTTAAGGATAGATTTTCAATTGATCATGATTATACTGTTTAAGAGTGGCCTATCGGATGGCCGCGAGACCGTTGGACAGCGGTTATACCGCGAACGTCATACGTTTTGTAGAATCAAATCACCAAGCTGCCTTTGGGAATTCATTTTAACTGTTAGTTGATGATAATCGTGAAATTCGTGCACGTAGGCTCGTGGGTAAACCATTATTGAGTAAATATTCAGTTTACGGTGAATGTGTTGGTAGTATGTGCTAGAATGTCAAATGATCTTGTAGTATGTGCTAGAATGGCAAATGAGTTGTTAGTATGTGCTAGAATATCAAATGAGTTGGTAGTATATACTTGAATGTCAAATGAGTTGGTAGTATGTGCTAGAATGCCAAATGAGTTGGTAGTATGTGCTAGTATATAGAATACACACCTTATGTGTCCCGACCGCATGTGCTCCATCATAGACGAGTAGATGGTCGTTGCAGTCGAGCTGCAGCATATCGAAGCGCAGCATGAACCTCTGCAAGATAGAGTGCGTCTGGAATGTGATGACGCAGTCCAAGTTCCTCTCGTTCTGCGACCATAGCACTGCACCATCGATCTTCCGGTACAGTTGTGTCAAGAAGTGATTCTTGCACAATGACTGCATGTAATCTGCAAATTAAATAAATATTGATATAATTTTAGTTAGTATTAAATTATGTTTTAAAGCCAAACATTTTTAATAATACGAGACATTATGGCTTCAATACCTCTCTTCAAAAAGATAATTAAAATACAAAGAGTTATCTGTACCACCAATTCTGGTGGCTAAGCAATAATCTGAAATGACTGAGATAAGATCGGCTTTCGGAAAAAGAAGAACAGGGATTCAATTCCAGCTTACAGAAATTAAGTTTCCTTTTAGCAAACGGGAATACCAACAGTTTTTTTTATATTCAACCAGTTGAGTTTGACGAGGCAAGGGGCTGTATGCATATTTAATGACGTATCCCAGAAGAGATTTATCGTGACGTTATATGTTATTAACATCATTTTCGGTATCTACAACAAAATACTTTTTTATGAAATCCTAAAGTAGTTATAAATCTCCCTAGAAGAATCAAACTGCAACTTTTGATCACTTTCAAAAGATAGTTATATTGTGATTTTAAGTATTTTTTTGTTTCTTTCATTTCATACACTGTAATTTGATAGATTTATTGTTGTATGGAAATTTCTTTCCACCGGCTAATCAACCTTAAATAAAAATCAGACTGCAACTATTTTTAAAATATCTAGGTACTAACTATAATAGAAAAAAAACCATAATCCAGGGGCTAGAAAACAGACATTTTACCAACTGGGTCACGAAACTTCTGTTTGGAAAAATCTATTCGTTGCAAAGTAGAAAATTGTGTACTGAGGAGCGTCCCGACTTCCAAAGATGAATAAATAAAATGATAATTCTGAAGGTAGCGTATGGTATTGTAACTACAATTTAAAATGTGCGCTTATCAAATTAAACCACACAAGATTTTCTCATTGAATGCAATACTCTTGCTATAATAAGTTATTGAACTACAATATCCTTAATTTTAATGATACCGACTTCTTCTGTGTCTATCTGGAAGGCGATGTTTAGTGGTTTGCTCTTAAAACCTTAGGGTTGATATGGCTTGAATTCAAGATGAACCTTGATGTTTTTGTATCCCCACGATTAAAGTTGAGAATATTTTCAGAACATCGAGACACTCCATTCAAATGCGGAGAAGAGAAAACCCCGCCTCAACTCCTCCAGCATGCCCAGTATTGTATTTATTCAGTGATTGGCTGTTTTTTTAAAGTTATCGTTCTCCCTTTGAAAGTTACGAATTTATATTTTCGATAAGTTAAATTCTTCAGAACCCTTTTCAAATCATTTTCATGTAATCTTTTTTGTGGAAATGAAATCACGTTTTTGCGTTAGGTATACAACTGTTCCACGCTTTGAATCGTTTCTTCGT
Organism: Odontocerum albicorne; assembly: GCA_949825065.1. Lineage (NCBI taxonomy): Eukaryota > Metazoa > Arthropoda > Insecta > Trichoptera > Odontoceridae > Odontocerum > Odontocerum albicorne. The sequence continues at coordinate 39,504,811 of OX463841.1, forward strand.
TTAAAATTTCCTTTTTTCTTCGAAATGATCAATAAGTGGATGGAAACGTAAAAAATATTATATTTTGTTTCTGGGATTCAAAAGGTCTGACGATACAATTGATTGCCAAAGCTGTTTTGAGTGAAAGGTAAAAGATTTACATAACAAATATATCTACGAAGAAAAAATATAAAAAATGGAAAATAAGAATAAATAAAAAAAATCACAACCAAATTAAACCATGAGACGGAAAATTATATTGGAAAAAAGGATGACAGAAAACCAGAAAAGTAGGCTACATCACGAAAGGGAGATGTAATGTTTTTCAATTTCTTATTTGAAGCACGACAACGATTTTACGATTCTAATGTTAGTTGGTAGCTGATTCCAAAGTCAAACGGCATAGACAGTAAAATATGACGTACGAGTATACTGTTGAATGGTAAATGTGTTTTTAAATTATCTGGCGTACCGGCTTCGATTCACGTTAGACTTCCATTTAGTATGAGTCTCACTTTTAAACCTTATTTTAATTTAATGTTCTTTTAACTACTTAATTGTCATACAAACATATTGTCACGCAGTATCCCTCCCGGAGAAGCAAAACAGATAGAGCAACATATTTTACTACTTTGACATACATATTTTGCCTCTTTCACGTCCATAAACCTACTCATATATCTTCTACGATTTCTCTAACTTGTACATTTCCTTCTTTCAAAATACCATTCACTTAATCAAAACATACTATTATGTCTGTATACTTGTTTTGTTAGTATTTCTTCATTTATTTGTTCCACGTGCTCTTATCATCTCTACCTAAGCTCTTATGCGTAGAAGACGAATAATACTGCAGATGAACCATTTAATAAGTCTGTGTTTTCTGAAATACAATAGCGTGCACATAAGAAGTCAATACAAGCAACACAAACACACATATTAATTATACATACACACGATGCACTTACCAATTTTTTTTTTAAATATACGGATAGCTGATGAGGAATAATAATATAAATTTATTGAATGTTATTGAAATCCAAAATCATTCTAAAGATACAGGCATAATCATGTACCGCTGAAAGTGTGAACTACAGAACTTGGTAAATTTTCCGTCTTTTATGGATTTTGTATTTTCAATGTAATTTTTTTTTAAATTTCATTGAATATTTTTTTAATTAAATTTTCCAAAAGTGGTTGAATTGAGTATTTCTCAAAAAAAATCTGCAAGTTTCGAATGTTCTTAAAATACAAAAAATAATGCGCTATTTATTCTAGGTATATTGGTAGAACTAAATAATATACGATAAGTCAACCAAAAAGTTGATTAGGATAAAATTGGAATAAGTTTAAGATTATTCAAGGAATTAACAAATATTCGTTTATAATAATATATGTTATATTGCATATCCTGAAACCGAACGCCACAACTGCAGTAAGGTTGTTTTGATAATATGTCATTGAAAACGGTCGATATGTATCATAAGTGAAAACGGTCGATATGTATCATAAGTGAAAACGGTCGATATGTATCATAAGTGAAAATCTACCGATTGCGATTACAGATCATATTCTATTCAAATCTCTTAGCATTTAGCTTTATGCTTAAAGGTTATATTTTCTATATAAATATTTTATTATATAAATATTTTAACGGCTGTTTTTCGTTAGTATAAAATGTTCATTTGAATTTTTGAGTTGAGTTCATTTAAATAATGTCCAACGATTTGAAGGCGATGCAATCATCATCTTCAGGGTTATTCCAAAAAATATTATATTGTATTATCATTATGTTTGATAATGTTTTCTGACATCACCCTGAGACTGAAAGCTGCAAAGCCTTCGAAATGTCGACCATCATTGAAACCAATTCATCATGACAACTCCGAAAAAAAATTTAACGCTGGTAATATTATACTTGGCACTATCTATTTATTATTGTCTTCATTTAAAATAAAATTTCTTCAAAGCAAATAAATTCCTTGTCGAATAAACAATTAAAGACGTATATAAAAAAATATGGTCGTTTGGTATATTTCATTTTTAAAATTGCATTTCGTTTGTTCTTACCAAGAATAACCAATTTATTTAACTCTTTCGAAATTATTTGAAGAAAATTTATGTTCAGAAATTTGATACATCTCTAATGTTACATATTTCCTCCGATTAAAGGACAAAATGATGAAGAACAAGAAACTTAAACTAAGGATCATATAAATATTACGTTTTGAAATGTTTATTGTTGCCATAAACGATCAAATATCGCATGAAATTTTCTAAATAAGATGTTAATTTTTGTAGAGCACGCGCCAATTTTCATTTCATCCACATTTACAGCTAACCTTTAAATAAATTGTTTTAATGCTTTCCACTAATGAAACTGACATAATCTAAAAATAATTGAGCATGATATACAGCGACATTTTTTTTACTGTACAGTGACTAGATGAATTTATTGTCAATTGGCAATCTCTTCCAATCAATTATGCAAATATCCTTATGTTCATACTTGACGGTACTTCTGAGAAAGTCCGCAAATAGGTTCAATTAATAAAATTAGACGATTTAATAAAATATCAAACCACTAGCAAATATTTTATGTAGTAAATGAAATATTTTAGATATTTAATGCATTTAAAATTTCACAACAATTTTGTAAACCCATATTTAAAAGCATACAGTTTACGACTCAGGTCACAAGCCATTCATCAAATAAAAATATCTGTGCCCTCACAACTTACGTTTTACGTCGGAAGACAAATAAAAAAGCTCGAATGAATATTAAAAAATTGTCAAAGTAGGCGTAAACTTAACTTTTTATTATTCAAAACGATAAGACGTAAAAACATTACAAAATTGCTTCTTCAATGTTGTACTTTATTTGCAGCTTTATGAACACTTAAAAGAGTTTTTACAACAAAAACACTTTGAAAGAATTCATATAAACATAATGATGTCACAGTATTTTCAGTGTCGACTCGTGAGAAAACACATAAACAGGAGAATATAGGTTCGAGAGAAAAAATAACCGTAAGAAGTTGTAGTTATCCAAGAGGTGGTCTAGGGGGCTGAAAGTTATTTACAAATAATAACTTCAGCATGTTGCCAACGTATTAGAACGAAAAAGAAAAAAAAAACACCATTTTTCACAATGAATAGACCCTTAAACGCTTATTCTGTATTGTTCTGTATATTATCAACAAGTATTTTACCTTAGCGAAATTTTAAAAGGAGTGTTAAAATGGTTATATAAATGGAGATGCTAAATGAAACAATTTGTTGAAAGAAAGATTGCATTTGTGGGATACAAATCTAAAATCAAGCATTATTAATAAATTTAAAACAAAAAAACATGCATACCTCTTTGATTAAACCTACAATTTCCAATGGTACCAAACGAAAAAAAACAAAAGTTCCCAGTGGGTTAAGTTTATCAACAAAGTGTGTGTGTGCGGTATTATTTTCAACCTATCGCACATGCGTGTGCAGTAGCATTGTTAGTGGGTCTACTAATTTGGAAGATCGATTAATCATACCGATGATTATATTGTCTCCTAGCCACGCACTTCAATATGTCTTCACTTCCGTTTCCAAAGAATTCCATATGAATGGATAAAAAAATATTAAATTCATGACATATTTTTACATTCAGCAAATTTATTGCAGCGAAACGGTTTCAAGGAACAAATCAAATTTGTAATACTTAATTTCTTCATCTTAAATATGATAGTTAGAAAATGAAAAAATACATTCGTTTGCTAAAAATGTTAAAAAAGATTAAAGCAATTGAAAAGTAGTGATAAAAATATAACACAGAATTCTGGAAAAAAGTTGAATTATTTGTTAAATTTATCTTGAGTTCGAGTTTTTCTTTTGATTTAATTCAAGGTAAAGTGTAAATAATTTCTTTCAAATAATACTCAATTCCAAACCAACACTTTCTGTTTTTCCCAAAAAACAAAAAGTTTCATTCACCTGCAGAAAATACTCTTGTGATATTTATATTTAAAGGGCTAAAGGAAACATTTCAGATTCAATAATGCTTTCAAAAGAACATTTCTGAAAAAGAGAGAAATTTTCATGAATATAAGGTGTTTTGAAATTCGAAACGTATTTTTGCACACTTATATAAGTGTATTCAAATATAATTACATATACTATATATGTTATCATGTTACAAAGACACACAAATATTTAAAGGTTTTTTTTTGATACATTTTTATCAAAAAACATGAAATGAAAGTTGGTTTCTTTTTTTTTCTAAATAATAATTGACGAGTAGAAAGTATTACGAATTATATACTCGTATTATCTCTTTTTTACCGTTCACCCATCAAGGATGTTCTCTGGCATTAAACAGCTAACAAAACATTAATGTACAATAATATATATTTTTTTATTAATTTCAAATGTTTTTTATGATAAAAAAGTAATATTATATTAGGTGTTAACATAAGAGATACTTGAACGCAATCAGACAGTCAATGCGGAGCTTGACATTTTGTCTTCGTATAGTCTTCTCCGTTCGCAGCATCTGACCTCCCTTAGTTCTGGAAGCCTTTCCCTTCTTTTTCTTCGAAAAGAAACTTGATATCCGCATGATATTCCATTTTTAACATTTCAGAATATATTGTAACAAAACAATTCATTTCTATCAGCTCTAGATGACATACTACTAAGGAAAGAGACATCAAATTTTAACTGTAATACCACCTAACTACGTGGTATCTGTCCATATACATAAACTTATTCAGGGCTGAATTTTTGAACCATAATGGTTAATTTCATTAAAATTTAAAAAATAAAAACTCACAAAATGATTCTTTTCACAAATGACGAATCATATCCACGCAAATAAATTCTCATCAATTTGAAAAGTCGTGAATAAATTAAAGATTCTGACATCCGGCTTTGGACTTGAGGAATCTTTTAATTTTCCAAAGAACAAATATCTCTCGATATGTTTCTTTCATTACGCCTCGGCATTATTAGCCTGTTGAAGATGGTATAAAAAATAAATTGCGATCCGAAGCCAAACCGTTTTATTACTTTGTCCATGTTTTTGCCACCATTTCGGGCTGGTTTAGAAGCGACAAGCAAAATTCACATTACAAGGAAATTATCGGTTGTCATTTGCTGGATTTAGACGATTTATGATGGAGAAAGCGAGCTATGAATTATTCAGAAAACCTTAAGACCTGTCGTGAGATGGTGTTAGGCGTAAATTTTGACGCTATATTTCCTATCGATGGGAAAATTTAAAAACTGATTGCTTTTTAGACGTCTATAAATATATATAAAAAAAAATCAGATTTTATTTCATATCCTGATATATTTTGAGGGTAATATAAAATTTATCTTATGTATACATAGGAGTCATAGAAAATGTATTCCAAAGGCCTAAGGTGTGACGGTTTTCGTAAATATACGTTGTAATCCTTGTCAAAAATATTCATAAAACGAACGAATATAAAAATATAACCTTTGCTTTTTAATAGAAATAATTTGTTTCTTTTGGTTTGAAGATATTTTTTCATCAGAATTTATCGATAAGTTATTGTACATAACTATAAGGAAAAATAAATTATTTGATTCATTCGTTTAGAAACTTTTCAACATATTGATTGGCAATACTCACGTGTAGAAGAGCGGGGCAGAAATATACCAATCGGATACAATTTCTCGAGTCCTATTAATCGAGTATTCGTATTAAGAACCGATAGAGTATGCGTGTTATTCGCTGTCCGTTGTCGTACATGTGAGTAGTTCTACCCGACACCGAGAGGCCATTTCTTAGCGTTAAGACCTTCCTAACGTTAGTTATCATGTTTATTGTATCTTGATTATTATCAGGGGCCTGGAAGAGAAGTATTATGTGGCTACAATATGGAATATACGAGTATATTATTATTAAAGTAATTCTTCTTTTGTTTTTTGTTTTATCCAGTCTCCCCGACGTTTGCGATCACAAGAGCGAAATTATTCCAATCCAGTCCCTGACACTATGAATCCACGACATCAGTATTTTTATGATATCTCAACTTTCCCTTGAATGATGAGATTAAATCGGGTATACTTCAAAACGCAAAACATGTCCCTACTATGATACTGAAGTATTAATCCTTTGAAACCAAACAATAATGGGAATACCATAGTTTTTTTTACAAGGTTTCTACAGAAATTGGAACTCTTAATGTATTTATTTAAATGTATACCTATTTCTATACAAGACAAAATACTATATCAGTCTTCTCACAAGACTCATTGCCTGTACTGTGTAACTGCTGAATTGTGGATAAATACTTAAAAAAATCGAAACTGCAGTCGCTCGTGATATTTAATAACTCGAAAAAACAAAAATACGTTAGCGCAATTACATTAAAACACCCAAAAAAAAAAGTTTTGAAAATATCAATGTGATTGTCCCTGGGCTGCTGTCTTATACATACACTGTAGACAAATTTATCTATCTTATACGAATTTACACATTTCAAACTTCTCTAAAGAACAAAAATACGTTAGCGCAATTACATTAAAACACCAAAAAGGAAAATTTTATGAAAATATCAATGTGATTGTCCCTGGGTGGCTGTCTTATACATATAGGTATATTGTGGACAAACTCACCTATCTTACACAATTTAAATGATTCCTTCACATGACAAGTATTTACACATTTCACAGTTATAAACTAAAATAATTACACAAAACATAAGAACTACGAGTATAAGTCGATGGTTATAATTTTTAAACTCTCTTTAAATCTATCAAACTATCGTTCTTCTTTAAGAAACTAAAGATATGAACGGTAATAATTATATTTATTATTACCTTCCTACTTAATTAAACTTTGTCAGCGTACATTTACGCGTCAACACAAATAATTTACCATTTAATTTGAAATTTGATTCAACCAAAATAATTTATTTCTATTGCTTAATATTCGTGACTCAAAGATGACGCATGTATCAACAATGAGATCAAATTATTAATAACGATCAACAAAAATGTATTGATGAATTAAGCTTTTAATTTAAATTTTATAAAAGTCATGTATGGCGACCTCTGTAGCCTAGTTGGTAAGACGCCTGTCTCCCAACTCGGACGTTGTGGGTTCAAATCGCGCTGGAACCCAGATTAAAAAAAAACTCCAGTCATAGCACCTCTTTAACAACTTTGTGGAAAAGAACGCCACATGACAATACGCCCTCCAGGTTGTACTGCATACAACGAAAGTATAAAAATACAATATATAAAATTTAAATAAGAATTTAATCAAGGAACGAACAATGTTCACCTTTCAATTAATAAATAACGATATGGACCTACTCGTATTTTGCAATTTGCCTTTACAGATAGCTAAATATGGAAAGATCAACGTTCATCTTAACCGGCCCTTAAATTGTTTTTGTTTAAAAAGATTATCCTTACAAAAATGTTAACGAAAACGGGGCAAAGCTAAAATCAGAAATTGAATGAGCGGTGAAATATTGAAAATAAATTACTACGTCGATAAAGTTTATTTTTTTTAATTAACTTAATTAAGGAAAAAGTAAATAATTGATTTTTTACGCGTGCATAAGAGTAAAACGTGGACATGACACAAAACAACAAAAAAATAAACGAGAAAATGTTTAGGATAGAAGAAATTGTTGCATTACAATAAATTCGCCAGATATATCACGTTTAACCATGGCAAAAAAAAATATAAAAAATAATGTCGGGAAAATGGGTGCAACATGAAGAATATATGTATGTGATGTATCAATACATTGCATAATTAAGGATTAATGTGAGAAAAAAATAATATGTTTAGTAAGGAGAAAAGGAGCTCGTAATTTGGACATGTTGAACGGATAGGAAAGAATTTTTTTAGTCAAAAAAGTATATAAAACAGACGAAATAACGGGAGCGCCCCTGCAGCGACACACGCAAACTAAATAATTCTCATTGACAGTTATGTCACATTGCATTTTCGACGTTTCAGAATTAATATTAAATATTAAGTAATTAAATAATAAAATAATAAATATTAAATTGACTAAAAAAATTTACTTTGCAAGCTATGGACGACCGAAAAAGTGTAATTGGACGAAGTAAATACAAGTAGGAAGAGATACAGAAGGAACTGAGATAATATGTATGGATGTGGATGAGGCGAACGAGGTATGTCGTAATGCGGAAAATTAAGCACTTTTCCTTTTTGCCGACCCCAAAAGAGAAATGATTTGATGTCATGTATGTTTGTACGAATAGCATATGTAACTTAATTAAAATTTATATGAAAAAAAACGCCCTTTTTTATTAAATATGTATAAAATATATAGTTTGTAAATGTTTTATAGTGATTCATACTTATGAACAGTTATCAAAGTAAGCTACATTTTGTGCTAGTCTTTTCAAATGTTCATAAAGTTGAACATTTTTATTTTGCTCGGAAGTGAAATTTTCAATTGTCGAAGTTACCATTCCTTGTGTTAGTGAACAGAGACGGACATACGAGTATTTTATTAAATTCGGCATTATATATAAAAGTCTTTCGATCGGAGTTTGGCAAAAATATAACACTTTTTAAAAAACTCAATAATTTTATTTGATAAATTAAATTTCCATGATTAGATAAAAATATCTTAACTTTTTTAAAGTGTTTAATAAAATATTTATATGTGTAATATTAAATTATTTGCTTGTTTGAGCCTTAAATCTTATACTTTAATTTGACATTTTAAATAAATCTATATTATTTTTTAATTCTTATGTAACTTTAAAATTTTCTTCCAATTTCATATAAATAAGAATTTTTCCTTTAAATATTGCTTCATCTTCAAGTGCCTTTAGCGAACAACTTTTTAACATGTTAATTTTCAAATTCCTAAACTTTATCTAAAAGAGTTCTCTAAGTACAGGTTATCTTTTACAAGTCGGTACTTCTGTTTGTTAATTTATGACACTAATTTGTCTGCTAAGAATTTTCCGTGAATTATCTATCATTCTCTGCCTTACAAATAGCCTAATACTAGTAGATAAATAAATAAAGGTTTATTGATAACAACAAAGTATGTACCATACATGTTTATCCTGAAATTAAACATATGATATATGTTAAGGCATTGGAAATTAAAAATACATTTAAGAGAGAAGCAATCAAACATCTTCCCAATCGATATATAACATATACCCATCAATACAAGGGTGAGCTACGAAGACTTTCGACGTTTACATTAAAAAAATACTCATAACCGCAAGTATGTTATGGGTACATTTAACCTTCATTTTATCACTTCAGTGGATTGGCGCATCGGCTTTACCTTATGTTCCAAGCGTGGTGTGTCTTCGTGGCAAAATATGGAAAGTAAGGCTAAAGCTTTCCATACGTTTACTTTAAAATAATTATTGTTATTCGTTTCTATATATTTGACATATCGAGATAGATGCATTTACATCATGTGTAGCAAGATGTTAGGGGACTAGGAGTGAAGGAAGACTGTAAAGAGACAGTGATAGACCAACCCGCATGGAGAAAAATCGTCAGGGAGACTAAAGCTCAGGACAAAAAAGAGTTCCTAATTATATTATTTCACTCACCAGTGAAATTATCAAGCAATATAAAATCAGTTGTACTGACGTTTGTGTATAACATTAGGTGTTGTCATTCTAACGACCTAACAGTTATTATTTCAAATCAATACCATCAAAACAACATTTTTATTGTTTATAGTTAAGGCATTAACGTTGTGGAGGTTTAAAGACATTGTCATTTATTTTGTCAAACACTGTTTATTCCACAAGTGGAATAAACAGTGTTTGATAAAATAAATAACAAGAACTAGTATTCAAACCTATATTATTGACAGCTGTCACTTCGTGATATTATTGTAAGACATAATAACAATAGTAAATAATGTATTTATTAAGAAGAAATTACTTTACTATCGGTGAGAAAAATATGAATATCAAAAAGGAGAAAGCAGTTTGTAAATGAGTAAGAATGGTTGAGTTTTCTGAAATTTATAAAATAAAAATTATTATTAGATTTACATATCATTCCGACTCACTTATACTGTTGCTTTTCAAATACATTTATTTTGTTGTTAATAATGTATATAACATTTTCTGTCAATATGATATATATACTCTGTTCTGTATTTCATTTCATTCCAGTTCTACATTATTAAAGTTTTAAGGTTCATTCCGGAAAATAAACTGATAATTTTCTTAAAAATAACCTTAAAATATAACTTTTTTTATTGTTTCGGTAAGACACAATTTTAATTTAAAGTATTAAACTTATTATTATTGGATCAAAATGGTAAGATGGCTTTTAAAAGAGCTGCAGATGCTAAAAGGAAGAGATGATCGCGTTAATCATAATGAGCAAGCTGGGCTCTATAGAAGCAGCAACACAAAGCAGTACAAATTAAAGCAATGCGTCATATTAGAAACAAATATTTTTTCTTCTATCATTAACTAGTCATATAAATACTAGTATATTTATATTGAATCTGGTGATACAATTGTAAAAAAATCTAAGTATTAGCTTTTTTTTACAATTGTAACACCATTTAAAAAAATTCTTTCAATTTACTCACTCCATATCTAAAAACAAACAAGAACAGTAAAGTGTCCGTTATCCGCCCCACGCCAATCGGACTGTTGTTCGTTTTGTGGAACATTCCCGCCCACCTGCAGTGTGAAGCTCTAGCGCTAGTTCTTCGCGGGCCGTCACCTCTAGACAGATGGGGAATCTCGGCTTATTGCCCCTTCTGCCACCCTTTCAACTATTCTTTCATTTCCTCCCACCAATTCTAACGTGAACTCTTTTATTTTACGTTATTTCTACTCGAAGATTTTATTTTGTACTAACTGGCGAAAACAAAGAAGCGCTAAAGCGAAAGACAAACAGATCCGATTTCTAAAGCAAATCAAATATTGAAGATAAATTATTTTAATTGTGCAAAAATATTGTCATTAAATTGATATAATATTGTTTGTTTGTTATCACAAACATCCAAAAAAATCTATTCACAACCAATCCTGTTGACAATTCAAATTTTTACTCATCGACCTCCATAGTCTAGTTGACAAGACGCTTGTCTTTCAATCCGTGGGTGACGGATTCGATTCCCGTTAAAACCCAATTTATTTTAAAAAGAGTTTCAGTCTGGTTATCACTCAAACCTTTTTTATGCCTTTTTGGTTGGTTAAAGCGATTGCAACAAGATAATACGCCTCCCAGGTTATACTATATACAACGGAAAAACTACAACACAAAATCTTAATGACTTACGTTCCCTAGCTGGTTCTTGCGTCCCCAAGCATTCTTGATCTTTAACTCGGAAGTTTCGCGTTTGATTCCCAATAAAAGCCAAAAAATATTATCATATTTTGGGTTGGTTGGTTAAAATTCCCGATAGCAATAATCTCGTCTGGTAAGAAAGATTTGTGTCTAAAAAATACAATCACACCGATAGGCATAACACATTTAAATATAATCGACATTACAGCTTTGACACATCTTATATTTTATTATTATCTTCAATTTTTTATAATCTAATGACACGCAAATATTTGATCCAAGAAATAACAGCAAACATATAAATCTGTTTGATGTATATACGCAAAATAACAAAGAATCGAAATAAACGACCCGTTTACTGGATACTATATACGTATATCGGAAGGATAATAGCCCTTCAGCACGGTCTCAAGTGCTTGGGCGACTTAATCGGTAATGCTAGTAATATGATACCAAGTAGAGCATATTGTGTGTGCTATTATTCTATCATATAATCAGTCCATAGAAGGGGCCACTAGTGGATAATGGGATATAATGACCGGCTTAGGAGAATGCGCACACCTGATGCTTGGCTTCCTACGTGACTGTATGCTCCATATAGCGCAGTATCAGCATTCGTATTATCAACCACTGCATAAACAGATAAACCTACTCGGTTTTAAGTCGTTCTATATATTCTAGTATGCTTAATAAAACAATTTTCAAACTCGATACAAAAAACAAAATAAAAACGGCTGTATTTTTCGTTATATCTCTTATCAGACTTTCTCTACCTCATTCTCCTTAGTCGTCATCCCCATGACTGAGGGTCGTTGTCTTGGTGAGGGCTGCATAATATTTATCTAGCTATTTTTGTCTCTGGCTAGATGTACACTCTCGTACAGAGTGGAGTTGGTAACATCCTTGATTTTGTCGGTTCAACGAAGGGAGCGCGGTCTGTTGAAGTATTAACCAGTATGACAGCCTTTTCGAGTCTTGTATCATCGTGTCACAATATGTGTTCGATAATTTTAGAGATACGAGTATTTATATGGAGTTCCAGTAAAACAGAGTCCTCAGAGCTTAAGACAATATTATTTTTCCACCTAAGATTTATCATTCGGCGTTATTATTTGGTTGTAAAATACGTATAATAAAATAAATATTTAAAGAGTTGTTTTAATCGTTTCTTAGATCTTTTATCCGTTGTTTTTACTCAATCATTGGCACCGACATTAAATACCTATCTCTTCTAAGACTCATCATCATGCGTCATTATTTGGTATAAATAATTTCAATATTTAATATAAATAGAAAAAGTGGATGCATTCACGATGTGTCCGTCATCCAAAACTTGGTATTTAGGACAAGCTGTCTATATTAGTCTGCGACGAGTACTCCAGTTTGTCTGTGTACCACAAAGAGGAGATGAGAATTTTGAATTACTCGGGCTAGTGTGCAGTGCAGAGAGACGATGAGGAAGATGTAGATCGCCAACTGACCAAGTCATGAATGTAATATAAGGTAACACTCCGAGAGGCCCAGAGTAGATAATTGTCATGAGCAGATGAACCGGAGAGATCTCGATCCTATCATGAAAAATTACGATCCTATCATAGAAAAAGATATACGGAAGTCAGTGTCACTGGTTAAAGACGTATATAAAAGAGATCTGAAATATTCTGAAATAAACGCTGAGGATAGGCTATCCCATGTGGTCGAGTATGATTGTCAGTCATTTTGTGGATGAAAGACGCCTATATGTTACGTGTATTTTGTGAAAGTTGTTGCAATTCAGCAAGCGTACAGTCTTGAGAAAACAGATCCGAAATTCTGACAGCAAGGAGTTTAAATTTCTAAGGAGATCGGCAGGTTTAATCTGCTGGAGCTTTTCACTATGCAAAGTTATACTCGTATATATAATTATTTTTGCAAAGTTTTATAGTAGCGGTATCATAATCTATAGTGCGTATCATATAAGCTACTTTATTTAAACCATTTTGATGAAAAAAAGTTACATGAATGATTCTTCCCTGCTTATCGCGTCAAAGACACTAAATTATTTCCTCCCAGAATTCAGCCACCAGGACAACACTGGGTATTCTACGAATCAAGTTACTAAGGTGCAAGACTCCAGGTTTCTCGTACATTGTAGACGCGAGTCGATCAATCAGGCAACATTTAACATTTTGACATGTTGCCCTTGGTGTTCTCAATTCCTATTCAGAGCCTGTTAAGATATATTCAGGTCTTATTTTATCCAGAACAAATTACACATATGTCAATGATATAACAATCATTTTGAAAATCCTTAAAATGACATCAACTTTTTTGTACGATTACTTACAAATACAGTGGTAATCGTTAAACGTGACGGACACTATTTGGACAGAAATAAATCATATCAACAGACTTCCGTGTTAAAAGAAGTAAACAAAAAAAACTCACAAATGTTTTTGATGTCGTAATCGTCACAAGAATTAAGAGAGAAAGTTTTTGTTTTATGCACTATGCATATTACAAACACATTATTGAAACTTAATCATGATCATTGACTTCGTGAGATAAAAAAAAACTCATGCAATATCTAGTCAATAAAAATGCAGCCATGAACAGAAATTAATTTGGTGATAACGCCTTCTGAGATGTGAAATCTTTTCATATTGAATATTTTTTGTTTCATGTTAAAAGAAAAAAAAAGTAAGAAATCACTTAGCATTTGTCGTTTTAAGATTTTTTCCATGTCTACCGATTTTTCATATTAAGCGTTTTCTACTGTATTTAAAAAAAATCTTCAATTCAAAGAATGTTTTAATATTCGTTGCAAAGCTCTTTATATTTTAAGGTTATGACAGTACTGCAAAAGAACCCAATTCATCCCTAGACAGTGATGGAGCGAGTTGAACAAGCGTCTGCCAACAACCTCCGGAAGAAACAAAAGTGCAAAATTATTCATTTTTTGTTGTAGCTTACATCGTCGATTATCTGACCATGCTGTTGAAATTGACTGGAAGAAGATACAAATGGAGGAACTAATGGCTCTGGTACTGCATGTGTGGTTTGGTTTTGTATAGTCGCAATATTAGCATTCTCGATATTTTAAAGATATTTTCTTAAAAAAAAAATTAAGCCCTTTTATCATTATATTTACGGTCAAGTACTTCATACAAAAAAATATTCGAAAATTGCCAAAATCGGTATTTAAATATATTTTAGATGCGATATAACGATTTTTTATACTATTTATTCTTGCATAAAATGAGATAAAAAAGGTAATTAATTTGGAAATGCTTAGAATGGTGTATGCTGAAACAATTTATCAGTGTTAATATTAAACCTATTCTATTCTACTTACTATTCTTTATAATTTCTTCAGGAAAAAATACAATACGATTTGAAAGATGTCAGAAAAAAGAAGAAAAAATATTTAAAAAAAAGGTAGTATGTACTACAAGTCGTTTGGAAGTAACAGAGGCAATATAAACATGTCAGGAAATAAAAACGTGAAGATCTGTTCTCTTTGCAGATTCTAATATACGGGACATGACATAATCATGATTTTTTACAATTATCAAATTTAAAACCGTTTTTTAATTAATATACGTTTTAGAATTAAAGTTGTTTTGATGAAATCAATTTTTTAAAATCACCATATTTAAAATAAAATTCAAGAAAATTAAATAAATAAAACATCAATTTGATGACAACCTAGTAAGTATAGTGCCAGGATTGATCTCACCCGAAAACTAGGGTGTTGTTGATGAAAGTGGTTTATTCGTGAGTACCATTTAGTGACAAGGACGTCTTGATGACTTCTCGAGTAAAATAACATTTTAATCTTTCCTCTGAAAGCTGTGAGTTAATTGTTCTGTGACAGAACAGGCATGACAGAAATGCACATATGGTATGTTACATAGGTGACGGTCCATCTTCCTACACGTTCTATCAAAACCAGAAATCCCATAAAATGTTTCCATCTTGCTCGATCCACAGTCCAGCACTACTCGTTAGACTGAGACTGCGAATCTACGTATCGTTTACTTATGTTTGTTTTGGTTCCTTACGGGTGATAAAAATAAGGAATCAAATAACAATTACTTGTAGATGGGGACTGAATACTAATTGACTGTCGACATACATACGAGTATATCTATAAAATCTTCTTCTTTCATATGGTATCCTTCAGCATATTTAAATTTGGGATAAGACACGTTGAAGAGTATGGTCAGGACACAATATTATCTTCGGCCTCAGTAACCGTGCCTTCAGGTATTACAAACACGTATAACAGTGAATTGCAAACACATGTTTGGAACACTACCTTTTATACACTATACCTAAATAACTTATTTGAACACTACACCTAAATCCGAATTTGTTTCTATCACATATCTGAAGATCTACAAAAGTTTCTTGCTGTTCATCTTTCAAGGGAAGATGACCAGCAAGAAACTTTCCTTCCCTTCCCTTCTTATTTTTCTGCTCAACTTATATGTATTTATTTGGTTATGTTTTTAATCTTATAATAATAGTGGCTTCAAATCCTAGATATTAGCGCATTTGAAGAGAATCTGTTTTCTAATCGGCGGTATGTAATTTTCTTTATATTATTTTTTATTATTATCGCACATGAAGAGGTAATAACGCTCGCGCATTTTATTGGCAAGTGCGTAATTTTATACTCAGATTATTTTTTTGGGTACTATCAAAACATGAACCCAAAATCTTACCGACTAGGCTACAAAAGTCATCTTTACTTGCTAAAATCTCTACCATATCTACCAACAAATAAAATATATATAAATTCATAATAACAATATGAAAACAACCAATTTGGATCATATCTGAATATCGAAATAGATTTTCAAGATCTGAATCCGTTGTTGTTGTCTAGCCCCGCTCTCGCTGTGGATGGTGGAGTCGGGGCGAGTCCTAAGTTAACAAAAGCGTCGGACTGAGATATTTGAAAATTATGCTGGATATTTACATGTAACACCTCCATATTGACTTTCTAATATAACGCCTTCGGCCATCTGCTTGTGTTTATTCATTATTAGTCATATCATATTTTTGGGTCTCCTTTACAGGAAAACCCTTTGTAAAATTAAATGATTATTTCAATTCGCCTGCGGTGTTACTGGACAGATTTATTCATTTGTATAAAACCTACTCTTCAATATTTCCGCATTGCTGATGTATCATGTTTTTATTTTATTTAAACGGCTTGTATTTTATTTTATTTCAAATAATATTTTTGATACAAAATAATAAAAACAACATCAAATTAAAGTCAACATTGACATGTAAGTAGTGTTATATAACAGAAAAATACAAATGCAAGACGAGCCCAATAAAACAAAGTGAACAAAAAACGTTTTATTTATTTTCTGAAAACAGGCTTAGCCCAATTACATTGAAAAATACAAGATGTGTTAACATTGAAAAAAATTATATAAAATAAAAAATATATATAAAATAAAAAAAATATGTATATGCATACATATATGGTATACGCACAAACATACACATACATACACACAAACATACACATATTCAAAGTCACTTAAATACGTTGATGAGTGCTTTCTTAGAAGAAAATTTACTTTTGCTTTTGGTAATGTGACATGAAATATGTCAATATCCGAAGCGATCCCGTTCAAAAGAGTTAAGGTCCTTCCAACAGGCATAGTGGCTGGAAGACCCGTTCTTGCGTATATTATTGAGAACAGTTCTTGCCGGCCCAATCTAGTGTAATTGTTAGGAACATTTAATACTAATCTTTGTAGTAATGCTGGACAGCTCACAATTTATCAATTCAACCGGGCAAGAACAACTTCTTCAATATACTCATGTAAGTGGTCATATGAAAATCCATACAATACCCATATTGATTGCCTAGTATGTGCCGTCTTATGTAAGAGTTGTAAAAAAAAAGTTTAAACGCTTATTTATGAAACAAAAAGCTTTGCCGGGTGGGTTTATCATATAAGGAACATGTAACATGACAAGCGGAGTTAGATCCTGACTTTTGAAACACGAATTTAAATAATGTAGGGAGGTTACAAATTTTTCTTCTATCTGACAAGGTTTTTAGACTCATCATTTCCAGCAATATACCACATTTCAACTCAATTTTGAAATCTGCAGTTTAAAAGGTATAAAACGTAAAAATTTCCACTTGAAAAGTATTAATCGGACCTATCGGTTTTAGAACCAATAGGGTAGGCAAGAAAGTCGCTATTTGTTATCGTGCACGTTGGTTATACTATCGCACACTTTTTGTTTATTTATTGTTCACTTATCAAAAGCGTTCTTTAGAAATAAACAGACATGAATAATAAAATGACAGTTTATTGAGCACCGTTTATTGAACGCCGTTTAATGAGCAGACTCTCGTTAAGGGTGCTCGGGAACTAAACCGACTATTATTAAAAGGTAAATATTACAAAAAATTATAGGAAGATGAATGTAAATATACAAATGTGGTGGCTACAATTATTGTGTGATTTCCCACATCTGCATACAAATAAGTATAAATGTGGTAAATGTAACATCAAAATAACAATTGAAATTTAACATTAATAAATTATTTTCACGTCTTATGTGAATTGATGAGAATGAGCTATTAAACATACACACATTAAAGTATTCATTAAAAATATCCCTCAAATGAATGTTTAAAAATCAAGTAAAATATTATATTTAAGTATATTCTAGTGTGTATTGTTGCTAGATGAATAATTTCACTAAACTGGCAACTTTACTTTGATACTCTCGGAAATCAAACCCTCAGATGAAAATGATAATCACCTAACCAACCAAGCCACGGAAGTCTGATGAAAAGCAAATATTTTGGAGGTCTTAATTCAACCCCCAGCGACTATCGGGTTAGTTTAATTTTTTTAACAGTCAGTATTTTTTTATTATATTGATTGAATAAATAATCTTAATGAACTGCAAGTACGAAACAATTTGAAAAAAAACTAATATGCTTATTACTGTTAATAAATTTGCACGCGACAAAGATTATTATTATATATTAATTTTGTACAAGCGTCTTAAAAACAATGTCATGGATGTCTTACTCATGGAAGTCTTAGTCGTATTTGTTTACTGAATATCAACTGAATTTATTTGATACATTAGATTTTAAATGTTTATTTATCTCACATGCCTATCTTAAGTTTAAAAAAATTAATGAAAAAAAAAAACAAAAATAAAACATTAAACACGTGATTTAATGACAAGAACTGCTGGGAATGAATAAAGGCATATTTTCGACGAAAGCAAATATAGAGGAAGAAGTAAAAATCATGAAGGTGGAAAATCCTACAGAATTTTGTTGGATGCTTGAAAGAAGATGTTTATTGTGCAAATTCAGGAAGACAAATGTAGTCCAATTCATATTAATGTGGATAATGAAGGGGTCAGCAAACACGCGAAATCCTCTGTGGATTTGTGTAACTACACAAAACAAGAATATTTTTGCCTAACAAATATCCTTTTTTGTACAACAGATAAGCCTTAATCTAAGATGTGTAGAAAATATTTATCTTTAAAATGATAGAAATAATAAATTTCAGAGTTTGCTTGAAAGCTTTATTCATGGTGATTATAAAATAATCCGTGGGTTTAATTGTGTAAATATGACACTACAAATATTGAAAAATTCCGCCTGTCTTCCGATCCGCGAGTTATAGATTCGATTCTTGTTGGTATTCAGGTTTTTAAAAAGGGTTCTAGCCTGGTTTTACTTAAGTTTGTTTAAACACTTTTCTTGTTGATTAGAAGAGATTGTCACTGTAAACAACGTGTTATACTGTAAATGACGAGATTATAATACAATGCAATATTACAATATTTTTGATCATTTATGTTCAAGTTGACTTATGGAAGTGATACTTGAACTTAGCAAAAAAATAATAAAAGTAAGATAAATTGTACGGAAATGTATTTTTTTGAAATGTCAATGAAATTACTAAGTACTAAGGCTGACATAAGAAATGAAATATAGTTAATACATTTAAGCATAGGTGAAAATTTAAAAAAATAAGTGAAACGTGAAATATAAAAATATTGAAAATAACCCAATAAATGCTCTAGAACTGCGAGCATTGAGAGTAGTATACGAAGGGATATATTATGATTGAATGAAGTGAATAAGGGTTAATATGAACTAAAGGTTGGTGTATTTGGTAAGATTAAGAAGAGCATTCGGAGAGTGTTTGGGAATGAAGAACGAATGAATTAAGAAATAATAACAAAACAAATATACAGTAAAAATGTGAGTGAAAAGCTTGGAAAAGGTAAAACCAAGGAAAGTATGATTATGTAAAGTGAATTATATTTTGAAGAAAAGAAATGTAAAATATCAGAAAAATCGTAAAAGTTGTACAAACAGATGTATGAATAAAGAATATGTGAACGATGTAGGCTGCAATAGAAAAGTCTAGTGCCCTCTCCTCTCTGCCTACCCCCATAGGGAAACAACGGGATATTATGTATGCATGTAATTAAGCATATGTCTTAAAATACTCGAATGGGAGAAATATCATTGTTTAATTATAACTGCATTTTCTGAGAAAAGCGTCTAGTGGTGTGAGAATCAGAAATCGCATTGAGACTTGTGGGCTGAAACCGACATCTAATTAACGATTAATAATAGTCGTTATATTATTACTACTAGTTAATTCATAAAATCTAAATTATGAAACTCATTCATTAATTTGTACGGTACCCTTCAACACATAAATTCACAATGCAACATGTACATGGTTAAACACGAACATCAGGAAGACTTATTACTATACAGCAATTTCTTCCATCAAATTATTTTAAACCATGACATATTCAAAACATATAAATATTTGATATCACACATTTCTATCAACATGACTTTGGGTTTCGTAAGTTTAATTCTGAGATTTTTCTCTTCGCATCTCTCATATAATTTACTTATTAAACCTTGTAATTCAATACTAAAAAAAAAGGATTTTAGTCTAGTTTTCTCACAAGGCCTCTTTAACACTTTTCTGACTGGAAGAGATTGCCACATGGCAAAAAGCCCGCTAGGTGGTATTGTTAACAAGAAATGTGTAATAAAATACAATTAAACATGCAATAGCACTCGCACACTAGACAGACTGGCAGCTCTTTTCACTCTTTTTTTATTTTTGAACCATAGGAAATCGAACACAAAATCCTTGGGTGTACGATCAGTGTTTTAACAACTCGGTCATGGAGATTTTCGAAATGTAGTAAATACATTTAGTCACAGGTCTAAAATCAGTGGAATAATATTATAAGAATGGGATAAATGAGCAAGGCTTTGAAAATGGGTGTATTTTCTGAGAAAAGTATCGAGTGATATGAAAATTGTATAACTTAAATGTATAAAAACTTGTGAGCTGATGCCGAGAACGAATTAACATCTAATTAATTTTATACGTTATATTATTACTTTTAATTCATTTATAACTATTTTAGAAAGTGATAATAAAAGAACAGATTATATTTTGTCGTTTAAAGAGCAAAATCTGCTCAAGGACATTCTCACTCGGAACTCAAACCCACCATTATGATTAAAAATATAACTTTTATGTAAGAAAATGAAGTAAGTAGCTATGGCTATTAGATGAGGCACTTCCCAGCATCTGCATATGTTCAGAAAAACATATTTGGTATGAAAACCGCATATAACTTACCAAAGGATGACGATCTATAAAGAGACCTTTGTACATCTTCCGATATATGAAAACACATTTGGCTTTACGTTAAATGGTGTTCATGTACCATCCTAAAAATCTGATTATTAAGATGAATTAAATTATATGCTAACCCTTACCATATATAAGTTCATCACACTGATATGCGTTGGAATAAATTGCAACATAATAATACACCTATCAGGTTTTATTGCATAACAAGAAGTGGAACACAAAGGCTTAAAATATGTTAATGATGATATCTATAACTAATATTATTCCAAAACTTCTGATTCATCCATTCATTCGTAAATACCCCATAACATTATCAAACTTAGACCATTGTCCTCCCTATACTACCACCCTCTACAGATCGAAGACTTGGATTCCCTGTAGAAGACACATTCGAAGCTTTGCAATGTTCCATCAACGTTTCCTCACCGTATTACTGGAGTAACCATGTAACAAACGTCTTGATCCTGCAAAGTTTTGACTGTATACCTGTAGAGGATGTGGTTATTAAGGCGCAATTGTGGTGGACCGAAAATGTTATACGCATGAATAATCATAGACTTCCGAAACGCGTCTTTCACGGGAAAGAAAGTAGAAGAGAAGCCAAGGGTTGGTGTGGAGAGAAAGTTCTATAAGGATAGTCTGCGAGAGTCGCTGGCGTTGTGGGGGGTGCTTGATGATTGCATGCAGGTGGCTTAGGAAAGCTTGCTGCGAACAGGCGTCATCATTGCCAGGTGGCTAAGTAGGATCCATGTCTGTGACATCTGCGGGAGGGAGTGCGCATCTATGATCAAGTTGTTTTCTCACAGAAGATCGACGCGGAAGAGTACCTCAAGATTGACGTTGGAGGGGCGAGGGGATCCTCAACTTAAAGACCCTACAACGAGGACCCAGCACAATCCTAATTGATGATACGGGCATTTTTAAGAGCAAGGCTGGAAGACAACTTCTTCAGCTACGGTAATCGAGCCTTCTGGTAAAGACTCACTGGAGTAAGCCAAGTACCTTACAGGTCACCAGGTACGTTAGTGTTTGAAATATTACCGCACGTGAAAGGCAACAACGTTGAGCACGTACGAATATTATTACCAGATGAAGAGTTAGAGAGCTAACTAGGCTACTAACCTTTTTCTATTATTTTTTGGAAACTGTTGGAAATGGAACCCGAAAACACTGGATGAAATTATATCAAACGAAGGTCGTCATTTACAAAATTTTACACTATACTTATAAATTATCACGCCACATCAATTTTGGGGTAGGCAGAGAAAAACATTCTCATCCTTATGTATCCATGCACATAGCTCTGGCCTTGCGATTTATATATCTAGTATTACAAATATGTTTTTTTTTCTCGTTTGTTATACATAAAAGCATTTTTTCTGCATTGAGTTTCTTTTATAATGAGTTTGGTATTAATGAGATCAGAATTCTTTTAGAATGCACTTAAAGTTCAAAGGAAATAATATATTTCAGTTGTATAAGTAATATTGCATTTGGGAAAGTTATTAAATTTCACATTTCATAAAAAAGAATTTGAAACTTATTGAAATACCACCCGTTATGAATTCAACTCATAAAATGGTACTTTTTTACAGTGAATAAAGATCCTTTCACAAAAAAATGGCCAAGAGGTATAATGATAATGCACCGTAGACCCCCTGTTGTCATTTGCCTTTATGTTGATTGTCCCCCTAGTTTCATCGTCCAGCCGGACTTCAGTTACAAAACAATGCTGCTATTTTTGTAAATCGTCATCCGTCGAAAGGGGAAATTATAAACCCATTTTTCGTGTTCGGGGTAAAATAAAATAAAAAAATATCGTTCTCCTATAAAACCAGGGAGAGATAGCCGTCGCGAAATCTTTCCGATAGGTCTTTTGTTATTGCTTCAGCAGGTTT
Source organism: Odontocerum albicorne (assembly GCA_949825065.1). Lineage (NCBI taxonomy): Eukaryota > Metazoa > Arthropoda > Insecta > Trichoptera > Odontoceridae > Odontocerum > Odontocerum albicorne. Next base: position 39,527,682 of record OX463841.1, read on the forward strand.
TTTTGTCGAGAGAGCCTTTGTGAGAGGTTCGGCTCCATTGTGGGCGAGGCATTGTTCCCACGGCATGCCAGCGAACATCCTCGGGGGTGGCTCACCCTGAGGGAGGGGAGCCTTGTTGGGAGAAAGTCCTCCATCCCTTGTTGGGAGCATATCGAAGCTTGATCCCTTCCTACTGCTGAGGAAGGAGGGGAGAGAAAGAGACATTAAGGGGGACCATTATTTGTTTTATTATGAAATTGTTTTGATTATTATGTAGGGTGGCGCAAAAAAAGTGCGGTTTTACATTAATGAATGGAACAAGTTTTTTTAAATGTTCATGTTTATTGGTATCAATATAATAAATTCACAAGAGAATTATGTGGGGAAAATGATATCGGCCAAATGACTACCTCGGCTCATGTTACAGATGACGACTCTTTGAGCAAAATTTTCAATAACGGATTCACATAAATGGATACGTATATCTGCATGAACACGAGTGATGTTGGATTTAAGGTCATCAATGGTTTTTGGATTCTTGGTATATACTTGAGATTTAACATATATCTAGAGAAAAAAATCTAGAGGGGTTAAATCACAAGATCGTGACGACCAATTCACGTTTTCACGACGAGAAATTAGGCGGTCGGAGAACTTTTCCTGCAATAAAGCCATTGTTTCATCTGCAGGATGCGGCTACTTGTCATAGCCCCATCCTGCAGGGACCACTTGTTTTTTAAGTTCAAATCGTTCAATTGATGTTAAAAAAAATTTAAATCATGTCACAAATATCGATTTTTATTGACCGAAGGTATTATTTCAGAGGTTGGCCAGTTATGATTTTTTTAAATCCTTTAGTCTTTTAGTGGCCACCATGTAGAAGCCCGAAAAACCATACAGCCTACTTGTTTATCAAAAGAGATTTTATTTTCAAGATACACACCAAGAAATTTAATACTGCCTTTTAGAAAAAACAAACACCTTTGAATTATACCGCATCCCCATCAAGAAGAAGTCTACGCGGTGAAGCCACCTAGAGCATTAATTTATCAAAGAAATAGAAAATTATGGTCACCCATCGTCAAATTTAGGGTGATCAACCAAAACCCCCCCGAGAGGGGTGTCGGTTACCCCTTTACCTGCAATGGGCGCGATGACCAATGCGGTTAAGGACTGAAAAAGTTCCTAACGAAAATGTCATGTTCACAAAATGGTGACATGCTTTGTCAGAGGAGATCGAATACTATGCACGAACATTGATAAAACGTTACGGAGCTGAAGACATTTGGAATATTTTAGTGTAGGAGACTAAAAAGCGAGATATATTTTCTTTTAATTTGATCACAAGAAATCGTTATTTTTGAAAAAATATTTCGCACAAGTTCTAAATAATTATTTTAAATGAATATAAAACACATATTTTAAAAACCTAGGAGTGCTAATAGATAACACTCTCTCATGGCGAGATCAAATAAATGAGGTAATCCGAAGGATCTTCTTCAGCCTTCATTCCCTTAAAGTGTTGCAAAGATTCCTACCAACTAAAACCAAAATTTTACTCGTACAATCTCTGCTCTTTCCGATTCTAGACTATGCGGACGTATGTTACTTGGATGTTACAGAGGAACAGCTGGACAAATTACAGCGTCTTCAAAATGTGTGTCGAAGATTTATTTTCAGCCTACGAAAGTACGATTATATAACTTCATACCAGAAGGCATTGAACTGGTTGAATGTTAGAAATAGACCCCAAATTCACATACTGTCTCTATTGTATAATATCCTTAACTGTCCCGCCGCACCCTCTTAACTCGCCGAAAAATTTCAGCGTCTTTCCAATCATGGATTAGCGCTACGCTCAAACAGAGATTGTTTATTGGCCTTTCCAGTTCACCGCTCCTCTTTCTTTACGTCATCCTTTACTGTCCATGCAGTGAGACTCTGGAATCAGTTACAAACCAATATAAGACTCACTCCGTCCTTTGCATGCTTTAAGAAGCGACTGAAAAAACTCTTAATTTCTAGTCAGTAAAATAACGTGTTTCATTCCTGATTTTTCTTTTCCTTTCCTCTCCACCACTCTTTCCTTTCCTTTTGATTGATGATATCTCACTTTATATGAAAAATAATGTTCGGGTGATTGTCCGTCTTTGTGGAGCTCGTGGGCATGTTCTCGCGTATATGTTTATGGATTTCGTGGGGATGGATAGTCATTTAAATGTTTTATGCGACCACGTAACTTGCTTCATTTACTTTTGTCTGGTTGGTTGGAAGAGATTGCCACCTGGTAATACGCCCGCCAGATTGTATTGCAATAAAAGTGTTAAATAAATAAATAAATAAATATTTTACTGACTTTATACGCGTGTATGGTATATGTACATACTATCACACCGTTTCCCTGTCTGAGCAAGCAGAGGAAGACGGTGCAAGAATTTCCTGTCCCAACACAAATATTGTGCCTCCTCTACATTTAGAAACCTTCTCATACAACTCCTGGGATTTCTCCAACTTTTTCATTTCCTTCTTTCAAAATATCATTAGCTTAGTCCAACTTTAATTTCCTTAGTCTTTTTCTACCAGACCTTTCACTCAAATTTGCCCTGTATATATTTTGTTAGTCTTTCTTCATTTATACATGACATATGCCTAAATCATCTCCTATTCTTCGTCCTACTTAAAACATTAGTCTTAAGTGCACATTCATACCTAATCACTATATGCACTTTTTTCATACTTTGTCACACAATGTATTCTACTAAGGCGACGTATTCATACAACATTTGTTCGGCTCCTTTTACTTTACTTTAGACTCATATTTTTGCATATTCGATAGTTCAAAATAACCAAGATGTTTTATTTTGTGCTTTTGATCCTGTTCGTGTTATATGTGAATGTATTGTACCTAAACTTTTACAATATTTAACTATTATGTATCAATAATAATGGTTATATTTTTCAATCATCATTTTTTCTTATTTATAAAAATATGCACCTGTTTTTAAAAAAGGATGCTTAAATAATGAAAGAATATGAACACCATAATATTTGAATTATTTTTTTTGGACAAATACGCAAACGTTTCAAATTCGTATTTATTGTGGCCGGTGGTTTGTGATGTTGCGGTTTTTAAAATATTTGGTTATGGTAGTTTTCATGCATTTGCGCTCTATAATTTTATCGTAAAAGGCTACGGAGCAAATATACAATAGACCGTTTGCTGATTAATGATCGCTCCATTTGACTGACTGGGACGTAAAAAATAGACATCTTGTGGGTGACCCAAAAATGGAAATGCCTTGCCTCAAAAGGAGTGGGTTGCTCTAAATAGGATCAAATGGGAATTGGTCACACTGCATACGATACGCACAAGAACGATCTAGTAGGGTTGCCATTCTGTAAGTGTGGGGATATCCAGACCATGGACCACATCGTACACAGTTGCTCACTGTATGCGTTTTCTGTAAGCGTGCAGGGGTTATAAACCTAAAATCGGATGCTGTATGTTGGTTAGAGAAGACAAACTGCGTGTGAAAGCCTAACACAGACTTAATATTTGCGAATAAGATGAAGAATTTTATATTTGCCCCTACTTGGTCCTCGTTGTATGCTAAAAAGATAATAGTTAACATTTTGAATTTCTTAATTGAGAGTAGACGATCATGAAAATCAAATTTTAAAATATCACGGTATTATAATGCAAAAAAATAAAAGTATATTGTATAAAAGTCTCAAAGCAAACTTTCTTGGCTGAAAAACTAAGAAATTGTTTTCAACATTTTTCCATAGAACTATTCATAGAAGTAAAGGGGAGAGGAATCAGAATATCTTGTTAGTTGTTAACGTTTTGAACTGAAAATAACCTGATGTAAATGCATTGAATTAATTCCTTAGTCATTTATTCTGAAAAGTATGAATGATAATCAAGGTTTATATGAAAATGTCTGTTACTTGTTTATTTATTCAATATATACTGCAATTAGGCGCCCTTTAAAAATTAAAGCAACATTTGCTAAACAAACGACGGAGTGTGACGTAAAAAAAACAGAAATCTTGTAGGCGACCCGACGTAAGAGTTGCCTGTTTTTTTCCTACATCGGAAAGAATAAACACAAGTAGGACCTAAGTGAGTGATCTTTATGTAAGCGCGGAAAGATCTAGACCATGGGAAACATCATAAACAGTTGTCACTGAATGCGTTTTCTTAAGGCGTGCAAGATATATGTAATCGAACACCAGCCGCTATGATCTGAATGGAGAGAAATATAAGTATTCTGTGTGAGAGCCACACGCAGAAGAAAAAAAAGGTAGGATATCAACAAAATTCAAAACACATACCGTACATAAAATCCCCAATGCATAGAACACCAACACTGGCAGAAAAATATGCTCAAAAAATACAAAATGAATTTTGTATTTTATAATATTAAAGATGAAATGTTAAAAAAGCAAAATCTCCCAGCGAAGACCTAAAATTGAGTAAATGCTGTGGAGAAAGGTTCTTGGAAACTTCTCAGATGAACTGCCTGGATTGAATGTCCAACCCTTGCAAAATTGAATATTCGTTACATTGAGTGAATGATAAAAAGTATAAAACCTTCGTTTTTTGTGGCTTGCATTGTGTTTTTCACTTAAAACCAGTGATATATTCTTATATACAATATTATTCGGTTTTAGAAAGAAACCCTAAGAAATGAAACGTTAGTGAATCGAAAAAACCACTTAATAACAATTTGTACTCACCGCATTCCATAATACTCGTACTTTACAGTGACTTTTTTGGTCCACTACCGTTCCATATTCTTTTATATTTTATGTTGGATTAACCCCGCATCCCATATTGTTTTCAAGTGATTTTCTTGGTTCACTAATTTCCCATATTGTTTTATATTTTATGTTGGACTAAACAAATCATATAACGTTCCATATTGTTTTATATTTTATGTTAAACTAAATGAATCACATATTGTCTAAAAATGATTTTCTTGGTTTACTACAGTACTATATTGTCTAATACTCGTATTTTATATTGAAATAATCGCAACCCATATTATTTTTGTTATTTTCTTGGTCCATTAACGTTTTTCCATATTCAGAATTTCCTTCTAAAATATAATAATATTGGTTTATTTTCTTATTATCTGGCGATTGAATTTAAATTTTATTCGTACGATTAAATATCTAGTCAGAATGGCACGATAAAATTAAGGGTATTATAATATGTCCTATACGGTATAACGCTTTTATCTCAGCCATTTTGCAGGATTTCCATTATCTAATTTCACAGACGCATTAATAAAATAAAATTACATTTAGAACACTTAAGAGATATCTCTCTCCCTTTAAAGGTATAAACGAAGCAGTGGATATTGGATAGAAATATAAGGTATAAGTAGATTAGGGTTCCTTTTCAAGCCTCTGCGCCAGTTAACGCAGATGAAGGTGTGAGAGAAAGTTTATCAAGATGTCCTCCGTGCTAGATACCGGGCTCGGCTCTGCTTGAGGATGGTTCATTTCATTGTCTCCTGATTCCCGTTGGGGATAAATGGGAACATCTACAGATTTATTCGTTTTGATAAACTTGGCGGACTTATTGATTTTTGAGGCAATTTGTCTTTCGTGAATTCTAACACTGAATTTACTTCAAACATGTTCTAGATAATTTTGCTTGAAATCAAATTATTTTGGATTAAAATGGTTAAAAATAATTTATTTCAAATACATTTGTGTTTTGAAATACCAAGTATTTGCAAGTTTTGAAACTGCATTTATCCGCCGCTAACTAAGTACAGTGGGTGTTAAAACTACCCTTTTCCGGTACCTTTGGACATGTCATCCCCAAAGGAGCACGTGGACGAAGGACTTTTTATTTAATATCAACATTTCGATTTTAATTATGTGAACAGCTTCAATTAACCTAGATAAATTAATTGTATTACGAGTATATTGCGCTTTTTTCTGTACAGTATAACCTGAGGTCTTATTTCCACGTCGATATCTCTTTAAACCAACCAGAAAAATGTTAAGAAGGCTGTTAGTGAAAACTTTACAGGAATTCTACATACATATATACCATCACACCGTGTCCCTTGCGATGTCGTCAGAAAGAAGAGATCTACAAACTTTTATTTCGTACATAACTTTTGCCTCCTCCGCATTCATACATCTCGTCGTGTATACTCTTCTTATTCATATTTCTCAAATTATATTCTTCCAAAGTCTGGAATATTTGGTCCAGCCCTGTTTTCTTCGGTCATCCTCTTCCACGCCGCACACCTTGCACTTCTAACATGTACTTTTTTATAGTCATTCTTTCATCATCTATTCTTTCCACATGTCTAAACACCCTTAAATCTCCTTTCTTCATCTCTCTAAAAATATTAATTTTATCCATGTATTCATTTCCAAGTCTTGGAAATAAATACATGGATAAATTGGTCGTTTTTATTAGTGCACGCATCTCCATAGTATTAATCATACTATTATTTTTCTTTTGCCAAATCTAAGTTTCATTTCCATATGTCAAGACGGGCACTAACACACTTTTATGTATTGTCATTTTTGCTATTGCGCGGTTGTTGTATATAACATTAAGTGCTCCGTTTACCTTGTCCTGAGCCTCTAGGCTGAGAGACAGGCATCTTACCAACTAGATTATAAATCGCTGTAGAAGGTCGATGTGGAACAACTTTAGTAATGGAAGTAAATTAATGAACAAAAACACGATGAAATCATGAGATTTGAAGAACCAAATTAGAATAAGCATCTATAGTTGGGGCTCCTTGTCAACTCAAATATAAAAACAATATGGAACAAATACAAACAAAAATCCTCAGATATCTATAGTACAGAACAAAGGGCGATTATCCAAAATATGTTCACCATGTCGAACTTCTCACGGTGTGTAACTATAGAAGTCTCGAAACAAGAAGGTAAGAATCCATTGCGATATTCTACTAAAGGTTTTTCAAGGTCGCTTTAACTGTCCCGCGATTCTATAAGTACTATGTTTATATGCACCTAATAAATATAGCCGTGCAAGGAATCACCCTCTGTTCTACAATCAACTAACATAACAAATATCATGGCTAAACACTCAGTCACGCGTGGTATGGAGATATTGAACCAACTGAATGTCACTGTGGATATATTCTCGGCACCGCCAAGCAGAATGAGAAGAATTCTGGCTGATATTCTTCCGAATGAATAGGCTTACTCTAGAAACATACCCTCTTTGCGTAACAGGAGAAATCCGTGCAAAGTGGATAAAAAAAGAAAGAAATAATGAGCTGATATCAGAATAATGAAGAACTTTTTTCAGACGTTGGAATGAATATCATAAAATGTTTATTAGAGAAATCCTTGATTTTTAAAAAAACCATAGGATTGGGTTTACATCAAAATAAGTTTATTACAAGATGAAAAGAACAGGCGATGCTAGAATTCCTGTTATCTTAAATCACTAATTTGGCAGCTGACCACAAAGTTTGCCACAGGAATGATTAAAATATTCGGAGCATTCGCTGTACTAGGGTAAAATTTATAGAAGTTTATAGAAGTAAAATTTATAAGTGCCCTGGAGGTATAATATACTGTGTCAACTTGCTTAAGCATATTATAAGGTTGTTTGCTATATCTGTACCCTGGAGGTATAATATACTGTGTCAATTTTGTTAGGCATATTATTAGCTTGTTTGCTTTATATTCACCCTGGAGGTATAATATACTGTGTCAATTTGGCTAAGCTTATTATTAGCTTGTTTGCTATATATGCACCCTGGAGGTATAATATACTGTGTCAATTTTGTTAAGCATATTACGAGTATTAGCTTGTTTGCTATATAGTGACCTGGAGGTATAATATACTGTGTCAATTTGGTTGAGCATATTATTAGCTTGTTTGCTATATCTGTACCCTGGAGGTATAATATACTGTGTCAATTTTGTGAAGCATATTCTTAGCTTGTTTGTTTTATATGCACCCTGGAGGTATAATACGAGTATACTGTGTCAATTTGGCTAAGCATATTATTAGCTTGTTTGCTATATATGCATCCTGGAGGTATAATATACTGTGACAATTTTGTTAAGCATATTACGAGTATTAGCTTGTTTGCTATACATTGCCCTGGAGGTATAATATACTGTGTCAATTTGGTTAAGCATATTATTAGCTTGTTTGCTATATCTGTACCCTGGAGGTATAATATACTGTGTCAATTTTGTAAAGCATATTATTAGATTGTTTGCTTTATCTGTACCCTGGACTTATAATATACTGAGTCAATTTTGTTAATTACATAGGAGAGCTACAATACAAGTTACCTTTTTTTAATATTTTAATAGTGATATACTCGTACATTGCATATTAACCCTGAGAGATCGGCGCACTGCTATAGCAGTGGAAGAAATTTGTTCAACCCTTGTATTCTTAATTGAATATCATTTATTTAGAATACAAGGGGACATATTCTAAAATATATTTATGTTGTAAAAATATTTGTTTTTTGTTTTTTTGTTGTTTAAAATAAATATTTATCACGAACGTCCGAATCGTAAATATATCTCAGCACTAGATAGACAATTATATTTTTTTCTCGTAGCACTCTCAGGGTTAATACAATTTTTATTTTCATAAAAAAAATTTTCACGAAAATTAAAAAAAATAATCGATATTACGTTTAAAATGAGAATTTCGATAAAACTGGATAAAGCGTATTACGAGTATATCAGAAACAAATATATACATTTTTAAACTTTATATAGTAATCAAATTGGACATTGAAAATTTGTAAAATATCTTGCATTCAATATATTTACAAATAATTACATATACATAACATCACACCATTTCCAAACTGTGGAAAAGTCCAAACTGTCCAAAAGTACAGAGCGACTTTCCTATCATGACCTCCGTGGCCTAATTGGTAAGACGGCTGTCATCCAATCCGGAGGTTGCGGCCTCAAATCTCGTTGGAACCAAGATTAAAAAAAAAGGATTCCAGTCTATCTGGTTGATTGGAAGATATTACCATATGGCAATACGCCCACCAGGTTGTACCGTATACAACGAAATAGTAATACAATACAATACAATACACATATTTTACCTCTTCCATATCCATATACCTTTTCTCATACAGCTACTACGATTTCTCTTACTCATAACTTTTTTTCTTTCAACATTTGATTTGCTTGATCTTCCTCTTCTACCACGCTTCTTACTTACATTTGTACTGTTTATTTGTCAGTCATTTGTTTCACGTGCTCATTTGTCAGTCTTTTTTTCATTCATTTGTTTCCCGTGCCAAACTATGTCAGAGTGTTTTTCTCCATCTTACTCAGCACATCAGTCTTAATTTCACATTTATCAAACATTGTCCCCCCATAAATTATTCTAAGTGCACACGTTTCTACAGCATTTAGTCGGCTCTTTTCAGTATTTTTTATGTCCACGTTTTACTCCCATACATCCAAGATGATATTAAAATACTGTTGTTGACTACCATCTTATAGATTTTGATACAGGCCGGTTCAAGTATTTGTTTTAGTGCCGCCGTTCGATATCCTTCCCAACTATTCCATGATTAGAGAAAATACTACCTAAATAGTAAAATTTTTCAATTTGTGTATTTCATTACTCCCCCCACATATCACATTTACTTCTATATATTAACACTCTAACTAAAAGGCTTTTTACATAGAAAAGGTTTTCGCCAATTAACATATAAGCTGTAAAATAATTCAGGCAAGCAACAAACTACCGAACCCAAAAGCTTTAAGTTTCCGCTTTTCATTGTGGGTCCCAATAATAATATCTAGGAATTAGCTTTAAAGTATTGTCGTCTTGGAAATAGGGTGTCTGGCCCGTCGCATTGTGCTCCAGTAGACCGGGTAGACTGAACGGCTTGATTCCATTATCTCTATATAAAACCGTATGCAGACAATTGGCAAGTAGATTTGGTGAATTGGCCGAGCTAAGTTGACAGAAGTTGAAAATTCTGAATGGTATGAACTTATTAGTATTTGGGAAATAAAGATTTGCTGGGGCAATAACGATAAATACAGCTTAACCCGTAATGTTCTCGTGACATGTGGAGTTATAGATGAGTCGTACCTTATTCATGCTTTTGTGAGTGGTGTAATATGGGAAGATGAAAAAGTCTACATCCCTTTTAATTTTGAAGAGGTTGTACTTTAAGGACAGTTTGCTTCTCACATTTCTTTGATTTATTCTTAAAAAAACCATTCGTTTCTAGATTTCAGAATAGACTTAAGGCTCCATAGAGGATCAAGGTCCCATATTTAAACCTTTGATTTTTGACGGATGATTTCTTAAATTTAATAAGAAACATTATTTTTTCAGTAAAATTAGTATTTTAATTTGTATCTTATTTTAATTAATTTATTAATATAATCAAATATTTGAAAACAGATTTAGGTATTGTATTTTTCGTTAGTTAAATTGTTTTTCATTCGACAATCTCTATAGTCTACTTGACAAGACGTCTGTTTTCTAATGTTGGTACCATTTTTTTATAAAGGTTCAAATATGGTTTTTACTTAAGGCTTGTTCAAATATCTCTCAGGTTGATTTGAAGATATTGCTACATTGCAATAAATTCATTGTGTTTTACTGCAAACAACAAAAATGTTACAACGCTATATAATCCAAACATCTTTGTAATTTGTTTTTTCAAACACTGTTTATTCCACTTTTTGTAACAGTATAACCTTACCGGTTTCAAGGCTTTCACCTCATCTTCAGGGGAGCACAAACAAGACCAATAGTAAATTAAACATATTTGTTTTAATACATGAATGAAATTTGGTTCCATCAATAAACTAAATTATTATATCATACTTTTCCATTGATTATTTTTAAAACCACAGTGACAAAGTAAAGCGATGATAAGCATTTGAAATATTTAGCAAAAAAACGACATCCAAAGTGTTTTTCTCTTATAATCTGAAATGTTTAAAAAAATATCAGTATTAACCTAACTGTAAAAAGAAGTATTGCATGAAACTTTAACACCTTAAAGTTTTTAAAAATAAGCAAGAAATATACAAGGGTTATTTTTCTTTAAAAAATCCTTGGATATTAATATTGATTCAGATTTCTTGTTTTAAAATTTCACAAGGATTGTAACGGCGGTTTTTAGCAGACAGTTACACGAAAAACCGCAAAATTAATGGCGGTAATAAATATTACGAAACGTTTTCCCCTTAAATATGTTCATAAATTATTTCCGCTAAATAAAATAATTATAATAATTTCAGAAGAAATTTGATGTGATTCTTTTGCTTGAAAGGCAAATATCTTTATCCCCGTTTTTCGTAAATGGCTTCAAGAAATTTACGTTTATTATCTCATTTTAGTGGGATTGTATAATACTTGTTGTTTGTTTAAAGTTTTTACAATTTTTGGGGTATTTTACAAATTAAAATCTCGTATAAACTAAACTTTATATTAAGTGTGCCATTTGAAGGGTTTAAGTCGGAGCAATTTTATAAAATATTATAAAATATCAGAGATAAAAACGCTGTTTTTTTCGCAAGAAGGTAACCAAATAGTCTTCTTGGCCTAGGTGGTAACATATTTGTCTTCTAGCTCAGAGGTTGAGAGTTCAATATCCATTGGAGCCCAGATTTTTTTTTAAATATTGTATATGAGACTAGTGGCTTGTTTAACACGTCCATTTTGGATCGGAATATATTGCCATAATGCAATATATATCTGCACTGTATATACCGAATGTTAAATACAATAAAATACAATATATATCTGCACTGTATATACCGAATGGTTAATACAATAAAAAATATTTTTGGCATCGACAGATAAAAATTTGTAATTAAAAAATCAAATTATACGTTCACATTTTTTCTTATCATTAATAATATTACTCATAGCAAAAGAAGTGGTGTACACATTATGGTCAACATGAAAAACTACCAAAGTAGCGTTTCTATCGGATCTTTTGAAATTGTAAATCTTATGTGTACTCGTATATTATTCTACAATACTAAATGTAAAAAAAATATTATTTATATGTTCGGATCGGACCGTGGTTATTATTGCGTCAGAATTTTGAGTACTTGGGCTTTCAGGATGAATGACGAGTGGAAAAGATTTGTGTGAGCTCGTGAGTGTCGGTTTCTTCTTGTTGTTTTAATTTTGGTTGTTTTTGTATTTGTGTTTCTGTGTATTTTTTGTTTTATTTTAAATTTTTATTCTTATGATTGTGGGCGGTATATTGTGGGATGAATATTTTTAGTCTTTCTGGAGTGATGATGTGTGAGGAGTTGAATTTTGCAATATGTTTCCAGTTGTAGTTGAGTGTCACTGTTTGTCAGGTTGATGAAAGCGTGCAACGGGGTTTTGTTTTTATGTAATCAAAAATCAGAAAGAAGTAATAGGTTAGTAAAAAAGTTTTGAAAGCGACATCTATGGAGCAGTAGAAAAACAAAATTTCTACGCCATTTTAATATTTCATCTTTTATAAGAACGTACTCAAAATTTCATTTCGATTTGTCAATTCATTCTTTGTTTACAAGCCATTTAAAGTTGACGTGTCAGTGTATTTTTTAACAATGGAAAAATCCGAATATCGTGCAGTGATTAAATTTTTTGTTTTGGAAGGTTTATCGGCTACTGAAATCCATGCAAAGATAGTGAAAGTATTAAAGGAGTCTTCTCCTTCATTTCCAACCGTTCACTGATGGGTTTTGGAGTTTAAGCGTGGCCGTACAAGCGTTGAAGACGATCCACGCTCAGGACGTCCAAAAAGTGCATCAACACCAGAAATCATAGCGAAAATACAGGATATGATTTTGAAAGATCATCGATCGACTATGGATGTGATAGCTGACACCATAGGCATCTCACATGGAACAACATGGCATATTTTGGCTGAAGTTTTGGGTTTCAAAAAACTGTGTGCACAATGGGTGCCGCATTTGCTAACAATGCAACAAAAACACGTTCGAATGCGACTTTCTGAGCAACATTTGGAGCAATTTCGAAAGGATAAAAAGGATTTTCTGCGTCGATTCATCACTATGGATGAGACTTGGGTCTATCACCATGATCCTGAATCAAAACAAGAGGCTAACGAGTGGTGTGAACCAGGCACTTTGGCTCCGAAGCGAGTTCGTGTCCAGAAATCGGCCAAGAAGGTGTTAGCGTCAGTTTTTTGGGATGTAAAAGGAATTTTATTGATAGATTATCTCCAAACTGGTAAGACAATCAACTCTGATTATTATTGTGACCTTTTGGACCAGTTGGATGAAAAAATTTGTGAAAAAAGACCCGGTTTGCAGAAGAAAAAAATCATTTTTCATCAAGACAATGCACCTGCTCACACAGCTCAAAAAACCATCGCGAAAATCAGTGAATTGGGGTACGAATTGTTGCAGCATCCACCCTATTCGCCAGATTTAGCTCCCTCTGACTTCTGGCTGTTCTCACACCTCAAAAAATTCCTTCGTGGAAAGCATTTTTCATCAAACGAAGAGGTTATAGCCGTCGTAGTGGAGTATTTTGCATGCCTTCCAGAACGTCACTTCCATGATGGGACAACAAAGTTGGAAGATCGTTGGACCAAGTGTATTGATCTTATGGGAGACTATACTGAGCAATAAAAGTGATTTCCCCCCAAAAAAAATGTATTTTCATTTCCGCTTTCAAAACGTTTTGACTAACCTAGTATCGATTTATTTTTTCATGCTAAATATCCTCAGTGAGATACAGGCAAAAGCCTAGTTTACTGGGGATACAACAAATGAAAGGCAACAAACCCAGATCCATTGAAATTGTATGTCCAAATCAAATAACCTGTTGGTTTTTCGCAAATTGTGTATATTTCTTGTCATGTGTAATAATACATAAATAAATACTATGCATATCCAGAAAGTAAGTGTACTGAGGCTCTCACGACCGGATGGATTTTATTTTCGACATGTTGGCTACACTTCCGTGTAGCCTGACCCTTCTTCTCCGCAACGAGACCGGTTCGAGGTCAGTACGTTGAGAAGTGTCAACATGACAACACGTTTCGTGAAAAATGTCAATCCAATCTCCCGCCAAGCGCGAAATACGCGGCGTCATCCGTTATCTCGTTTGGAAGGGAAAACCTCCGGTTGAGGTTTATAATGAGGTGAAAACTGCATATGGTAATAAAGCTATGAATCGTACGAGTGTGTACAAGTGGTGTCACGAGTTTAAAAACGGTCACGTCACACCTCTTCACCCTCCACCAAAAAGTTCAAAACCACAATTTCAGCCAAGAAAATCATGGCATCCGTGTTTTGGGACTGTCAAGGCATAATTTTAATTGAATATATGCCTCAAGGGGAGACCATCAACTCTGCAAGATACTGTGAGACCCTAACAAAATTGCGGAGGGTGATTCAGAACAAGAGGAGAGGCATGCTGACAAAGGGAGTCTGCCTGCTGCACGACAATGCCAGACCACACACGGCCAACGCCACGAAGGAACTGCTCGCCTCGTTTAAATGGGATGTCCTGAACCATCCCGCGCATTCCCCTGACCTAGCACCTTCAGATTACTATCTCTTTACCTCCCTGAAGCTGCACATGGGTGGAAAAAGGTTTTCAACCGACGAGGAGGTAAAGGAGGAGGTGGAGAAGTGGACGGAGGGGTTGGCGGAAAACTACTTCGAGGAAGGCATCAAAAAGTTGATACCCCGCTTCACCACCTGCATTGAGAGGAATGGCGACTATGTCGAAAAATAGCTTACATATGTACTACGGTAACCACGAAATTTTTATGTTTAAATAAAAAAAATGGTAACCTACAAAAATTCAGTCCACTTACTTTCTGGATATGCCTCGTAAATAAAAAATGTTTACATATATTGACGTCTATCCAATCAAGAAGTACTATTTAATGAAAGAGAAACTAAGCATTTCATAAATAACATTTTTAAATCTTCTTACTGGTAAGTATCTACCATAATAGTCAATATTACACAACATTGACAATCCTTGATAGATGTAAGTATTTCGAATGTATTTTATATTACTATGGAAACAAGTTAGAAACACTAACTTTTTGTGCACAGTGACAATATGAGTTGTGCTACGGAGCTGCCAGGAGCGGAACCCCTTATATATTTTGAATGCTTTTTACTGTGTTTCACCAAGAAAACTTCCATAACCACGTATTTTTTTAAAAATTTCCTATAACTTAGTGCAGTCGTCTCAATACTGATTCAAAATAAATAAATAACAAAAAAATGTCATTGTAAGTACCAATGTGACAAACCTTAAGAGGTTGCAAAATAGCTTCAAAGGATAATTATGATTTATTTAACTTTGTTCATTTCATTTATACGATATTTCAACGCAACCTTAAAATGTATAAAAAAAGCCCGAAGCATATATGGAAATAACTTCTGAACATCTATTTGCGACTTGACGACCCAGGCGACAAAATTAAATGTTTTACTGTAGCCATCAAGCAATCAACTATTCATACAAGGCGTCGATTGTTGCACAGGATTGGAAATCTGTATGGACATTGATATACTTATTTAAATTCTTCTTGAACCCATATAAACGAAATTATGTTTTAGACGATTTTTCTTCACTCCAATAATTTGCCAGTCCGCTTAATTTCTATAATTTACTGTAATTATCTTATTCAAAGGTATGAAAAGAGATTTCGTGAACACAAATCCGCATTAACAAATCCTCTAATTTATTCTGAAATGGCTAATCATTGTCACCGTGAAAACCTTATATTTTATAACGATGAAGCCAAATTCTTACGTATCAGTAGTAGCTGAAATAAATTGAACAGATTAGAAACCCTACAAATTTCTAAGTCAGTGCATCGGGGTGAACATCTGGCAAACACATATATCCCAAGAATCTCTCCGCTGCTTGCCGAGATTATCTCCTCCCTCTCTCGACCCCCAGTCACCAGCCCGAATGTTTATCGTTAGAAGCGTGTATGTCGGTACCAGTTCGAACATAATTCAGTCTTGTTTGTGTTCCCTGATGATGAGGTGAAACCCTTGAAAGCGGTAGGATTATACCGTTACAAAAAGTGGAATAAACAGTGTTTGAAATTACAATGTCTTTAAACCTCCACAATGTTAATGCCTTAATTATGAATAATATAATATAATATCTTAAAAGATATTCTCTCTTGGCAGGAAGATTTTATTAGAGAAAAAGCCCGCAAAGCAATACTATATATAATTTAAGTATAATATAACATATACAGTACACATATGGTGGTGGTAATTCATACATTCATACGTTACCTCTCAAAATATCCTAATTGATGATGCAGATATATTAAAGAGCGTGTCTCAGGAGAAAAAATGTATTCACCACCAATAATCGAGCTTTTGAGTTTATGGCACGGAACTCGCAGGTCTTCATTGCACGTGTTGGCAATATATTTCCTTGTAAAGGCAACATTCGGACACCTCTAGTGCTTGCAAGTATTAATACCTAAAAACTATTTAACTTGACAAGGAATGACCCTTTCTTTTATTTTATATTTTTTGGGCTACCAACAGGAATCAAAACCGCCGCCCCCGGAACGGAAGACATACGTATTGCCAACTAGTCCACGGAGGCGTTAGAATTAAGATGTTATCGTGTATGTAAGTAAGATAAAAATGTTGATAGTTTTTTTATCAAATCAGGAAAACAAACATAAAAAGGTCGGAGACAACTACCTTTAAAATGATCCAGTCCTAAAACCATGGCAAAAACATACAACTTCCTTAAAAATTGTCCAATCAAAAACCAAACCAATGAAGGTCGGAGATAACTTTCCTAAAAATTATCCAGTCAAATCACAAAAAAAGTCTGAGACAGCTTTCTTAAAAATGATCCAGTCAAAAAACCACACCGCAAAATATCCGAGCAATACTAGTAATATATATTCCTTATCAAAAGGCAATTCCGGGTCGCATTATATTCCCTTTGTTTCGTTTTTCCAACCAAATGAGCAATTATTACACCCCATTCCCCAGCCCGCCTCTGCCCCCACGGCTGGGGCCGGCTTCTCTTATTTACGGCCGAGGAAATGCCGGCAAGGAATAATCGCTGGTTTCAGCGTTCAGCCAAATCGGATATCCTGTGGAAAACTTCGTAGGGCGTTTACACCGCCGCCAATACAAAACCGTTTCCACTTGAGAGGTGTATCGGAACTTCTGACACTAGAAATGGCACCGCTGGAACTCGGATGAAATAATTTATTTAATGGACGCTCATTCCTGTTTCTTGAACCGTGATCCAAGAACGTACATTGCTATTGAGAAAGAACCGGACCCGCAAGAAATTTGGTCCTTATCTCAGGTGAAGGTTTTCAGAGTATCGACGTACGTTTTCCAAAAACTTGAAAGCTTTTGTTTTATTTTCTTAAACCACAAAAAAATACATCTAAACAAACCACTGTGTCATTTTTCTGTTGGAATAGGCAATCTTTATCGCAACTTTACATCTTCTCACACAGTTCCTTTCGTTTCTCTAACTCCTTACCTCTCCTTTTTCGAAATATGATTCACTTGATCCAACCATTTTTTTTGGTATATATCTATCAGTATTGTTAATTTAATATACTAACACTTACGCCGTTCATCCATTCAACATGTTCAGACTACCTTATCGTGCTCTTTTGCTACCTCGCGTTCCACATCTAAACTAAAAAGCTCTAGATCATGTATGGCTAAATAAGCGCAGCGAAAGTTATATTAATAACTAGAATGCGCTGACTTAGGCTCTTACATAGTATTTACCCGTAGGATTCTTATCCTGCAAAGAAGGCTTTGTTTAGCGATACGATGGAGCATAGGAGAAAGGGGAGACCAACACTGAGATGTCTGGATGGTGTAAAAGAGAACTGCCAAACACTGGCTATAACCAATTTGCTAAATATATAAATGTCAGAGAGTTCTAAAGGTGGTCAAGACCTGTTCTTAGTTATAAAACTGATGATTATAATGGGAGATGCAGTGTAATAAATCCAGTAGAATTCGTTTAGTTTGGTAATGTTTAAAACACTTGTCAATGGCTGAAAAAATTGCTCAAAGTTGAATAATTTCTATTTTAATTTTTTTTGTATATTTGCATTAAACCTAATCTGAAGAGATGGTATGTAAATATAAATGTGATTGCTCTGCGCTGAGGCCAAACTAATATAACTTTTACAAGTATAACTACATTTTTTTTAGTTATAAACTTAAACTATCTCACATAAAACAAGAATCATACGACAAAAGTGATAATTTTATAATTAAATAACCTGATTATAGTTATCAATTTACTATAGTTTTCAGCAGAAATAAAACAACGCCAGCGATAATTACATAGGGATGTTGTTACATAAATGATTAGTAATTTATACACCCCTAAGACTGTTTGAGAACTAAACATATTTGATATGTCATTCCGAATAAATATTTACCCTGTTGAAGTAAAACCTCTTGAAGTATGGCTTGAACTACTTCAATTTTATCGATATCTAATATATTTTCTTCAGAGAAGTGAAAAAAACTATTTTTTTTATTTTACCCAAAGTACGAGTATCAAAAACAATCAAAATGGCGGAAATTACGAGAACATGACAAATTTCTGATCAATTCTCTCTTTTACATAATACAAAAGACAAAGAACAGTATTCTGGGGATAAGAATCCTGCAATATAAGTCTTAATCCAGCAAAGGGAAATTACCATTGAAATAGTATAAAATATCGCAACATGAAGTACAGTCTAGTCTATGGTTTAGTTATTTAATCCATGACAAGCTTTCAACATCTTTGATATGTAAAAGGAGGATTTGAAACTTCAATCTTTTTCAAATTCACCTTTTACATATCAAAGATGTTGAAAGCTTGTCATTGATTAAATAACTAAACTATATGCGAATGTGACTTCAGCGAGGAAATGTATCATATGTTCTTTGAATACCCACTTAATGTTGTTACTCGCGTATACGATCTTATATGCATATATACTTTTTACGAATAACCTAAGTAGGAAAAAAAGCTCATTAAAAACATGTCTCGCGGTGTTAAAAAAGGTTACAGTTTCTAATGAAATAAATATTTAAAATTAATACTCTTCTGTGAAAAACGTTTTATGGTTTCAAATTTATGAAGTACTTTAAGATAACTTTTTTTGGAAGGTTTTACTAAAATTTATAATCCTATATGAACCTTACACATCACTGCAAGCCGAATGCGTTAGAATCTAATATCAGAAGATCGACAAAGAAATTTTTTTGTAGTTTCACTTCCTTTGGTAATTTTTTGCGGTTTTCTTACCAAATATGTTTTTCTGAACATATGCAATTTTACTTAATCTAATAGCCACAGATACTACATTCCTTTTCTTATACTAAACTTCATATATTTATTATGCAATATTTTAAATCTGTCAATAATAGAGCAGTCGAGTCCTGGTTGGAGCGCATTTGAGAAGTTGCTCTTTATCAGGTCTGTAAATATGAAACCGGATTTTTTTATAGAAAATACACATTTTTTGTATGAAAATGGTAACAAATATTTTATTCAAAGTATTGCTCATCGCTAGCTACACATTTTTCCAGCCCCCTCTGGCAATTTGTGGATGCCACGCTATAAAAATGTTGCTCTTTTGAGGCAAACCAATGATCGAGCTATTTTCGTACATTTTCGTAAGAAATGAAGCGCTGCTCTGAAGGGAAGCAAGTGCGTGTCCCATCGATGCAAATAAGTAGTAATCGAATGGAGCCAAGTCTGGTGAGTAAGCCGCATGCAAAAGTATTTGCCAACTAAACGCCTCAATCGTTTCCTTGACCGGTTTTGCAGTGTGCGATGATGCATTATAATGAAGCAAAATCACTTTGTCTGCCTCTTTTGATATTTTGGTCATTTTTCACGCAATGCTTGGTTCAAATTCATCATCTGTTGTCGGTAGCGTTCAATATTAACGGTTTCGCTAGGTTTTAGCAGCTCATAATAGATAACGTAACACCCTTCTGATCCCACGAAGCACAGAGCATTGTCTTACGTCCATAGCGATTTGGCCTTGCAGTCGATGTCGCTGATTTGCTTGGAGTTACCTATGATCTTTTACGCTTAGGATTCTCGAAATATATTCATTTTTCATCACCAGTCACAATTCGATGGAGAAATGATTTTCTTTTGTACCTGGCGAGCAGCATTTCGCCAGTGGTTTTTCGGTTTTCCTGCTGTCTTTCATTCAGTTCATGAGGAACCCATTTTCCCACCTTCTGGATCTACCATGGCTTTTAAACATATGGATATGGCTTTTTATGTCACATTTGATTGATCCACGAGTTGTTGTTGCGTTTGGGCGTCATCCTCATCCAACAATTATTGAAATTCGGCGTCTTCAAACATTCTCGGTGGTCTTTCTCGTTTAGATTCTTAGTTTCTCACGTCAAAGCACTGTGATTTAACAACAGCGTGCTCACCGTAATCTTCGACAAGCATTCGATGCGATTCAGCAGCAGCTTTCTTTAAATGGTAACAGAAAATTAATGCTGTCCGTAAATCGTAGTTTTCAGGCACAAAAACAGGCATGTTCAACGCTATGAAAACATATGTAGTTGTATTAAACTTGTATTGTTGTGAGTTTAAAGTCTTTGACAAATGTAAACACAAGAAAAAAGTCCCAATGATGCGGTTTGACAGTCACTACATTGACAACTAGAGTCATCTATGAGCAAATTCCGGTTTACATACCTGGTAAATGGCGCTATATGCATTATTCTAATATTATTATTATTCAATAATAAGAACGTACCGTGTTTGTGCTCCCAAAACGTAGTATGTATTCTAAATAAACGTTATCAACTCGGTATTACTTATTGGCAGCATATATCTAAATTTGTGTGGATTGCTATTTAAATAAAGGACAATCTTAATATTTCAACACCTCCCAAAGAAGCTTTCAGAAATTCCCTCATTAAAGTCGTCTAACAGTCTATTAATATTTCTTGTATTTCTTCGAACCTGCAGTATAAAACTACTAAGTTGTACTCACATACCGATGCAGGAACCGCATACTTTTCGCAACTAAAACAGAACTTTTACAATACTTCTGAACTAAAAGCGCCTTCGCGTTTCCACCGATGAGATTGTCACATAAATCTGAAGGCAGAAGATATGAAAAATGCTCACGAGGTTCATACAGGATAACTTCTACGGGGAATATCCTGCAATACCTGCAATACAATTGACAATTAAAATTCAATATTAACGCCAAATCCCAGACAGAATAGTTAGTATCGATGGTCTGGTGGATAAAATACTTGTAAGCCATAATTAGTATCTTAGTTGTTACTTGACTTTCAAATCTGAAAGTGTTATTCAAAAGCTTATAATCATCATCATTAACACATAATACAATGAGTCTTAGCTATCTCCACGATTTTACCGTTAGGAGCATCCCTTTACCAGTTGGTTACAACCAGAACGTCAGTCTTCTATCACAATCTCCACTCATCTTAACTTCGGTCTTTCTAATATCTTACGCCTCGTTGGATCATTGAATTTGGTGTTAGATCTTGTACGTTCATACAATGCATTTTATAAAATTAAAATCAAAGTAGACAAAGGTGTACTTAAGAAGTTGTATCAGATAAGAAATCAGATTATTTAAAGATATGCACTGAAAATTTTATGCAAATTTTATTACAGTTCAAATAAATTATATCACGAAATGTTACAGTTCAATTTTGACACCTCTCAACCATCAGTAGTGTGTTAACTAGAGCCGATAGAAAACGTATTGGCTTTTTACATTCTTAAATGTTAAAAATTGAATATCGTGCGGTTATCTAGTTTCTTCCAAAATTAAGGAAAACCCGAAGAAATTAGACGACGTTTAGATAGATGATAAAGTATTTTTTTTTTATTTTCCTTTCTTTTGGAAGAAACTTAATATCTAATTTTAAGCATTTCAAAATGTAACAAAACAACAATACATTCTATCGGGACAAGTTGCTTTTTTAATATATGATAGGCGTGGTGTCTATCCATACACGCTCTTACTTGTTTGTGCTGGAAACTTTTGAATCTTAGTGGTATATCTGGAAAGAATGGCCAAGAAAATGTTGTTAGAATTGGAGGTTGGTTAAATTTTAAAAGAGGGAAACGTAAGAAAGATAAGAGACGAGATGTATGGGTGTAGATGAGAAAAAAATAACTTGTGTAGTTAGGAAGATATACCTGATCTATCTACCTTCCCCAAAAGGATGGAGTTTAATGGTATACTGTACTCGTTTGTATGTATGTTATTTAACGTTTGTGTATATCGCTGGCTCCATCTTTTACGAGGCAAATCAATGTAAAGTTAAATAAAATGGGTATGATTTAATATTAAGTGTTCCGGCAAGAATATTTGCTTCTTAATAATTTTAACAAAATAATAAAACCCATTGTAGAATATGAATGATCACCTTTCTCTGCACGCAACTCCAACAAAAAAACAAGGGAAAGTTGTGCTTTTGCTGAAATTTCGAGATATATTGTACATAGCTATGTTTTTGCTGAAATTACCCGATATTAATTGCGTAATTATAGTGTTCGTATATCTTTGAAAGCTTTATTTATTATTTCAAAACATTTTTTTTGATGACCATCTTTTCTCCAAGTAAGCTATTTTAATCACCATTACTTTGTGTTATAGGTGGTTTATACAAGTTTATATAATGTTTAATTTCTAATTATCTTTTGCTATAGTTTTACACTTTATTTGATATAACATATTTTATTTATGTTATTATTCTAATACTAAATGATTTTTGCACGCCACATACGGTATCAAGTTTTTTTTAAATAACGCCTATAAACTGTTATAAAACAGTGCTTTTACATAACCTATTCTCAGTGTAAATTGCTTATTTCTTCCATATTATTTATAGTTAAGACATTAACAGTGTAGAGGTTTAAAGATGTCGTAATAAGATTAGTCCAACACTATTTATTTCATTTTTTATAACGGTATAACCCTACTGGTTTCAAGGGTTATACCGTTATAAAGAGTGGTACAAACAATGTTTGATAAAAACTAATTACATTGTCTTTAAACCTCCACAATGTTAATGCCTTAACTATAAATAATATACTACAAAAGTTTCTTTGTAGTTCGTCTTCCCGTGGAAAATTTTCTGCAGTTTTCTTACCAAATATATTTTTCAATATACTCAGATGCGGAAAAATATCCTTCCTCTCTAGCACTCATCATTTTTCCTTGTAATATTTTTAGTTTGTTTATAATATTGGGTTTGAATCCTGTGTTGGAGCACCCTTGAGGAGAGTTCGCACACAAAACTAAATAATTTTATTATTATTATTAATATGGCTGAAATACCTGTAGATTTATAATTATATAATTTAAGATAAATGCTGTTCGATTTGTAGTTCTTCCAAAAATAACAAGTTTGTTCCACGTACTGTCTTTGTACACTCATCATACGTTACGTTGTCAGTATCACATGGGACCATACAGAAAGAGTAGGAAAATTATTTTTCTCCCAAGCTTTACTTTGATAGACCTTGTAATGTTTCTTTGTTTTCATTTAATCTTCAACAAATCAGTAATCTTCAACAAATAGACTGCACGATGGAGCATCTCCTTTTTATTTCCGTATCACGTTCTTAATATATATCAAAAACTGAGTCACATTAGTTTCACATTCTTTATACTTTAATGCCGTCGTATATCATAAAAATAAACAATAAAGACTTGATTATCCCTGAAATCGAAGAAAAGGGGATTTTTCATTAGAACAAAACGATTCTATCGGAATTTATTGTTGTTTGAAAGTTTTGAAAAAAACCATAACCGATTAAAGTTCTGCCTCAACACCGAACAAAAAGGGTCGAAGTTTCTTTATGGTCTTGTCTACGCCCAAAGTCAGCATAATATACCGAGACCTGTTAAGCCATTTTGTCTTATATTTGGAAATCTGGAATTGTTTTATGGGTTCATTTTTAAACAGTTAATTTTCTTTTGACAGTTTTCACTTCAGTGGTTACAAAAAAAAGTATGAAATAATTTTCCCATGAAATATATAATAGAAATTTTGAAGATGAATTATTAAGTTATTTGTATTTTTGATGCTCGTTCAAATTAGTTTCAAGAA
The DNA here is from genome assembly GCA_949825065.1 of Odontocerum albicorne. Lineage (NCBI taxonomy): Eukaryota > Metazoa > Arthropoda > Insecta > Trichoptera > Odontoceridae > Odontocerum > Odontocerum albicorne. The sequence continues at coordinate 39,551,808 of OX463841.1, forward strand.
GTTAAAGATATCAGTGCTTTTGAGGTTGTTCAGTGGAATGATCTCCGGTACTAGTTGGAAAAACATTTTGTTTTGGTAAAACCTTTTTTTGGTAAGACCTTGTTGGTGAAACATCTTTCTTTCAGCTCTAGGAATCGCGGATTCAATTTCCACTAGAACCTATATTAAAAATTTCCATTTTGGTTTGTATTTATAACCTTTTTTTACATCTTTCTGGTTGGTTGGAAGAAATTGGCACATGACAATAACCCCATTAGATGTTTACTGTATACATCGAAAGTGCATTATGTGTAATACAATATTAGAATATAATGTATTGCTTTCAGAGTGGAGTTAATATTAACGAATATAATCAAATATATTTCTTGACATCAGTTTGTGTAACAAAACTACATTTCAACACACCCTTCGAAAAACGATTTCAAGAAGTGGAGCTGGGAAAATCTTGGAATATATATTAAATATATTGTATTTGTGAAAACATAGCTATTTGAAACCGTATCAATCCAAATGGGAATTGTTCCGTAATCCAAATGTGGCTTGTGCCTTAAAATTTTTAAATGAATAAAAAAAACGTGTGCTATAAAATGTTCGATTGACAAAAGTTTTGATATTGTATTTGTTGAAAATAATTTTAATTGTATAAGTGCAAATAAAAAAATCTCATTCGAATCCAATGACACATTTTCTTACAATTGAATAAGATATCAAAATAAACCTGATAATTTACCATTCATTTAAAATAAAAAATAAACTATTTAAAAAAGAAAACGCTTAAAACGATAGTTAATCTGATTTTATAAATTCCATAATTTTAAAGAATCAACATATAAAAGTCGTCATTGAAATACTTACGAATAAAAAAGGATCAATCTTTTATGTCGTACGAAATTAAATTAACAAGATCTGAAATATTTCACTTTTAACAAAGCGCTGCTCTTTCGCATTTATTAGCAATTGAGATGGGGTTTGAGTAAGTAAGGCGGCACTTTAGCCAAACTAACTGGGTATTTATGTTAATAAACCTTCGCTGTTAAGAACCTTCATTACGTGAGTGGCGATTTAATCGCAGATTACTACCACACAGGATGTCCTTCGTCATCATCAGCTATTTTCTCTTCCGGGGGTGACGTCTGCCAAATTAATTCGCATTCCTTAGATATACATGTACCCAAATTATACAAAGACATCTCACGAGCATGACGCAGAAATGCTGATGATAAATAATTTTGCTCGTTATTATAGCTAAATTAAGATTTACTTTCCCCTTTTTAATTAGAAAAACGAATTCAAAATAAGCTTCGAAGTATTTATGCGCAAAAATTAACCAACCCATGAAACGCATATTTCAGGTTATTAGAAATATCTAATTTGCTAAACTCAATTGTTTTGTTATGTATAAAGTCTGATGGGTTTCTTGCCATGTGTCAATCTCTTCCAACTAACCAGAAATATGTTAAAGGCGTCTGTAATGAAAACATGCTTTAAAAAAATGTGTATTAATGGAAATCAAACTCACAGCCTTCGGGTTGGAAGAAAGGTATCGTGCCAACACGGCCACGGAGGTCAGCAATTGGCGGTAGATTTCGCATGTCGGTAAAATGGCCATTTAATTTTTTTTTCTATACAATATACAGTTTTACATTATTGTTTATGTGAAACATGGTATTGCTAATGAAATATTATATTTTCAAGATTTAACAAACTAAACCATTGTCCGTGTCTTGTTGAACATTCTTACATCAATATTTTTTCTATACAATATACAGTTTTACATTATTGTTTATGTGAAACATGATATTGCAAATGAAATGTTATATTTTCAAGATTTAACAAATTAGACCATTGTCCGTGTCTTGTTGAACATTCTTACATCAATATTTTTTTCTATACAATATACAGTTTTACATTATTGTTTATGTGAAACATGGTATTGCAAATGAAATGTTATATTTTCAAGATTTAACAAACTTGACCATTGTCCGTGTCTTGTTGAACATTCTTACATCAATATTTGTTCTATACAATATACAGTTTTACATTATTGTTTATGTGAAACATGGTATTGCAAATGAAATGTTATATTTTCAAGATTTAACAAACTAGACCATTGTCCGTGTCTTGTTGAACATTCTTACATCAATATTTTTTCTATACAATATACAGTTTTACATTATTGTTTATGTGAAACATGGTATTGCAAATGAAATGTTATATTTTCAAGATTTAACAAACTAAACCATTGTCCGTGTCTTGTTGAACATTCTTACATCAATATTTTTTCTATACAACATACAGTTTTACATTATTGTTTATGTGAAACATGGTATTGCAAATGAAATGTTATATTTTCAAGATTTAACAAACTAGACCATTGTCCGTGTCTTGTTGAACATTCTTACATCAATATTTTTATTTGCAATTAATGTTTGCAGTTCAGATTACTTAAAAAATTGCCCGTTTGTAATAATTTTCACTAAGTTTTATAAAAAATACTGAGATTTCAAATAAAAATAGGATTTTTTTTATAGTTAAGAAAAGTAATAACTTCTTAAATAAACTCATTTAGCGAAATTGATACAACATTCATATAAAAAACCAATTTAATTTTAAACAGTATCAAATTAACTTCGGAAGTTTCTGAAATTCGTCAAAATTAACATTGATTGATTTCCGGTTCATATTCACTATAAATACATACGTATGAAATATTTGTAATATTGTTTGTCAAATACATATTCAGAAGTAGTTTCATATTCACAGATCTGTCCTGTTCAAAACAGATATGTTATGTATTTGAGCCAATAAATCCCAGAAACAGCAGCTGCCGATCCCACAGCAAACACGACCAAGTCTCTAAACCAATACAGTCTGATGCTGACCCAATCATAGTGCGATGCTTAATTAGTTTGACAAACAACTACAGCGGTCCATTCTCTCTCGCATACTCTCTATCTCAGGGGAGTTCAAACTTTCCATGCCTTGGGCAACATTTAATCTCTGAATATATTTGTTTTTTTTTTCAAATCCCTTCCTACCCTAACTACAACTTAATGGTAGAGCTTCCTGACTTCCAACTAGGGGAGTCTTAGACTAATTTACACATTTAAAAACTACATCGACGTACTTTTATTGTTTAACATAAAATAATGTTTACCCCGGTTATATGCAAGAGGCATACTTCAAGATGAACGGTTCACAGAGTTTCCCTCAAGTCTTGGGACCGTTGGGTCAATCGCATAACGTCCTTCAGATAAACAATTTCAACAACAACGTCTTTGGTCGCCAAGTACTAAAACTAAATCAGTTCGGACGTAGGTCTTATGGCTTACCTCTGTTGCTGATGGAATGTTTAAGGTGATAATAAACCATAACCAATTCTTGATAGAAAATATTAGAAACGTGGGATACTTTTTTCTTGCTAAATGACGATTTTTCCCCGAACAGTATAATGGAAACCCCTTCTGTACCCTCTGTGTGACTATGTTGGATTTAATTTCGGCAACATATTTAATTAAAGCAATGGGATTTTGATGAATCTGCCAACTGAAATGTCACACAGCATTTTGGGAATATGATGGTTAATATTTAACTTTTGTTGATATGAGCGTTTCAAATTACGTGTACGAATATTAAATAACGTTTTTATAATATAATTTGTGATAAAGACATAAAAAACATTTTTGCAAGTGAAAAAAGTACGTGATTTTCAGATACAAAAAAAAATCTCCAACATGGTAGTATCTTATCTTAGAGTATCATCATCATTATATACACGTTACATCAAAAACACATTGATGGCATTAAAAAATATTAAATGAGCAAAAGAACATTGAATGATTTATTTCATTTTCATAAAATCATAATTTCTCAATTAAATTCTGCAGTATTGTTTGTCTTTTTCAATATTAGAGTTCCTTCAGTGCATATTCGTCATAAATCTATTTTCTACTGTAAACAAAGTACCCTCTAATGACCAACAAAATTCCCCTGCAAAGCTATCAAAATAGGCCGAGCGCAGAGTCGATTCTGTTGAGACTATTCTTTTCGCATTAATGTCAAATTGATATGGTGAGGTTCGGGCTGACTATAGACGGTCCAGTATCATGTGATCAACCGTGTAAATTGTTATTTTTTTTATATTTTTGTAATTATTTTGACTGAAGTACTTACTTCTATATTATTTTAAATGTTTCTTTGTGTTCAGATGCACTTGTCTGCCGATCCGGAGGTTGCGGGTTCGATCCCCGCTGGAATCCAGATTTTTTTAAATAGGATTCCAGTCTGGTTAACATTTAGGGCCTATAAAAACATATTTCTGGTTGGTTGGAAGAGATTGCCACATAGCAATAAACTCGCCAGGTTAAAAAAAAAGTAATACGGCACTGGGTTCGAACTGGCAATACTTCCGCTCAAAATTTAGCGCGTTACTTCACCGCACCATTCACCCGTTCTTTAAAAAAAAATTAAGCTTCTTAAACATTCTGCAAGTATTATATTAGTTTAACATTCAATATTTTTTGTAATTATATTGTATTATACTCCACAACACATCATATAATACTGTATAATACTCCACTACTACAATAATAGATATACAATTACGCGGTGTAATTGTATTTCAACAATTTATCGCACCCGATGAAGAGGTCGTCAGAATGCATCAATTCAAAAAAAGGGATTTCATTATATTTCATAACGATAGAGAAACCCCCAAATCTCTCAGGCGGAAAATAAGCACATTTCGATGAATAATACTTAAAATAATATTGTTTATAAAAAAACAGAACTAAAAGTTAAATAAAAACTCAAGTGTTACCATTGTAATGAAATGTAAAATAAAATAAAAACAAAAAAGCTAACAAAGAGTTTACGATCTGCCGTATACGTTTAAAAGATCTATAATTTTGTTCATCTACTAGTAATGGTTCGACACTCAAATCAATTAATTAACTGACAGGTAAACCCCCACTTAAAAATTCCGGTTTACATTTACTAACCGATTTTCACTGCCGCTTCTACCTAATGCTCTCGTCCGTTTAATTAAGCAATCAAGGAAAACCTTTTAAACAGAAAAGGGGGAAATTAAAACTAACGGCGTTGCATCCAATCGGGGTGTTCTGTAGCCCAAGTTAACCAAACGATGTGGCGGAGTGTAGTCTGAAACGATTTGCACAGTCATATGACTCGATGGTGCGTTAAAGTGATGTCATTAACAAACCGAGGCTTCTACCATCGAAGTGTATGATTTGTTTTGATAAGCAAACATACCGATCCTAATCAAGAGCACTAGCCAATGTTGTTCCAGGGTTGTAAACGTTAAATTAATATAGCAAATTTTTCTTATACTTTTTCTATGTTTGCGAATTTTGAACAATTACTACTCGTAGAACCAAGGACAATAAATAGATCCGGATATAACAGAAGAGCAACTTGACAAATTTCAACAACTATAAAATATCTGTTGGCGATACATCTTCAACATCAAAAAACATTTATTTCATTTACGACACAACAGTGTCTTTCATATACAAATGAACATAAGTATGAAAAGTTATACTAGTACTTAAAATTATTGACAACAAATACAACACTTTATCTTAAACCAACGTACAAAATGCAGTCGTAATAATAAAAAGAGTAATTACAAGTCGTTGTTTAAAATTATTTAATATTAATATGTATATATAAATACAATATATCAATATATGTATGTATATCACAAAATATTAACAAAGTTTGCCAAGTAGACTTATGTAATTGTTGAAGACTTATTTTATAGTGGTAAAAACTTAGTTTTGTTTTAGTGGAACAACGCTTACGTAGAATAAGTAGAGTTGGATTTTTCGAGAAGTTTATAGATATATCCTGAGATATAGAAAACACATGGGCTCACTTGTAGAATAAGATGCAAGTTACTTTGCAGAATCGAAAATTTCCACATGTTGGTGCAAGGTTACTCAACTTCAGAGACAAACTGTTGTTCTTAATGTTTCGTTTATGCTAGGTTATTTATATTAATAAAGGAGACCACAGAGATAGTAGATATTTCTAAATATTGTGATATTCTGGCGAATACTATTTATCTACTTATATTAAAAATATCAAAATTGTTGCAAACTCATTTCCAAGTCTATGCATACGAATTATAGAGGAGGTAATTAAATATGATTATATCGTAATTTTTTTATTGGTTTAATGTAAAATATCGTCGACATTTGTATATATTGTCAATTTTATAAAAGATTCTTAACTATAATATATTGCTGCTCTTATACGAGTATACTTCGCCGAAAATATTCAGCCCCTCTCATTGTTTTCTCGTCTTGTTTCAAATAACGACTTATATCTTTCTTCAACGATATAGCGTATCTTTTCCTATCTCACCCCTCTCGAATTCACTGGTGATATAAAAAATATGGCTTTGTATATTTTCTTTTCGTTTCTTTATTCTCCACTTTAAATTAGTAATTTATATTCTGCCTTTTTTCAATGTTTTTTTTTTTCAATTTATTTGTATTAAAACGTTGTAACTTCTTAACCAGCAATTGGTGGATGTGTTGCTGGTTGAGAGGTTAGTACAACTCATATCAGGTTAGTTGGAAAAGATTGCCGTAGAGTAATATCCCACATATTGTACATTTGTGAAATGAAATGCTACATATATAAATAAAACAAGGGTTTGTCAACAAACCGCACTGAACTTGTTCTGATTCATTATTTAATCGTTATATCTTGATATCTATCCAAACATTAAAGATAACATAGTTTTTTCCAATAGTCTAGTGCACATCCAAGTTGCTATTTACAATAGATATTCGATATGATGTAATATTTGCGAACCTTATTCCATGGGAATTTATTAAGTGACATTTATTAAATTCATTTTATAAATTAAAAAAAAAACACATCAATTTTATGTTCATATTGTATTATGAAACAGAGCTACATAAGTCATGTATTTATAATTATCATGGTATTTGATCTAAAGAAGAAACAGGTAAGAAACATTTTCAAATAAATAGCTGGGTGTTATTAGTCAATATTTGAAGAATGAGATTGTTCGACCAGTTTCTCATCTTAATTATCTTTTTTTCCATTATATCATGATCCCCATGGTTTTTCATATGTTATATTTTTTTTTGTTAAACTATCTTCGTTATATTTGCTATTTTTGTTAAATTATGGTTTGTGATCAGAACACGCATGTTGGAATAAAATTATTATTATTATTACGTAATAATAGTTTATAAATAATATTTCTGAACCATGAATGGACACGGGTTGTACTGTCGATCAATTTTAAACTTAGTTACTAAATCTGGAAGTTCGTTAACCAAAAACCATTTAATATATCCATAATAATTTGAACTAGATAGTCGTTATCATTATTTGCTATCTGATGAACATGAAACATTTATTTTAAAAGGGACATTTTCATTAAATTTGCACTCTATGGAGTGCATACAAGAAAGCTTAGGCAAAAAAATATATATGCTAGATGTTTTCAAGATATGATATTAACGCGAAAAACTTCACACCTCATGTACTGCAAGACAAACCAATATGTTAATCTTCCAAGATTATACAGTTCAAAGAAAGGCTGTTAACGACATGATATAAGAGAATACTGTGAAACTTCAGACATATCGCTTGAAGATATGAAACAGTTTAAAGAAAGCGGTTATAGCTGGAAGGGTGCCACAAGATTGTCTCCGGTGAGGTGAATAGACTAAAATAAAAACATGACTTGTTCGTCATAGAGTCCTGTACTCATTATGGCTCAGGATCGGAAGTAGGTAAAGGTAATCGTACTTTCAATTCCAAACCATCAGGGAACTACGACGCTCTGCCTTGAGCATCACGACTAAGAAGCGAAAACTGGTTTGTATTAAAATTCCTAATTTAGTAATAAAACCTCATCCTGTTTGTACTTCTGGTCTTCCATGCTGATCTTTAAAGTGGAATGTACCGATAAACACCGACTAAGAAATTTCGGAATTTTCCTAATCTATTTATTGACCTCGGCTCCGACAACCCTGATTGGTCGGAGCAAGGGTAAAGCACATTCCAGAAACCCTGAGGTGGGTTGCGAAAGGAAAACCGCAATTAAATCGGTTTGATGGGCTCTTCATGTAAAATTGAAAGTATTTCTTAATCAAGTTGGTTTTATTGCGGCTGATTGACTCAACTGTTTTTGCTTCTTAAATTAATTTTAAAATCTAGCTCCTGAGATTTTCGCTGCTACACTTGAAAAGGTGTTTTTATTTCATAAACTTAATTTTGCAACCATTAAATTTATAAATTTAATTACATTTTAAGACTTGGCTGAATGGTTTAATATTTCGATAAGCGTGAAACAAGGTTGCGTTATGTCACCACGTTTGTTCAATATTTATATAGATTCATGTTTGAAAGAACTACATAAGTCGATTGGTGGCATACAAATGTTGAATGGGAACGTATGCGGATTACTGTACGAGTATGCAGATGACATGATAGTGTTGGCGGAGAGTGAAAATTAATTACAGTGTTGGATAAGTAAATTGTATGAGAGATGCGAAGTGAAAAATCTCAGAATTAATATTGCAGAACCCAATAATATGATGATAGAAAAGTGTGAAAAGAAAAATTAATTCGGTATATGGATGAATAATGAAAGCTTGGAGCAAGTTGAGGATTTGAAAAGCTCATTCATTTGAAATCTAAATTTGTTTTTATGTAGCTTATGTTAAGTTCTAGATTATTAGATAGCACTCTTGTTCTGAATTTGTTTTTTGTAGCTTAAATGCTAGATGATTAGATGGCACTCTTCTTCCGAATTTGTTTTTCTGTAGCGTAAATGCTAGATTATTAATGGCACTCTAGTTCTAATTTCGTTTTTTTGTAGCTTAAATGCTAGATTATTAAATGCACTCTTTTCTGAATTTGTTTTTCTGTAGCTTAAAGGCTTGATAACAAACATATGCCAGTTACTGACATATATCCAGAGCTTATTAGAGAGCGTTCTTAATGTGACCATTATGATCGGTATACAGCGCTATACAAAATTATCTAAAAAATATATTTTACCAGACAGGGACACTTTTTTGAGTATCATCGGGAATCGAATCCGAAACTCCCAAGCTGAAATCAAATCCCTTATCAACTAGGTCACGGAGGTAGTCCATAAATATAAAATGTATGACTATTACTTAAGTGCATATATTATTATACTCTTCAGGACGATTTTTTTAAAAACAACCCAAATAGGTTTACCACCTCTATATGCATCCGCCCAACTTTAAATGGACACGGCGTGATGGTATGGTATGTATATACAATCTATACCACTTTTCTATGTATTTCAAAATATTTTTTTGTTTGTTTCCATATTATCAAAGGTTTTGGTTTTTATTTTTCGAAACTCCATATTAATAAATTATTCCACTAATGACAAAGATCCCCGGGATAAATGTTTCTGCCACTTATTTCGAGACTGTTCAAGCGAAATGATGCCAGTTTGTTGAGAGAACAATGCTTATGCCCAACTGGTTTCAAATTTATCAAAAATATTAAATATGGGGTATCTTTACCCAAAGAAAATAATAATAATGATGTGTGAGTTTTTTGCATTCTTTGGTTATATATATAAAAGTTTTATTTTTGATTATGGCTATATGTGTATCTTTTATTTCTAAATTCAATATTTGGCATTACTTTTGTGTTTTTCTATAATATAATAGGTTGTCAGGAAAATATACATACGAGTACTAGTTTCAAATATACATTTCACTTACAAACTTTATTCCATGCATACTGAATGTACGCCATTATGAAAGTCTATAATTTAGTACTTTTTTCAGCTTTTATTTATTCAAATTGCTTTGGTGGTCATTTTGAATATGAAACAAAAATATTCGGTGCTTGATGTTTATACCACAAAGGAAAAAATGCACAAAAACAAAAAAAAAATAATAATATTTGCTGTGTAAGGCGACGATACAGTAAGTGATTGTATGTGTATCTAATGTACTTTAAAATAGTCTATGATAGTGAAATGACACTCGAAGATGTTGGCCGCTTGGTAAAGTCGATTGCTACTGATGAAAACCAAATCAAGGCTTTGATCGAAAAAAAATCTGCATGAGAGATTCTTCAGATACTAAAAATATCTAAAACCATCATCTATGAACAAGTAACATCTAAATATAAAAATTTTGACAATGCAATATTTTTCTATTGTTTATTATTTAGTAACTTCTCTTTTTTACTGTAAAATGATGATGATGAATTTAACATTAAAAAATCAAATCTCACAAAATAACGTTTAGTACTACAGCTCCATTTATAATACAAATTGCCCAGATTTGGTAAATGAAATGGGTCACGAACAGGGAATTAACGAATTAGTGGCAATAAACAGTAATGACTAACAACTGGATTGAATACAAGACGCATTAGGATTCACGTCAGCCCTGCGCCCAACAATAATTTCGCAATTCAATTACCACGCAACAAGCCTCAAAGCTGTCTCTCTCTCGAGGTCTCCACAAATCTGTCAAACGACTCGCTGCGAGTACATCCACCATGGATACATCACGCAATACTAACATGAAGGATCAGCCGTTGCGAATGAATAGGGTGTTTGTAGCTACGAATAAATATAATTATAAAAACATAGCAAATGTGACATGATATGATTATGAAGATTAAATGTATTAAAGATTTAATGGAACGTCATATTAGAATATTTAACAATAAATTACTTTGTTATTCTAGTAATTACATTAATCCCCGCTACACGGGCTTCTACCTCCTATCTCAAGACTATTTTCAGGTGGAATGATCCCTGAAGAGACATTTTTCCTTTGCATTAATATATATTTTTCCTTTGCATTAATATGTATCAAATTCATTAAAAATATATTGATTATTTTATTAAAATTGAAATATTTGCGTCAATAGACCACACACACTTTTGATGCAGATTGTCCATAGTAATGTGACACCAGTCTGATATAAGCACTATTCTCATAACAAATCGGGATCTTTTCGACTGAAAAAAGCCTTGGGATGGGAGGTAGAAACACGTGAAACGGGGATTAATGTAATGAGTGTAATAACAAAGCCTTGGGATGGGAGGTAGAAACACGTCAAGCGGGGATTAATGTAATGAGTGTAATAACAAAGCCTTGGGATGGGATGTAGAAACACGTGAAACGGGGATTAATGTAATGAGTGTAATAACAAAGCCTTGGGATGGGAGGTAGAAACACGTGTAGCGGGGATTAATGTAATGAGTGTAATAACGAAGAAATCGTTTCTTAAATATGAAGATATGAGCTTATCTCGAATATAATTTTTGGAATTTCAACTTCAATTTTCTATTAAATAAATATTGTATAATAAATCATTTATAACCTTTTACGTAACCTCTGAGGCATATTGGTAAGACATCAAGACATAAAACAGACGCTGACCATTTTTGGGGCATACGATGATGTAAGAGTAGCGGGACAGTTAGGGATGTTATATAATAACTAAAATACATGCACATGCTAATAAATTCTTATATTCAAGCTGTAATATTTGACGGAATAATTTGATGACAACCTCTGTAGCTTAGTTGAAAAAATGCCTGTCTTCCAGTCCGGGAGTTACAAGTGGGTTGCCGTATAGTTTTCGCTTACAGCCTCTTTGATAATACATTTTTGTTGAATATTTGCTTTTATTTCCACCCTTTCCCGAGAATCACCGTGACCCAATTCCCGTTAATACATTTTTTTAAATAGAGTTCCAGTCTGGTTTTCACTTAAGCCTTCTTTAACATATTTTCTTCAAGTGATTGCGACGTTGCAATAAGACCGCCAGGCCATACTGTATACAATAAATGAGTAGTTTAACAAATAAACTTATTTTTTTATTCATCCAAGGCGGCTGTTTGCCTCAAAATAATAAAATGCTTATTTTATGCAACCAATAAATGAAATTAAACCTGTGAAAATATTAATTATATGGAATGAAGCATCAAGTCTATATTTTATACAATAGTGAACATAGGTATATATTTCAGTAGTTTTTACCTCATAAATATCCATATATCTTCAACATTAGGTAAAAAAAACTCTCGATATCATTCCAAGTTTCACTTTAATAACCATCTGATACGATAAAAATCATGAATTCATTTTTTTAAATGTCTTGTTGTGTTTTATTATAAATTGCACCAGATTTTGACCAATCGTTAAATATAAAACGTCAAGAAAAAATAAACATTTCCCACATAATGCTCAATATTGAGGTGTTTCACGTTATTTTATCTGAAAAGTAACGTTTTAATTTTGCTTCGCTAATCAGCCCCTGGCAAACACAATCGATTTTATCCAAAGGGGAAAATGAAACGTCCTGGATTGGAAAATGGATGAAATGATGTAATCTGAATGGAGCACGAATGAAGTGTTGTAATCTGAATGAAAAACGAATGAAGTGTAATCTAAATGAAAAACGAGTGATATGAAATTACCTGAATTTGTTATTATTGATGATGAATTTGTTGGCTGTGATTTTTTTCTCCTACTTAAAAATGTACAAATTTGTTTTCGATTGGTGAATTAAGTTATACAAAATGAACTATGTTATTTCAGATCAATTATATTATATCAATATTATATTTCATCCATTTAAAAAAATTATAATAGACTTTACTTTCAAGAAATATATTCTATTTATTATTTAAAGTTCAACAATTTATACAGCAGCATTCAAATGGCAGATTCTCCTTAAAAGAACTCGAACTCAGAACTCGAATCCATCATTATTGGCAAACTTAAAAATATTACTTAATAAATAATTAGGGTGTCCCGGTAAGAGCGCAGGGTTTAAATTTCGCGTCATTATTTTTATAAGGTTAGCAGCTCTAAAAATTCATATCTGCCATTTGTCAATCTTACGATTATTAAGTGTGGAACGTAACACGAAAGAACAACGCGTTATTATTGTTAAAACTCATTATAAAAATGGGTAAAGTTTTGCTGAAAGTGTTCGTAAACTTCGTGAAATTTTCGGTTGAAATAATGGTCCAAATGAGTCATTCGAAGATTAATTAAAAAAAATAAAGTAAACTGGTTCGATTCTGGACAATAAGTCACCCGTGTGTCCTCGTAGCGGGCGTTCACTCGAAAACATAGCCACAGTGAGGGAAAGTGTTACTGAAACCCCAGGGACATCAATTCGTCATCGTTCGCAAGAATTATACTTTTCAAGAAGCACCTTACAGCGAATTCTTACAAAAGATCTGGATCTGCATGCATACATATATTTCATTAGAAAACTGCAGAACACTTACTCAAGAGAAGATAAACTACAAAGAAACATTCGTGAATCTTATGATATGTGATAGTAACACATAAGAGTTTGTAATTTTTTTTATTGTCAATAAATGTAAAATAGAATGTTTGTCAATAAATGTAAATGTTTGTCATTTTTCATACACAAATATGTAGATATAAGGATTAATTTCACAGACAGATAACTAACCTAATACTAAAAACGGAGTTTTGTTTTCCTAGCTAAAGAAAATTTCCCAAAGCAAGTTATAAACTGTCAACTTTCTGAACAGGCTACAAATGCTAAAATTACACAAACACTTTCAGAAAGAACCACGCGTTTAATATAAAACATATATGTGAATTATACGTTTAGTTTCCCTTTCAAGAGGAATTTTCAGATTTTCTAGATGTAAATACCACAAAAGAGGCCCGATGGATATCTGGTTTCTTCATTGAGTTCTTTAGTGGCAAGATCAAAATCATCAGCGTCAATGAACTTGTTTTTGGTTGCTTGTGACTCTGACATGTAGATGTACAAATGTGACTAGCCTTACTTACCAGGTATGCCTGAATACAATAACTTCAGTTCCATAAAAAAAATCTTTTTTTCTTCATTTTGAATCCCAATTTGACAAAGTATGTCAGCACGAACACTTCGTTGCTGCTACCACTCCTCGTTTAAAATTAACCTGCAAGAGGGGAATGTTTCTATCTATTTTGATTATTAAAGTTTCTATCCTAGAAGAATAATTATCTCAAAACGGTATGCACAGTATTATAGGCAATCCCTTGTAATCGAGTATAGTTGTCAGTTTTCCTGAGAATTGATTATGGTTATGTGTATTGGTTTATTGTGTGCAAGCTATTTAATTTTTGACAAGCACACAGCTGAGAAGTAGCATATAAGCTACAGAAAAACATAAATTCAGATGTAAAACAGCCCATGAATATAACCAACCTACCAGGAATCAAACCCAAGGTATTCACTTGCTTAGCATAAACATAAACATAAGACTACGTATGTACAGTAAAATGAAATGTTATAGGATAATTACTTTTCGAATCATCTGCCGGTTTTTAAATAAATTCAATCAAGCATTATCGATATGTTTTGCTTTGACATATATATGTAAGCATGAAACATGTAAAATATTTTTAATTAACAAATAAAATTATAATGAAAATAGAATAATGAATCGCGTATTAATCATTGAAACAAAACTCAATAAAACGGGGTTCCTTCCTTCCCAACAAGCCATTGTGAGACATTCATATGTCCTAAGAAATCAATTAAACAACTCCATTAGTTAAATCACGCGATACGAAATTTGGAAATGTTGAACGATCAATCATTACGAATTCCACTATTGCCTTACAAATAAATTGAGGTTTAAACGAACCGTCTATGAAGATATTTATGAGAATACGGTAACATTTACAGTGAATGCCATTCAGCTTTATTCGAGGAAAATAAAGAGTTTTGAGAAAAGACCAGGTAAAAATAAGAAGCAAAAAATAATAAATACAATATAAAGAAAACCGTGAAACAGCAGTTTTTAAACTGTGTTATAAGATTTTTTAAAACTGTATATGATAATCTTAAAAATTCTATGGACAGTAAAATTCATGCAACTTAAGATATAATTTAAATGGTTTTCTGAAAAAAAAACATCAATATATCAACTTTTATTTGAATGTTAAGAAGCTTAACTTGAAATTGAACGTAAATAAGATTTTCGATAGTTTTCCACTGCTATAAAGCTTTTATGAGTTGTTTATTGTCATGTTGAGACATTATCGAAAATGTCAAATTAGTTAACGTTATTTGACATCGCTCTGAGTGTAAAGGTGTCAATGCCTTCGAAACGTAAGCCATCATTTAAACCAGCTAACTCAGTACGGCAACAACATTGAAAAACATTTGGAAATAGTTAAAAACCAAAATAGAAAATATGGTATCAAATTTTAAACACCAAAACAACAAAAAACGGTAGTTAATAATAGTTTACAGTACCATTGATTTATTACAATTTCACCTGTGGTTTTGTTGAAAGAACGTGATTTGACTTGAATATATTAAGTGCTGAATGTAATGTAAAGCTATTTCGTACAAAAAATAAACCAGAGATATCTAACAAATTTGTCGCGTGATAAAAAATTTTAAACACGCAAATTATTGAGATTATGTTTTAAACTACGTGACAAGAAACTTTTGGTTTGTTAAATGGATTTTCCTTTATATTATTCCCAAGTTAATCCCAAGGCAATCCTACATTTGAAAAAAAAAACAAGGTCTTTCTTTCTTGTCTCTTTGTCGCTCACCCACCAAGAGAGTTAATTAGTCGGCATTATACTCGTACAACCATATACAAATAGAACACTAAAATAGTATTGGAAGTTTTAACGCTTAGAAATAAACATTAATAAATCGATTTCACATATATCATAACATCAGATAATAAAAATTAGACACTAACAACATATGTACAATAAGGAAAAATTAAATTGAAATAAAGGAATAACTTTGATTTGTGTAAAAATTAATTTTAGTTAATTGAACATTACATTAAAAAATGTTTTGTCAGAATTTCTTTTATATTTACTTGTTTTTTTTTTTAATTAACACTTTTCTTCTTTAAGTGAATTTAGATCTGAATTCAAGTAATGTAAACGGATGTTTGAATAAAATCTCTATTTATATATATTATGTAAATGAAAATGTCAAATAAGTTTCATAATATAGCAATTTATATAAAACCTTGACTAAGCGATGATTATCAACATAAAACAAACAACTCACAAATAAAATACAATATAATGCAAAACCTTTTGAATTTGTACAAACAAAAAGTGAGGAAAATTTTCTACTGCCAAATTGTGAATCTATGGAAAACTTGGATGATGGTAGGTCACTCTTTTGTAAAGCCTTTGATGAAACTCAAACAGAGATCCAAGCAAGCTGCCAGATAGAAGAACAGTTTATACAACATTTTATTAAAAATGGGCTACGTCCATCTGATGAAAGCATTATTGTTTTTTAAGAAAAAACATTGGAAACAAAGTGACAATAATTATTTCATCTTAATTGTTATTCATGTTTTTTAATTAATATATATTTATTAACAGGTCATCATTGCTGGGCCTCGTAGTCGAGGATCCCCTAGCCATTTCAACGTCAATTTAGTTGGAAAGCGAAGCTGTGCCGTGGAGTTTTCCTTTCTTTCTTCTTCTTTTTTTCCTTTTTAAGCGAGTGAGTTGTTGCACACCAGCAAACTCACTGGCCACACCGGACATTATAAACAGGACAGTGATCTATATCAGACATCTCATTAGATTCATTGCTTGTTCTGAGACAGTTGACTTACATAAACAAATTCACAACTAAACGATCGAGCAAGTGCGAGCTACAGCCGCTCGTAAGATTTGACAACACTAATCCAAAAATAAGTTGACTCAATTTTATTAAACTATTCAGAAGCAGGGTGTATTTAAATCAAACCTTTCAAAATTTTATAAAAATATAAATCTATTGTCCCAGCCCCTCAGCCGAACAAATATTAAGTTAAGTAATTCACTTTTTACAAATTTCACAGTTTTAAACTAAACAAAGGTCCAAGAATAAATAAATATAGGTTTATTGATAGCAACATAATATGTGCATATATAAATACATTCCGAAATCACACATATATTTTAAGATAAATAGCAGAAAATACATTTAAGAGAGAAGCTATCAAAAGGTTTGGGCTCATCTAGACCAAAACAGCAGCGTTAATTATATTTAAAAGTATGTAGGTACAATATCAAACTTTTTCAGCGTACAGCAGCCATATTAAAGCATTGTGTCTAGTATTAAATTTGAGATTTAGTAAAACAAAAAACTATTTTATCCTTAACCAATGCATTAAATACTCAAGAATATGACGCGTTAAATAATAAATCAACAATCAGATCAAAATATTTATTAGATATCAATAAAAATACAATGATAAATTATGCATTTTGTTTCAATTTTATAAAAGCTTTGTATTTAAAATTGAATGGCTCTTAGAAATCAACTAAGGAACGAGAAATATCAAATTTTCAGTTAATTTAGGACGACACAGTTATTTTTGGCACTTTCATTTTCAGTTAATTTAGGACGACACAGTGATTTTTGGCACTTTCCTTTTCAGTTAATTTAGGACGACACAGTCATTTTTGGCACTTTCATTTTCAGTTAATTTAGGACGACACAGTCATTTTTGGCACTTTCATTTTCAGTTAATTTAGGACGACACAGTCATTTTTGGCCTTTATTGATAAGTAAATGTTGCAACACGAATGTTCATTTTGATAAGACCTTGAATTCTTTTTGTTAAAAATGATTGTGATTTTAGTTATTAAAAAAGCCCTTCCAGCACTCGCTGCAAAGATCAGGTTGATTAAGTCGGTAAAAGAAAAGGATATGCCCCATTTTATGGTACCCTGCAGGTACACCATTTCTCTCGAACAAATTGTATTATTATTTGGAAACATTTCAATATACGCCGGTAGTAAATAAACATAGAGATAATATTTTAAGCAGATGATAGTTTTGAAGTCTCCTGGTCATGATCGAAAAAAAAAGTATTCATATTTTCCGGAAGTTGTGACATGAGACCCTCTGTTATAAGGTAATATTTCTTTTGAAATCTATCTACCTTAGTAATTTAAGGTCGAAATTAAAACAAGAAATTTTATGAGTCATAAAATAATGGAAATAAATAACGTTGTCCAATAATATTACTATTATGCATTAAAGTTGAGCTAATTAAGTAAAAAGTTATTTTTTTTTCTTTAACGTGTTCCCCGCGGGGAGCACAAACGCCTGTGATCTGACGACAATCCAAGTTTCAAATCACAAATACTTAAAAAAAATGACACAAAACCGGAATAAAAAAACTAAAATTTAAAATAATCTTTATTCTAGCGACATCTCTGAAAACCTTGTCAAATAATATATTAGTTTATAAGATATTGTTGAATAAACAGAGCGCCGAATTTTTTTGGTTTCTCAATATTTCCAGCATTAACGACCTGTCGCGCGGATCGAGTCCTGCGATGAGTCTCTCTTACGTAAATAAACATTACTAAGTCTCTCTTACGTAAATAAACATTACTAGTGCTATATGCATTTGATTGGGTGAGTGTCATGAAGCATTGATTTGATCGTAGCATTCCTTAGTTTATTTTACGTAATGTTAAGTTTATCTCCTTTATTTAATGAGTCTCCTTAAGAGTAATGACTATTATTTATTATCAGAAAATTACTTAAGTGTCATGTTTACTTGGTGTTGTAATCAAATATCAGTGGTTCTAAACAAAATATGTGTTTAAACTTAGAAATTAAAAACACGCTGAAATTGTGCCGCGCACAGGATTCGTGGAGTTTGATTTTTAACGCGGTGAACAGGTTAAAAGTAAAAAATTACACAATTATTTTTTTTCGTGTATGCCTTGATATTTCATTTGGCTATGTTGATTTATATTTTAACTAAGTAAATGTTTAGTTTGACTTACATAATAATTATTATAAATATAATTATTCAATTGTGAACGTCCTGATTTGCTTTCTAAATTGTATGAAATTCAATTTTATATCACATCCATAACTGAGACGTTTCTCCTTCATCGCTTAGTCAAGATATTAAGCGTCTCTTCGATCAAGAATGTACGCTACGACCTACCAGATATATCTTTTGGCATTTCCAGTTCATCGAATTTCATTTTAGCGTCGACAAGCAGCGACATAAAAATTATTATATCTTTCTTCGATGACGTTGCATATTTTCATCATTCCCCATTCTAGTCTTCTCGTCCTTGACTCAGACTGTGGAAATACTCGTATATAAAAATGTCGAATTTCTTCCCTTTTTCCCGTTAAACTTATTTTCTATATAATATATCATATTGAATTCTAACACATAAATACATACCACGCCACTTGAGTGGTGGAGTAGGCAGAGAGGATAGAGCACCAAACTTTCCTATCTCGACATACTTCCTTCACCTCCTCCACATCCATACATATTCTTTCATTCCAATAGTATCGACAACAACATATTTATATCATATTAGCCCAAAAAGACGCAACTGCGATGACATTGGGGCTTCCTATCAGGTTTTCTTCTAAACGGCTTACGAGGCACATTAAAAAACCCATCGGTTGCGACATTGATTGAATGTCACCACACATGCACAGTGTTGGATCCTCTGTGCCAATCCTTCATCTGAAGACATTTTCATTTTGTTCTTCCCACGTGAGTACATAGACGATTAAACGATCTCCATGTGGTCAATGGCAGGTGGTATCCTACAGATAAATACTCCATCGATTGCATCCATATCTACAGGTTTTCAGTTCTAGCTCTCCAAGAAGATGTCAAGTATTCAAAGGGGTTGTGGGTGTTTATTAAACTTCTGCGTGCAATATTGCGGCGGATGACCGGAAAATACATCCCAGCAACTATGGTAACTTTTTTCCATTGGGGTTGGTCTACGACATTTAGTAATTAAGCGATATGTATAGTTTTATACATCTCTTACACAACTCACATTTCTTTTACTCCTTACATATACTTATTAAAAATATTATTCACTTGATCAAACCAAACTTTTTTAGGTCGTCCTCAATCACGAATCTCGCTCATGTTTTCATTATAATTTTCTTTATTCAGTATTTCATCCCTCATACATTCAACAAGCCCAAACCACCTAAAGTTTATCTTTTTCATTCATTTAACACTTTGACCTATAACTCACATTCATTTTTAATATTAAAATTATTTATTGTGGCTTACAACGACACACCACATATTCTTCTTAGTGCACGTATCCTTCCCACATCAATGACGGAACTGATACGCTGTTGTGACCCATCATTTTAGCAGATTTCGACATTGATTGGTTTAAGTATACATCTTTAAGTACCCCATTGACTTGTTTCGTAACTTGAATACGAGTATATAAAATATGTTTTGTTGTTTAAGTATACATCTTTAAGTACCCCATTGACTTGTTTCGTAACTTGAATACGAGTATATAAAATATGTTTTGTTGTTCTATTTATTTTATTTTCTTTCTTCATATGTTTAAAACACTGTGCACACTAATCCAGCAAATGTCAGCTGTGTGTGTTTTTTATCTGGTTTGCTAAAAGAGATTGAATTATGTCAAAAAACGCCAATTATAACTTACTTAATAGTTTCTGGGTAATAATTCCCTACCAAAAATTTGTATGATATTCTTACATTATAATGCACAGAAAGGGATATTAAACTTAAGGCCTCTTATAAAAGACGATGAAAAATCACTGGCAAAATATAATATTATGATTTATTTAAATCTTGCAGAGTTCAACTGAAACATGATGTTGTGTTTGCATATGCTGACTACATACATGGGATCGAATCAAATATAGTGAGGAACCCTAAATCGCTTTGGAATTACATCAAAACCCTCCGTAATGATTCCAAGTTTTCGAGAATGATTCAGTGGGAGGAAAATCAGTATAAAGGCTCGGACATTTCAAATGCTTTTTCTCACTATTTCTCATATGTCTATACAGAGGATAGTTTTGTTTGAGAAAAAAAATTACCGCTACATCTCTTCTCAAAGAGTAAACAAAAATGACGTCAAAACTCTCATTAACAGTATAAAGAAAACTTAGGTGGTTTGACCCGATGGTTAACCCCGTTCTTCATAAAAACGTGCAGTGAGACTTCAGTATCCCTTGCCTACATTTTTAACTTAGTCTTTCCAGTTGGTATTTTTTCGGGCGAACGGAAAATTACTCGTGTCATACCCATTTATAAAAGCGGATCTAAGGAAATTTTTGCAAACTACTGGTCAATTGCTATACTCTCTTCTCTAGCCAAACTACTTGTGACACGTACGGATCGTGTGTTAAGATCACACATAGATTCCCACATTGTTGAAAAGCAACACGGCTTTTAATGAGGTAACTGAGTCCAACTTAATGGTAATAACTGATTTTGTTTCTAGCACATTTGATACTGGCTCTCAGATTGATTGCTCATATAACGACTTTGCAAAAGTATTTGAAAAATTAAAGTCTACTAACGAAAATGATATAAACTTGGTATTCCAAATTTTTGATCTTTTACAACTATTTTCAGCCTATTTGTCTAACAGATACCATTTTGATTCTGATGGTATTTTTGAATCGGAACCTCTTGCTTTACAATGAGGTGTTCCACAAAGTTCCAATCACGATCCGACATTGTTTTGAATTTTCATCAATGATATGGGTTGAGTTAGTTGACTATTTAAACAAATTGATTCTCCCTAAACTGTGTGAAACTCCATATTGATTTGAATATTGTCTGGAAGGGGAGTGAGACTAAAAAGCTGTCTTTCAACAGCTGTAAATGTAAGCTCATGACTTTACATGTACTTACTTGATGATCAGACCATCGTGCGTGTCAACACTATTAAATACCTTGGCATCATGTTCAAGAGTAAATATACGCGTATATTCGATTATCACATCGAGAGTACATGTTTATCTGCCAGTAAGGTTCTGGAAATTATGAGAAGAGTGTCTTAGTATTTTGATGATGACGCTGTAATGATTCTTTATAATTTATTAGTTCGCAGTAGATTAGAGTGCGGCTCAATCATTTGTAGAGGAATTCACAATTTCCAGATTGCTGAGCCAGTTCAAAATAGATTTTAGATATTACGTTAAAAAATATGTATGCATGTTTAACTACATATACAAAAAAGATGTACGCACATGTTTAACTACATATACAAAAAAGATGTACGCACATGTTTAACTACATATACAAATTGCTAACAGGGAAAACAACAAACTCTTTGTTGATTCACAGACTTGTTTTGAATGTACCAAACAATTATTTTCACCATCATGAGTTATAATTGTTTTTGGTGCTGTATTCATAAATTGAGATTTTAAGAGTACCACCACTTGCACATGGAATGACCTTGTTGATTACATTTTCTGATATTTGTATCATCCACACCTTGATAAATAAATTGAGGATAAAATTCCTTATTAAACTTTATACAATTAGGCATAACTGAGTCACTTTACAGGATGGCATGAGTAATAAATGTTGTTGTTGTAATAACGTTTTACTAGATATTTTTTCTTGTTATTTAGTTATTGGGTTCAACCTGTATAAAATGTGAAATAAATAAACATGTCTGACAAAACTCATATGGGAAATAAATTTTTACATTTTCCCCAAAATTGTCTCTTGTTATTTTTTGTAATTGATTTACTCGTAACTTAAAGAATTAGGATATAAGGAAATTATTATTGTAAAATATATGTATAAACTTTGAACACATATTACACCTCTTAACATATTTCTCTAGTCTAATTCTATCTATTAACTTCGTGACCTAGTTAATAAGGCTCTTGTTTTCCAGCTTGAAGGTAGCCAATATCGATACCCATTTATTATTAAAAGTTAGGTTTCAAATTCTTTTGTATAGTACCTTCTTCTGGCAAGTGACAATATTTGTGGCCTCGTTGGTATGACGTTTGTTTCTCCTCCCGGGGGTTGCGGGTTCAATTCCCGGTGGGATTCAGATTTTTTTAAAAACATATTTTATTCTGATTTTCACTTAAGACCACTTTAACATATTTTTGGTTAGTTAGAAGAAATTGCCACATAGCTCGACAGGTCGTATTGTATACGACAAAAGTTTTAGACAATACAATACCCTTCAATATATAAGAGTTTGTAATTCGAACATTTTAAAGAGCGTGGCTGGGATTCAATATTATCTTCTACTTAATTTAATTCGTATGGTGCTCAACATATCTGGATTGGCGATGAGAAAATATGGATGAGCGTGACCAAGAAACATTATTTTCAGACCCATCAATTGAGCCTTTGATTTTAGAACCACTCGAATAGACACGGAACTCGGGGTTTGACATTGCACGTGTTGCCAATACTACCCCGCACATGAAAATTGAAAAATACTTGGGCGCGCATTCGACACGTACGAGTATTGTCACCAGACAAAGTATTTTACCAGACTGGCAATCTTATTTAATATTTTTTTTGGATACCATCAGGAATTACCCTCGAAACTCTCAAGTTCAAGTCAGTACCAACTAAGTCATTGAGAAATATGATATGTATACCAGGCCTCAACGTTTCTGCTTAAGACCTGTAACGTGTATTTCTGGTTGTTTGAAAGAGATTGCTACATAGCTACAAACAGAAACGGAACTAAAGTGTAATACAATAATGCAAGTCTTCTTTGATCTCAAATATATTATTTTGTTTATGTATCACTGTTATCAAATATTACATTAATATAAAAATATATATACTATATTCATTGATAAGTATAGCAAACTTTCCATTTGAGTAGTTCATATTTTTGGTACGAGCTGACATTGTGGAATTTTATCCATTGAATACGTATTTGAAGATTTACATCGTTTTCAACCTTTGAAACACCAATCGAATAAACATGCAGATGTACCACTATCATAAAGATTTCCAATTCATTTCACAGTGGCAAAGTTCCAAAATGTCAAAGAATTTCAAAGGATATTTGAATTGTCCCATTGCAAGTACGGGTAAGCTCCATAATGCTAGAGAATAATCATTGTTTAATGTTTTCAGCTTTAGAAGTATTGCAACGTGTTTGAAAATGCGCTTTTTATATTCAAGATAGTGCTTTATAGAAAGTTTTTATATTTCCTTAATATACGTTAATAGCACAACAGTAAATATTATATATTGATTGAAATATTACAATAAAATCTGCTAGAATATATAAATCATAGTATAAATAGGCCAAAACCCATACGATGGTTGTCGTCAAAGAAAAAATACGAGAATTGAATTTTGAATACAAGAGAGCGAGAGAGGAATACTTGGATTCTCTCCGAAAGTAATTCGAAATTTGAATCTCGGTGGGTCCGTGATACTGAACGAATTTTAAATACCCAGCTAACAATTTTTGAACCGGTGTAAAAGGGGACGATGTATAAATGATACATAAACAAATTTTACATTTATGAATATATATTTTCATAAATGTAGAATTTGTTTTCCTTTCGTGAATATTTCACGGGTTGCAACTAGTACAAATTATTTGAAAAAAAAATTACCACTCAACGGTTTAAGTTTTTTTTCCCTGAAAGACGAAATTTTCAAAATGTGTTTCTTTTAATTTATTCCACTAACACGCTGTTGAAGTAGTTATTCGTAGTTGAAAAAATATTAATAACAAAAATGTATTGCAATAATTTTTGAGCACTGAAACTTGCATACGTGTTCAGGAAAATAAACAAATTACGTAAATTAAAATTAACGAGTGTTAATGTAAAACTAAAATACAAAACAAGGGTAATCATATAAAAAAACACTGAACTTTTCTTTTTTAATGGCTTGATTTCAAATTAAATACGGGCTTTATAGAAAATAATTTACCAAACTGCTTCACAATTTCTCGGGAATGTCTCTTGTTACTTTAAACACAAATAGATCATTTTTGATAAAAGACAAATTAAAAAAATAATAATTAAGCTAACGAAATAATATCAAAGTTCAATGTCCAAAATCAAATTTATACTATAACAACTTGGCCAAACATGCAAACTCGAATAGAAAGATTTTTTTATTTTTCTCTTAACGAAATACGTATTTCCACAAGAATGTTGATGAGAATGTGCAACGAGGTTTTATATAATCAAAAATCGGACAGAAGTATCGACATATTTTTTCATGCTATGTGTTCTCTGTGAGATAGAGGTAAAAGCCTACTTTACTGGGGACACGACAAATGAAAGGCAACAAACCCAGATCCATTAAAAGTGTGTCCAAATTAAATTACCTGATGTTTTTTCGAAAATAATGTATATTTCTTGTCATGTGTAAAATAAATAAAAAAAAATGAAAATGTCTCATTTAACTATTCAATCCATTAAGGGTTCTAGAAAAAAGTAATTCGTCGGAACCATCAAAGAAACGCTACTGCATAAAAAACCTCTTTCCCTATAAATCTAAAAACATATGTAGACATGTTATGGAAAATCTTCAGTATATCTGCTACAAAAGAAAATTGAAATCTTTTGATAATCCGTCCGAATACTCACGGAAGAAATCAGCTTATGTAAAACAGTTCCGTTAGAAATATTTCGTTTCCCTTGAGAACCATTGTACCATATAACTGAAATATGATTCGGGCCAAAGTAAGGTGAAATCGATATATAGTATGTTTGAAGGAGAAACGGGAGGGTTAAGTAAGATGAATAAAAGCTTTGATACGTGATGTGCATAATCACTCAATTATGATTCTGAAAGAACTTTTATAACACTTCTATTACGAGTGGAATATTTCTTAAATCCTTTTGATCCTACGAATAAGGTAAAATTTCTTATGATATATATGTTTTCTATTATAAGAAAAGTGTAACTATGGAAAGTATATGAGGTGTATTATACTATTAGGGGTATTTATTTCTAGTAAACGTGTTTTAAAGCATTTACAACTTATTTAATTAAAATATTACAGCAAATTAAAGAAATCAGCTAGGTAAATAGTGTTTTTAGATAATGGAAGAAGGGTGAGAGATAGCGAATGATAGGTAACAGAGTCAAAGGGGCAATAAAATATGTATATACTCGTACCGGACAGTATCAAAATCTGCTTAGATGATAGTCTACAACATTAATTTAATATCAAATTTGATGTATGGGAGTGGAGCGTGGACTTAAAAGAACTTAAAGGAGCCGAATTAATGTTATGGAAATGCGTGCACAGAGAAAAACACATGAGGTGATAATGTATAACATAATACAAAATTAAGCGATAAGGGATGAATGTTGACTTAAGCGATAAGGGATGAATACGATGAAGAAGAGCTCTCTGAGATGGTTTGGATACATAGAACAAATGAAAGAAGAAATATTAACAAAACAAATATACAGTGCAAACGTGAGTGGAAGGCGTAGTAGAGAAATACCAAGTAAAGTATGATTATATCAAGTGAATGATATTTTGAAAACAGGAAATTGAAAAAATCAGAGAAATCGTACATACTCGCATATAAAAGTTATGTGTATGTCAAAGACGCACAGGATGTGTATTGCGATATGAATATCTGGCGCTATTTCCTCTCTGTCTATCCTGACAGAAAAATGGCTTGATAGTACGTATGTATTTTTAAACGGATATTTTTATTCGCTAATAATTTAAAAAGAGAGATTCCTCGAGCGATTTAAATTTAAATGCTTTTTTACCTTCAATTTCAAAAGAGATTGTGTATGTATCATTACTTATCTGTATGGAGCTCGTATAGCTCGGATAACATTTTATTTCATAATCCTCATATTTTTAACTCTCTTATATTTTTCATAATAAAATTTCATGACATTTTTCTTCAGAATGTTGAGATATATTCAATTTTTGTGCTTATGAAAACTTATTTTCAGTAAACCTACAAATCTTCGTCACCTAGCTGGTATGACACCTATTTCCAAGCCCGGGTTCTCTTTAGTATATATTTTTTTCAACTATGGTTACTTACTATTTTTTACTTAAATCCTCGTTTACCCTTTCTGCTAGGTTGGAAGACATTGTCACATGTAAATTATCAGATTATACTGTATAAAACAAAAGTACATATAATACAATTAAATTCTGTTTTATAATACAATAAAATTCAATATAATATATTTAACATGAAAGTCATCAAGTCTCAAATTACAAACATTGGTATTCATATACATTTTTGGCGTATCACAGGGAATTTTGTTTTTTGTGTTCTTGTTTCCAAAAGCTAAAGGTCTTTCTTCCACAATATTTTTCTAAATATTCTTTTTCACTACCTCTCACATTCGTATAACATAAATATTTTGTTAATCTATCTTATCTTTCATCCCATCAAACTAATCCAACTTCAAGAATATATTTTTTCCAAGTGTTATTTTTGTAGAAATGAGGATAAAAAGATTAACGAACTACGAGCGTGTTCACTAACGCTCGACAGAGAAAATATTTATTTATAATAAAATCCAGAATAAAAAAAAAAACAAAACATAATCAGCTGAATACCAATATATGCTTAATACTTTTTTGTACTATAACGATAAATTATTATAAATAAATCGGAAATTCTCCTAAATAACTTAAAGAACTATCAATAATACGAAATGTATTCCTAAAAATTATATGTAGGCGTCCTTTGATAATAGATCGAATTAAATTCCAAACTGATGCCATCTACACTCGATATTTAAGGCAGATATTAACAACGTAGAAACCACTTAAGCAACTCATTTTGTATTGTAGTATTACATTTTTGTTGTATACAGTACAACCTGCTGGATTTATTGATGTATTGCAATATCTTTTAACCAACCTATAAGAAATATGTTAAATAAGTCTAGTGAAAACCAGGAAAGAATCATTTAAAAAAAATGAGTCACACAAATAATAAATTCCGAAACTTCCAGGTTGAAAATCATGACTCTTATCAAACAGGAGTCTTATCAAATAGGAGTCTTATCAAACAGGAGTCTTATCAAACAGGTCACGAAAATAGTCCTGCTGATGCCCAACAAAAGTAATAAATTAAACATTACCTATTATAAATAAAGGTATAAGTACATTATGAAAACTATATAAAAATGTGCCAATAAACGAAGGCTTAGCAATTAAATTACTTAAATTCAACCTTATACTTGACAGGTTCACCCAAGATATGAACAACAGTTAATGAACAATATTTAAAAAAAAGTGGATCGGGCAGGTCAACAGCATGTGCAACGAAGAGGTCCTTAAATAACAAAATGCTTAGTTCTCAGTAAGGACAAAAAATACCTCAACGTTCATAGATTAATCGATGCATGGTTTCCACTTTTATATATTATATAAAGTATGAACATTCAAGACTAGTGAAAGGCAGGTGAGGACCGCCTAATATAGAAACATTTATTTTAAGAAGAGCCAAGATACATTTTTACTTATGTATGCATTGGTCAATTAATTATAAATCTACTTACAATTTTTGACAGATGTATTTTAGCGCCAGTCCAATTTATTTTTCTAGTAAATCTTAATAGTGAACTTACCTGAAATAAGAAAAAAATAATGTTAATGAAAAATTATTGGTATTTAACACAATCAACTTTAGATGTAGTCTTATTCTTGAATTAAAAATAAAGGAAACGGTTGAGGAACTGTGACCACCAAATAATATACACTATTTTCAGCGAACATTGATACGCTTGTACCAATAAACTAACATATTATCTATATTTGTGACAAGGTTACAAGACTTGTAATCTTGTCACAAATATAGATTCGACCTGAGTAATTCAGAGATACGAGTAGTATGACACGTACATTAAAATAAAACCAAATCTGTAATTTTTATTTCTTAAATATTTAGAAAAAAAAATGAACCCATCGTTTCGAAATAGCCATGTTACCTGAATTGAATATTAAGGAGGCCAACATAATACAATAACTAATCTCGATACGAAACTATAAAAGAAACATCATAAATACTTTGTTTAAAGAGACAATATAAGCAATAAAGTTGAGAATGTGAATAAGAAAATAGCAACAACACAATATCTGAACCCTTGTTTTGCCTAAATTGAAAAAAATCTTATTGTCCATTCCGGATAAGGCCAGATGTGCCTGTCCTGATATGGAGTTTATTTAAAGTGAATAAACCCCGAGATAACATCGGGCTCGGGTGGCTGCCCGCTCCGCCTGACATATTGCGCGCGGGTTCTTTACTAAAGGGATTGCAAAACCGGACATTGTATAATCGAAATTTACTTTGATACGAGTACATGTGAAAATGCATAGTTCTATAATTAATATGATCTGAAAATACAAACACATAGGGATTATGACTTAGAATGTTAAAAGCAGAACCGATATAATAAGAACAAACCGCCCTCTTTGAACATCCGAAATGAGAATGTTATAAGCCATCGCGGGTAAATTTCTCACACATACCATAGATTAAGAAATTCTCACATCCGCCAGACCTAGACGATTTATCGTTAGATTGAGCAGGAACAAAAGGCGACACTGGCGTGATCATATCGATAAAATGGGTAGTGACAGAATTCAACATATAACGGCACATGAGATCTCGGTACGACATCACATACTACAAAAGCCGCCTAAAAGGTGGAGAGAAAGTTGATGCTTGCCTGCCAGGAATAATGTTCAGAAAAAAACAGATCCAAGATCTAGGAGAAAAAAATAAGAACATGCAAGATATTTTCTTAAACTCCCGTTCAAACCCTTTTGATCTAGTTAGTTTATTTCTTCTTATTATTTTGTGTACATGTGTAAACACGATACATCTGGCGGGCTTATTGCTTCCAACCAACCAACACGCCTTGTGTTTTTATGAAATTAATATATCTAAAATATTAATTATGAACCTTACTCACTCTTTGTATCAAAAAAGAACCAGTAAACCTTCTTTTATTGTTAATATATTATTTAACGTAATTATTTTTTATATTATAATATTTTTGTCACAACTTCTTCAAATTACTCATATTTTATTGATTGAATATCAATCCATTCAAATAGCCATTAAATAATCTTTAATATCATAATTATTACTATCCATATAATTAGATGATTTAATTTTTAATGAGAAAAACATTTTTCAATAAAATTCATCACTTATGAAAAGTATTCAAAAAATGTAAATACAGTAAAAAGCTGAATGTATAATATATACGCGCATTTTGCAATCTTTTATTTATCTTATAATTCATATATTTTTTACATCCTTTGAAGCTTTTCAATAATAACAATTTTAATATTCGACGAAAATCCTAATGTGAAACACGTTAACTATGCCATTTCTTTCGCCGAGATTGCTGGTCTAACGAGAGTGATAACAAAAAATATATTATATATCGATACCAAAACAGTTAAAAATATTGAGCTAACTACTTTTTCGATTAGTTACATCCCTTTAACTCTCTGCTTATGTACACGGGAATACTTGCATTGAAGCATTAAATGGTACACTAACCGTTAGTGAGGTAGAAATTAATGAAATCTTGATTTGATAGGTAAATCTTTCAAGGGAAGATAATCTTACTAAAAAGTTTTCACTTATAAACTATGTTGATGAGGGGATTTTCTTAGGAAATTAGGCGATTATGAACATAAGCTATATTTATTTTTTTAAATGCTATACTGGATCAAATTAAAAAAGATTAATCATGAATTGCTCTTTTAATTTTTTGATAGTCTTTCTTTTAAAAAAGGACAAAAATTGTTCAAGCCAATTATCAACATTTTTCTTAACTATTTATTTATAGTTTTTCCTAATATTTTATGCATGTTTTAGAAGCTTTCTTCCAAATGTTAATAACTAAAAAATAAAGTTTTAAGTAATTGGTGTTTTCTAGTTGAAGTTTTAAGGATTTTTCTAAAATTTTCTTCAAAAGTATCCATCTCCCCCCCCCCCCCATCACTCCATCTACTTTCAAACATATTTTATGTCATTTTGAATAAAGGAAACGTAAAAAGTAAGATAAATCATAGGAGTTTTATGAGGAGGTGTGTGGATGTAGAAGAAACTAAATATATGTTTCGATATAGGAAATTCTGATGCTCTGTCCTCTCTACCTACCTTAACACGGAAACGGAGTGATGGTGTTCATGTAAGAGTATAAACTTTAAAACAAAGCTACTCAATTCTCTGACAGAAGAAATTCAACATTTTGAAGACTAGCCGAGCATTGATTTGCGTAATAAAGTATTGAAGTGCCGTCCAACAAGAAGCCCACTTCGTATTTATAGTACTCGTAGATGTAAAAAAATCGTCGTTTTCTACGTTTCACCTAGCTGCTTAGTGAAAAAATTATTCTGATAGAACTTATTTTTCTAAAATCTGAAAACATTTATTAAATATCACTTCTCGGGTACTTGAAGTATTAAAAACTTCTTGAAATAATCGAAATTGAATACATTCAAATCAATTAACTTATTTTCCATTGATTCTCCCTTGATCTTTTTTACTGATTGAGATTGCCTTTTTGAGTCTCCTCTAGAACAGCCTTTTATGGACAAGATTTGACGCCAATTACTTGCATGTCTTAATCTATACCTTCGTTTCTTTAGGTATATTTTCTCCACCTTCCTTTTACGTCTATCCCAATTATCCTCCGGTGTTTATACTCTTCGGGTCCCTTAGGTATAATATGTTTAATTTAGAAAATCATTTCAGTCGGAACTTTCTCTATTACTTAGACTGTAAAAAATATTACGTCGCGGCTTGTATTTATTTCTTGTTTTATCTTTTACCTGCCACTAGGAAAGCATCAAAGTAAGTTTTAATGTTTTATTACACCAAATTCTACTTTATTAAAGATATTTTAATGAAATATTATACCGACTACATTTAGTCACTCAATAAATATTTTATCAGAAAATTAACAATTTATGAACCGAGAAAAGAGTGGAAAGGGATAGTCGTAGAAATTTTAACTGTGTATATATAATGAGACATACATATACGGACGAGGCGAATGCCATGTGCATGATTAAAAGGCATGGAAATCTATGCCTACATCAAATAGGACGTGATGTGATGATATGTATACAAAACAATTTGAGTTAAACTTTTAAAAATATTAATAAAAAAAAATCATCGTTACAAAGCATTATCTTTAGTTTTGAGAAATTTCAGCAAGAATACGAGTACACCCATCTAAGCGTTATACTGTTGTTCACTGTAACTGACGTCTAGTGACTGATTATTGTGGTGAGATACAAGCGAAAGGAAGGTTCCGGGAAATGAATGATTTTATTAACAAACACAAGTAACTGACGGTAACTGGGGGATATTTTAATTTTTTCACTGAATTTCAGGAAATCTTGGATTGAGTTGACTGACGTGAAGGATTGTGAAACAATGAAAGGAAGTTTTAGTTTCCCATAATAAAACCGAAAATTTTGAGCTTCATTAAATTATTGTATAAAAAATATTTCAAAACAATGACCTTTAAAGTGTAAAAAAAGTGAGCGTTTCTTTTATCTTAACGTTTTTTAGGATATATTTACAATTATTTGGAAGATTAAATTAAATAACTTTTATGTAAAAACCAAAACATGACGTTGTATAAAGTGCAACCTGGCAGGTTTATTACTATGAGACAATTTCAACAGCCATACATGTTATGTTGAAAGGTATTATTGTGAATATACTTCTTCCATACTGAGACAATTTTGAGCTTTTTTATTAAGCTCTAAACCACTACACAGAAAATAGGTTTTCAATCAAATAAGGAAGAAGGAAGTCACGAATTTGTAAAAGGAAGATTATTAACGCCACTTAATAAATTCGTAAGTTTCAAACTTAGCAATTAGCTTGTATAGATCGGAAAAAAATAAGAAAGACCCGTTCTTTGAAATATTTACAGATAAATCTATCTGAAATATTCGAGCATGCATTAAAAGTTCTTTATTATAGAAATAAAATATACTACTTGGATATGGTACTTAGAATTCAAATTACAACTTAATTAAGTTGACAATTTTTGACATCAGTTTTTGAACGACCTTCTCCTCAATAATTTAAAATGTGGCCGCTTGGTAATGCACGGGGATTTTGAGTAGAATGTCACCGATTTGAAGCCGGCATAGTACCCTTGTAAAGTACGTTTTTGTGCTTGGATTTTGAGGTCTATTGTGATAGTGATTTTAAAATTTATTTTTTTAAGAAACTTTATTGAATACATGTATAAAACAACATTTTTAAAAACTTTTACTTTACCGCTAAATTATAATAAGTTGACTAGTTTCAAATGACATTAAACTTAACAGATATATTTATTCCAAAGTATTATAGTCACTACGAGACAGATTAATTCTACTAATATTTATTTATTATTTGTAATTCTACTAATATTTATTTATTATCAGAAGGAAATCAAATTACTATCACAAAAAATATATAAAAACGAAAAATAAGGACAAAAAATTTAAACGAAAACAGCAAACAAACCTCAAAACATATCATATAACATCGATCGATGAGGTATCCCTCATTATCGAATAAGATTGTCAGCCATCTTGTGGGTGAATTATAATGTTTCTTGTGTGCAAACTGTAGCATTTTAGCAAGTACATATTCTTGAAACCTTAAACCCAGAGCTTTGATGGCAAGTAGATTAAACTTCCAAGACGGTCGGCAGGTTTAATCTGCTGCAGCCTTCCGTTAGACAGGTTTATATAGTGCTCTTTTGTATTGTTTTATAGTACTTTAAGATTTATAAGCACCACACAAGCTAAAGAAAAACCCAAATTCAGATGTTTAATGGTCTAAGAGTAAAACTAGTCTGGAATTGAATCCAACAGGAATCGAACCTGGTGGGCCCGATTGCTTAGCGTGAATGCTGACCATTAAATGACGACCGCCGACAGTGATCATATAACAAGAATCAATAACAAAAGTGAAAAACTTTAACACATAATCAAAACAGAAAAACAGTTAGGTATAAACAAAACAGAAAAATGGCACAAGGACGTTTAAATAAAAACTAGGATAACGTTTTTTAATGAAAACTGCAATAAAATTAGGTGATTGTAAGGATATATATTAGATTTCTAGTAAAAGGTATTAAAATGAATGTAGCGAAATGAAAGTTTATGATAATAGAAATAAGACTGTCAAAAATGTGTGCAATGTATGGGTTAACTCAAAAAACTGAAGCAGGTTGATGAGTTATGTTATCTGAGCAGTATATTACGTGTGAAGGGTGAGTTGAAAGGGGTATTAAAATAAGGGTAGCGACACGGTGCAAGGTCAACAGATCACTCAATGTTATACACAATAACGGCGCAATATCAACAGTATCTAAAATGACAATATATAATAGTGTGTTGGTGTCCACTTTGCAATATGAAAGTGAAACTTGGACTTGGCAAAAGTATGATGAGCGTAAGATTAATGCTGTGGAGACGCGTGCACTAAGGGAAATTTGTGGAATGTCAATGTTTGAAAGAAGGCGGAACGGACACATCAGAAAATGAATGCATGGATAAAATTGATGTTTTAATTAAGATGAATAAAGGAGCTTTAAGATGGTTTCGACATATGAAGAAAATGCATGATGAAAGAATGACTAAGCAAGTATACTAGTCAAAAGTGTAAGGTATGTGTGGAAGAAGTAGACCAAGTAAAACGTGGCTGGACCAAATGCACCAGATTTTGAAAGAAGGTAAAGTGTGAAATATGAATAATAGAAGATTGTGCTGAATGTGGAGAGGGTGAAATATGACGAGATGTATGAATATGGAGAGGGTGAAAGATGATGAGATGTATGAATATGGGGAGGGCGAAAGATGTTGAGATGTATGCATATGGAGGGCGAAAGATGATGAGATGTAAGAATATGGGGGAGGGCGAAAGATGATGAGATGTATGAATATGGGAAGGGTGAAAGATGATGAGATGTATGAATATGGGGAGGGCGAAAGATGTTGAGATGTATGCATATGGAGGGCGAAAGATGATGAGATGTAAGAATATGGGGGAGGGCGAAAGATGATGAGATGTATGCATATGGGAAGGGTGAAAGATGATGAGATGTATGAATATGGGGAGGGCGAAAGATGTTGAGATGTATGCATATGGAGGGCGAAAGATGATGAGATGTAAGAATATGGGGGAGGGCGAAAGATGATGAGATGTATGCATATGGGAAGGGTGAAAGATGATGAGATGTATGAATGCGGAGAGGGCGAAAGATGACGAGATGTATGAATATGGAGAGGGTGAAAGTTGTGTACATGGTTAGAAAAGGTAAGAGATCTATTCTCTCTTCCTAAACTGCAACGGCGGGATGATATGTACGTATGTTTAATGAATAAAAAAAACATGGGAAACACAAATAAATGTGGCATAAAAATGTCGACTGAGAATGTGCTCGTATGTTGACTGTTGCATGCTGATGGCGTGATAGTGGAAAGTAAAAATATTGCAAACAATAAATCGTAATTTATTCTTTCATCACGACAGTATTACAAAAAAAACTAAAAGTATTGCAAACAGTTATCACATATCGACAGGAACCGTAGAACACTCACGATTGAAAACTCACAAAAATGGTTTCGAATCCATATCTATTGTACTATTCCGGAGATATTTTATCGCATTTGTAATAGAAATACACGGAACTGTGCTTGGGGCGAGCGTCAGGGTGTGCGCTGCGTAATACGAGAACGGATTACTGGAGCTGAGAACAAGCTTAAAGGCTGAACTGAGAGACGGCTGCCAAGGAAACGTTGTGAACATGGAAAATTTGATCGCGTCTCTGGAAATGCGTATTTATGGGTTTGTTTTTTCATATTTTATTTGAACAGGATGACTCATAGTCCGGGCTCCAATGCGTTGGTTTTAATTCTTGAACCAACTAAATTTTATTTGAAAAGAGACGCAAATCACTTCTTAACATTCGTAGCAGTATCGTTTGAGATATTTTTGATTGAGCCGAAGATCGTTTGGTTGAAGTTGCTTGGTCATCAACAATAATCTCTTGTTCTTTTTGAATGTTATCATTAGTGTGAATAATACGCGATCAGTTCATAGCAACTACTGAACCCTGCTGTCAAAAACAAGCAATTAATATCCTAATCGACGATCTTGCTTGACTATCTCCATCAGTAAAATTATGTCAATATAGACGTTGTGTTCGAATAATCAACTCTCGATTTACGAAATAAAGTTTGAACATTTATGTTCATTTTTCTGTTGTTAAATTTTCAACAACGAGACTGATGTATGCCTTTTAAATAATAAGATTTTTTTTAAATAATATCTGATTGTTTGAAACTGGAGCGTAACTGATGGGCCATCCTATATTATTTTTAAAAACTATGATTTAAATATATGGGCATAATCATGAAATTCAGAGGACGCTGGACTTCGACTCGAGGGTTTCGAGTTCGGTTCCCCATGATACCAAAAAAATAAACTTAAAAAATGGTGCCAACCTTTTAAAAGAAATCGTTGATGACAATTCTCGTAATTCCCGCGCCGTCCATGCAAGTGATGTTATCTCTTCACGTGTGGTAGTTTTGCCAACACGTGCAATAACGAACCGCGAGTTTCATACCTGCTCCAGTGTGCTTAAACCCGAAAGCTGTAAAGCTCAATACTGAAGAGAATATTTTCTCCCATTCACATTCTTCAGAATGCCAGAATCAATAAGGGTATGTTGAGCGGTATCATTCGAAAGAAAAAAATCATGTTTAAAATATTCCAAACATATTCGGCATGAAATGTAACTAAATCCATTTAATTAACGAAATATAAACATTAAATACATTGTGCAATAGCTACCATTTAAACGTTGTCAGCGAAACATTTGGTGACCACAAACAATTTGATCAAAGTGTTTCAGAATAAATTTGTGTTCACGTATACGAGTGTAATATTAATATAAAGTTAAAATAACGAGTTTGTTCATCGTAAAATAGGTCAAACTGGAAAATGCGTATAATTTTCAGGTAACGTTTATGTTTATTGTTAAATTTATTTGTAATTGAAAACAATAAATTGGTTCATTAATTTACCTGTTACTCCTAAAGCATGGTTTAAATAAAATGTCCACGAGAGCATCAACGTGTATTTCACACAGTTGAAAAAAATATATATTTAACGCTATCTCGTCATATTTTTGCTTCTTTAAAAACACATTTTTTACGATAAAATAGCAAAAAGTAAAGGCTTTGAGTCTTACAATATATATTTTTGCTCAAATATATTCTTTCTCACATGATTCAATCACGAAGCTATTCTAATATTCATGAAAAGCGAGATTTTTTCTGCCCAATTCGATTACTGATTGCCTTCTACGAAAATATAACATATAGGCTTATTTTGATCAAATAATAAATTCACATGCAAGAATAATGCAGTTTTCTTTCTAAGTTTCTTTGTTGATGTTAGAAAACATAAGAAGTATCAATATCTCATTCGTGCACAGCAATTTTTTCGTTTGCATTTAACATATATAACTCGCCTCTAACAATTCTCTTAATTATTTCACATTTTTGTCTATCTAGAATTTTTCAAATGTATCTTTCTATTTTGTATTGTTCTTCTTCTACCTCACATTACATACCAAATCTCGAAAGAAGACATTAAAACTTGAATGGTAATAATATCACTTAAAAATTGTGGAATAACAATGTAAAAAACAAAAAAAACTTGACTGATTATAATTATTCAAAGGAGATAAACCAGATTTTTTGGGAAAAAAAAAAATTTTTATAACTTACATTCAAAGATAAGCTTTATGTGTTTCCTTTTTTGTTGTGCAGCAATACTAAATTTATGGATTATGGCTCGTTGGAAAGTATCTGAGTCTGAATAACAAATGTATAGAAATACGTTATGAATATTTTATTTTAGAGGATTCTGAATCTCGAGGCAATAAAATGTCTTGCAAAAAATATTGGTACAGCTTTTTAGCGATATCGGTTTTAAAATAAAACAATAAATGGTTTTGTTTGTATTGTATCTGAGTTTGAAGGAAGATTTGGCGAATAAAAAAAATGAAATAAAAAAGATGAATACGATTAATTTTAAATACATACAGAACCATCACGCACAATCTACTGTCAAGTTAGGCAGAAAAGACAGATCACCAAACTTTCCTATCACAACATGCGTCCTTTGCATCCTTCATATTCATACATCTTCTTATACATGTACTTCTGTTTTTCTTACTCCTATATTTTCCTTATTTCAACATTTTATTTATCTGGTCCACACATACTTGTCTTTATCGTTCTCTACCACAACTTCCACGTGTGTTTGCATTAAACATTTGTTTAGTCGTTCTTTCGTCACCCATTCGTTTAAAATATCAAAACTACCTGAACCACGAATAATTTCATTTCATAAAATTCAAACAATACACATTAATGATAAATACAAAACTTTTGGATATATTTAGTTAGTTCAATTTGGTAAAAAAGAATTTTTCACGTCAAATATCATCAAAAATATCAAGTCATCCAAGAAAAAAAAGCAGTCACAGTCGGAATCGAACAAGTGATATTTTCATTTAAAAAAGTTAATGACCTCATCACATAATATTACACATAAAAATCATTACGCCAATGCCCATTTAGAATATGCAGAGAAAAAGATCCTAGCACCTTACTATGTGTATTTACAGAAAAAATCTATTTCATTTCTTCGTGTTGCATTTTTTATGCCGTGCTTAAAAGTATTTTCTGTGCAACATACAAAATGAAACAATATCAAGATTCTCAGCGTCAAAACTATAATATATCAAAATGCCTTTAGGAGTAGGTTAATGTTTATTGATCGATGCAATATATTACTTTAGCAAGAATATTTAAAGTGACAAAATAAAGAAACCTTCTCCTAATGACAAATTCCATGTTTTTTTTAATGAACGACCTCCGTTCTCTAGTTGATAAGACGCTCCACTTCCTCCCGGGGAGTTTTGGTGCTATTCCCGATGTGACTTAAAATTTTTATTAAAAATGATCCCAGTCTAGTCGAAGTCACCCCTTTACAATACTCACTCGTCTTAGAGGTGTGCGAGCTATGTTGCTTCTTCGCGTGAAGTAGTATTGGCAACACGTGTGCTGACGAACTGCGAGTTCCGTACCTACTCCAATGATTCTAACTCGAAGCTTCGATTAACGGGACAATGCTATGTTTTAGCCACGCACTTCAATATTTTCATACCACCAATTTAGATATATTCTAAAATAAAATAATATAATAATATATCAAAATTGATAAATGACAATTTGTTTTTGAAAACATTTATTTTCTATTTCTATCTTCTTCTTTTCTCTTGTCTTAACCAATCCATTTGGGGGATTCCTATTTCTATCTGAAATACAATATTATATTTGCAGAGTTGTAGATGAATGTCACTTCTAAATATATTGAAAGCTGAAAGCCTGAATAAAATTCGTGACATACAGAAAAATAAGAACAGTGATTTCAAAGTGAACATGACATGTTAGTTTCAGTCTGCTGGTTACTATAGGGACTCAATAAGAAAAATAAAAGTTCGATTGCGACCGGTATGCTAAGGGTCTAAGCGCCACTTTATACAGGAAAATTGTAAACCCATTGTACTTTACGCCAAATACTTCAACATTATCGGTTAGACATGTTGCTAAAATTTGAGTTTTTACTATACGTGTATTTTCAACGAAATTTTAGCAATTTATTTAAGTATTATTGTATGTAGGTAACATACATAGTAAATCTGTGGGCTTGTTATATAACATTTATCCGACCAAACAGTTTGTGTTAAATTTTTTGAATCCATAATAGATTTTACCAAAATTGATTTATTAAAATTAAAATAAAACAACATTTATCTCTTGACATTACTGATGGGAATTGAGGAAAGAAATTCGTTCAATGATAAGGAAGGTTATTTTAGGTTAGGATATTTTGAGCAATCTTATCTTTTTTCAATTATCTTTTGACTATGAATAAGGATGGTGCCCACCTTGAAAGTTCGTCATACAGTCAAAATGCGCGGACTGCAAATAAAGATTCGTAAAATGAGCTATACTATGTTGATATACAAAAAAGTATATCATTGTTTGATCTAGGAGAACATTCGTGTTTTTAAAGAAAGTGTAATTGAGATAGTTTAGCCCACAAAATAATATAGATGCGGCAAACTAGTATTGAGCTTGTTGATCATCCTAAGCTTATATAAATGTTGCGAAAGAGTAGTGGTAGTAAGTATAGGGGTGGTAGTAAGAGTAGTTGTAGTAAGTATAGTGTTTGTTTTTTCGGTAATTCAGAATTGAAAAAGTTTTTTGATCATCCTAAGCTTACATAAATGTCGCGAAAGAGTAGTGGTAGTAAAAAGTTTTGAAATCATCATGTCCCTCTCTTAATCTCCGGAAGAGTTGTCTCCACGTTGAATCACCTACAACATGGGTCGGCAACCTTTTGTTGTAAGAAGGCCAAATATTTTAAGTAAGGATTAGTGCGGGCCGCACTTGGGCCATATGCCATTACAGTATATCAAGTCTGTAAATATAAAACTGGAATTTGCTCATAGATGGCTCTAGTTGTCAATGTAGTGACTACCAAGCTGCGTCATTGGCGCCTTTTTCTTGTGTTTACATTTGTCAAAGACTTTTAACTCACAACAATACAAATTTATTACAACTGCATATGTTTTGATAGTATTGAACATATCTATTTTTGTGCCTGAAAACTACGAGTTGCGGACATCATTGATTTTCTGTTACCATTTGAAGAAAACTGCTGCACAACCGCATCGAATGCTTGTCAAAGTTAACGATGAGCATGCTCTTGGTAAATCACAGTGATTTGAGTGGTTTAAAAAAATTATAAGTGTCGATTTTGACGTGAGAAACGAAGAACGTGGAAGACCATCGAGAAAGTTTAAAGACGCCAAATTGCAAGCATTTTTGGATGAGGATGACGCTCAAACGCAATACACATACGTTTGAAAGCCATGGAAAAGATTCAGCAGGTAGGAAAATGGGTTCCACATGAACTGAATGAAAACCGAAAGTGACAGCAGGAAAACCAAAATACCGCTGGCGAAATGCTGCTCGCCTGATACAAAAGAAAATCATTTCTCCATCAAATTGTGACTGGCGATGAAAAATGGATATATTTCGAGAATCCTGAGCGTAAATGATCATGGGTAGCTCCAAACAAACCAGCGACATCGACTGCAAGGCCAAAGCGCTATGGACGGAAGGCAATGCTCTGTGTTTGGTGGGATGAGAAGGGCGTTATCTATTATGAGCTGCTAAAACCAAACCGTTAATACTGAATGTTACCGACAACAAATGATGAATTTGAGCCCAGCATTGCGTGAAAAACGACCAGAATATCAAAAGAGGCAACACAAAGGGATTTTGCTTCATGATAATGCACCATGGCACACAGCAAAACCGGTCAAGGAAACGATTAAGGCGTTTAGTTGGCAAATACTTTCGCATGCGGCTTACTCACCAGACTTGGCTCCATCCGATTACTACTTATTTGCATCGATGGGACACGCACTTGCAGCGCTTCACTTCGTACGAAAATGTACAAAAATTGCTCGATGATTGGTTTGCCTCAAAAGAGCAACAGTTTTTTTGGCGTGGCATCCACAAATTGCCAGAGAGATGAGAAAAATGTATAGTTAGCGATGGGCAATAGGTACTTTTAATAAAATATTTTTTACGACTTTCATCCAATAAATGTGTATTATATTAGGTCCTTACATATGAAATTGACGTTTTGCCGTACTGGCAACTTTGATCTCAAATATCTTCTCTTTGGTTAGGAATTCCAAATTCAAATTTATACAGCTATTTACTCAAGTATTTGTGTTTTGAAAATTATAATTCATTTGTTTTTTCCTCAATTGTTTTTTTTCTTTGCGTCACTCAGTTTACAAAATGGAAAACTTGAAATATCGCGTTATTTATTACGAGTTCCACCGTGGCACCAGTGCTGCGGAAACGGCTCGAAGGATTAATGATGTGTATGGCGACGGTGCCGCAAAAGAAAACACAGTGCGTTTTTGGTTCCAACGTTTTCGTTCTGGAAATTTCGACCAGCAGAACAAGCCCCGTGGACGGCCGGAGACCAAAGTTGATAATGAAGAATTGAAGGCTATTGTGGAAGCGGATCCATCGCAAACCACGTCCGAGTTAGCTGCAGGCTGCGGTGTTAGTGATAAAACTGTTTTAATCCACTTGAAGCAAATTGGGAAGGTGAAAAAGCTTAAAAGGTGGGTACCTCACGAATTGAGTGAAGCAAATCAACAAACGCGCGTTGACTGCTGCGTTGCATTACTCAACCGGCACAATAATGAAAGGATTTTGAATCGAATCATTACCTGTGATGAAAAGTGGATCCTGTATGATAATCGGAAGCGCTCATCGCAATGGCTGAACCCTGCCGAACCAGCCAAACCATGCCCCAAGCAAAAATTGACTCCAAAAAAGTTACTTGTGAGTGTTTGGTGGACTAGTGCTGGTGTCGTTCACTACAGCTTTCTTAAATCTGGCCAGACGATTACGGCAGATGTCTATTGTCAGCAACTGCAAACCATGATGGAAAAGCTAGCTGCTAAACAACCGAGGCTGGTTAATCGCTCTAGGCCACTGCTGCTTCATGATAACGCTAGACCACACACTGCACAACAGACGGCTACCAAATTAGAAGAGCTTCAATTGGAATGTCTAAGACATCCACCGTACTCTCCGGACCTTGCCCCAACAGATTACTATTTTTTTCGAAATTTGAATAACTTCTTGCAAGGGAAAAAATTCAACTCCGATGGGGCAGTCCAAACCGACTTCAAAGATTTTATTGATTCCCGTCCGAATGGTTTTTTTAGTAAAGGGATCGATGAACTACCTATGAGATGGCAAAAGTGCATAGATAGCAATGGTACATACTTTGATTAAATAAATATATTATATTAAAAAAAAAACAACTTTATGTTCCTCCCAAACAAAACGCCAATTTCATATGTAAGGACCTAATATTTTCTATAAACAAAATCCGGTTTTATATTTACAGACCTATCATATGTACCTTCAATATTTGTGTACAAATATTTTAGTTTTAAAAATAAAACGCTAATTATATATTTTTACATTTATTGTAGTTAATAAAACCACGGTAATTTTCAGGGTTTTTTTTTTCTTTTTTTTCTTTTCTTAAATATCGGTACTGTGATGCTAGTCCACCATTCTACTGGAGTCTCCCCATGTGCCAATATTTTATTGACTACTTTCCTAATTTTCATAATAAGCTCCTCATCTGAATATTTAATTATTTCGTTGGAGATCGATATCAAACTTTTCTATCAGTTTTTGAGGTTTCTTTATGTGTTTTGGTTTCTCCATGATTATTTCCCCTATAACTACGTGAAGAAGCAGAAGGCACTTCTGGAGGGATCACGTGGACCGCATGGAGGATATAAGACTGGCAAGAATCGCTAAGACTGAAAACTTTAACAGCAGGAGATTACCAGAAAGGCCGTCAAAAAGGTGGAAAGACAGCTGGACGTCATCATCTCAGGACAGCCCACCGTCACAAACAGGTCATACGACCTAAACCAAGAGGAAGAAGAAGAAGAATAAAACCAATGAGATTTTTGTGGCTGCATTTGACTTGCAAGTTTTTTTTATATTCGCTTGAATTTTTGAAGCAGAGACGCGTAGTAACGCGTTGCGTCTAAATGGGAATCTGATAACCGAGAGCAGTGTTTGTTTTTTCGGTAATTCAGAATTGAAAAGTTTGCTCACAAATATATGTACTACCAAACATAGTAATTATTTGCTGAGCAAATCGTTTTAACTCCTTGTAGTTTTCAGAAGGCAAACTTCCATAGAAATCCACCAAGTGCGTATGATATCGTCCGTCACGTGCGTTGCGGCGAGAATTTTGCGGGCCGCACGAGAACACCTCGCGGGCCGCGGGTTGCTGACCGCTGATCTACAATATTAACTCAGTATACATTTTTTCCACTTGTTTGTCAAGCGTTTTTACTTTTTCCTACGTAAAAAAGCATAACCTGTCAATAATAATAATTATTTTCTGACATTTTAAAAGTTTCACAAAAATCACTTGGGCTAATCGGCCCCAACGAAAATTCAATAAAATTACCGAGGGACATGGCCGTGTGGTAATGCACTGGACTTCCATGCGGAAGGTTGACGGTTCAAACTATGCTACGCCCCTCGAATGACACAGCCATTTTCTCCGCCTAGTGTTCAAGGATACAAGGATACTGTCAGGACGGTATTTGATAAATTACATAGTTCACGTCCCCAAGACTAAATTCCCACTATTTGCATGCTCCTGAAATTGGCTTCTCCAAACAAAATAATTTAGTATATTTCTAATACTGTCGCTAGGATTAAACCAATAAAAGAAAAGGTTATTTTAAGTGCTCACCGCCTTGCAGTACAGGATTATATCCTGGATTCTAAAGAATCCCATGGTTATTGTTTGTTTAGAAAATGGGGACTATAATAAAATTCAATTCTGTTTTCGAAAGATGGAAATTGTAAGGCCGGCGGTAAATGCCTGAAAAGAACAAAAGCAGGGTCATAAAAAGAGAAATCCATTGTTCAAGGAAGCACTAAATTCTGTCTAGACGATATATCCTTTTGAGTAATTCTAAGAGATTCCGATCTCAATTGTCTTTTAAAAAGATAAAGTACAGTCTAGACATGGACCCTTTCTTTTCTTTTGCTTTGCTAATTGTATAGAAATGCCGAAGTCAATTGTCCTTCCTTATAATCTCGGGCATACCAGGCGGCCATGGTATTTTTTAGAGAGAGAAGGAAGTCATTTAGCATCTCTTTCTCGCAAGACTATAAAAGGCCCGAACTCTCACGAGGAGCG
This sequence comes from Odontocerum albicorne, assembly GCA_949825065.1. Lineage (NCBI taxonomy): Eukaryota > Metazoa > Arthropoda > Insecta > Trichoptera > Odontoceridae > Odontocerum > Odontocerum albicorne. Next base: position 39,596,574 of record OX463841.1, read on the forward strand.
CCCTTCTGCCTTCAGATACGACGCGGTTAGCACGTCTGTCCAGGAATAGTGTTCAAACCGAGAACAGCCAGACTAGTTTTCTTCGTGTATCACAGAAGTCCAGGACGCCATCTTAATTACGGGTGAATATTATTCCTCCTATTTTTAATGTGAATTTCGTCCGCACATTTTAACCATCGCTCAACTTTAATTCTAAATTGTTATTGGAATCTCCCTTGCTAAATACAACACATTTTTATTTTCTTGCCAATTTTAAACTTTTTTCTTGACATTCGTCAAGTTTTTTTTATATATTCTTTTTCTTTTTTTTCTTTTTTTTTTCAATATAATAAACTGTTTCATTACAAATTGTTCTTGTTTAATTGTGTCGCCTGTCCCTGCGAGAGTTGAAAGAGAGTTATTCAGAGTCAGAGGAACCCAACATACCCCAGAGACCTAAAGAGTACTTGTCTCGTTAAGAAGCCGACTGACCTGTCCGGGCCTGTCACCTTGGTAAGATTGATATTTGGTGAATTGATTTATGTAATCAATTGTGTACATATAATTATTGTTTCTTAAATATAGCAAAAAGGCGTGACATAATTGGCTCCCGAACGTGGGGCATACTTTGTATCTCTGATCTCTCGTTGGACAAGGTTTTTTATTTATAATTTGTTTTGTGTGTTTTAAATAATAATTTATTTTCAGAAAAGTGTTTTATATGTATTTTTTGTGTACGACCGTTTGTTTTCTCTATTTTGTTCCCACGTGTTGCGGGCTCCAGTTTGGTAAGGAGCCGTTTTCGAGTTTTTTTTTACTATTTGAATTGTGAATAGAATTTTAGTTGATCGAGTGATTCTTTTTCTAAAGAAAAAGATTAGATCTTAGTTAACTTTCTCTAAATATTTCATTGTAAAGAGTTGTGTTCCTTATTAAACTCGATTTAAAAGTTAGGGTGTTCAGAAATTTGTACCACGCTTCAGAGAGAAGTCTTTGTTTGTTTAACATATCGTTTGAATTAGAAGTGTTGTTTTTGTTAGTGGGGTCTGATATCGCGTTTTTTTTCTTCTTGTTGGGCCTTGTTTATTGTTTTAATTTTTTTTTGTTGTTGTTGGCAATGGATCCAATTAGGGACGTAATGAAGTCGACCAAGGCTAGATTGATAGGGGAATTACTTGAGCGCGGACTCTCCCCCAGTAATAATTTTTACGAATTGCGTCGTCAGGCCAGTCTGTACAATAAAGGTCTCGCTCCATCATCATCGAGGGAGGTGGCCTTACCCCCTAGAACTCGACCATATTTAAACCTTTCTAAAGCTCCGGAGTTATTTGAGAGGGCGGATAATGGGGATACCGCTTCGGGAGCTCTGGCACCGATGCCTTTGACAAATTCATCTCCGTATACTGAGGTTGGGATTTCCCGTTCTCATGTTCCACTTCCGTCGCCACAATGGAATATAAACTTCTCGTGTTGGCCAATTGATCCATATACCGGAACGGGTTGTATAAGGGAATTTTTGTCACGAATGGAAGAATTAGCTTGTGCCAGAGGTGTTCACCTAAACGCGCTTCCGGCGGTCTTACCAGAGTTTTTACGTAAGGGAGCATTAACCTTCTTTAGGAGCAAGGTTAAGATATTTAAAGATTGGAACACAGTAACGAAACTTTTCTTAGAAAAGTATGAGTCGGAAGACTTTATGACTCAGCGCAGGATGGATATTTGGGCCTCCATACAAAAACCGGGCGAATCATCTACGGATTTTGTTTCGAGAATCCAGAACTTGAATCAGTCTTTGGAACCGCCTCTCACTGACAGGGATTTATTACAAGTATTTAGACGCGGCCTACATCATAGATACTGTTCAGTCCTTGTCAGCTCGCAACCGTCTTCGGTTGACCAGTTGGAAAAATTGTGCCTGGCCTTCGACCTAATGAACAGGGACGAGGGAAGGTCCCCTCGTTCTGCCCCCCTTTTCTCAAGAATGGGTGCTCGGTTGTCACCGGTATCTTACACCTCAAATGCTGAGGAACCATTACCAAAGAGGTGTTATTCGTGTCGGCTTCCTAATCACATCGCGCGTAATTGCCCCAGCCGGCCACGTTTTAGGAAGGGACCTGTACGGACGGCTACCAACCTTTGGAAGGCCAGAGCCGTACCCTCTCGACAGTTGGCTTTGTTACCGGATTTGTCAAGACCGCCCCCGTCTATTAACGCTCCAAAAAACCGGTAGGGCACCAACCCGATTCAGTTACGTCGGATTTCCCGGGTTGGTCGCGTCAGTCAGCTTCAAAAGAATCGTTCCCTTTCGTAAATTTTGTAGAGATTACTAATGCTAGGGACGAGCGACCCTACCTTCACTGTTATATTCAAGAATTGCCATTTAGGGCTTTGCTTGACTCAGGCGCGTCGGTTAACGTAATTGGTGGAGAACTTTTTAAAAAATTTGAAAGTCAGTATTGTCCGTCTCTACTTCGCGAGGGAATCGTGCATACGGCGGGTGGCCAGGAACACCGTGTGCTGGGTTCTGTACAGTTACCTTTATGTTACGATGACCAGACCGTTTGGGCGGATTTCCTAATAGTTCCTTCATTGGAGGAGTGCCTGATTTTGGGTACCCCTTTCTTAAAGCACTCGGGCCTTACCCCGAATCTCTTTCCTTCTTCTAGTATAGAAAAATTATCTTTGAGACCCGTTGTGTCCGAGATAGGAAATAAGTCTTTTAAGCCTTCATGCTTGACATCGGCTGCAGATTTGTCTATTGAACAGAATCTGCAGTTGAACCTTTTGATTGCGGACTTCAATAGTGTCGCATTTGAAAGGGTGGGACTGGGTCGTACCACGTTAGTCAACCACGTTATCGATACAGGCAGTCATTCACCCGTAAAACAGAGAACTTACCCTCTGTCGCATATCCGCCGACGACAGATGATTTCCGAGCTAGACGAAATGCTCGAATTAGGAGTGGTTGAGCCGTCGCGCAGCGCCTGGCTAAATAATGCGTTTATCGTTCCGAAAAAGGACGGTTCAGCTCGATTCGTGTTGGACCCGCGTAAATTGAACTCCATTACGAATTCAGATTCGTACCGTTTGCCAAATATTAATAGAATTTTAGACAATTTACGGGATACCCGATATCTCTCCGCGTTGGATTTAAGTCACGGATTCTGGCAGATGCCGTTGAACCCAGACTCTAAGTGCAAGACCGCGTTTTTCGTAGAAGGCCGGGGTCAGTACCAATTTGTGGTCACCCCATTTGGTCTAAAAAATATTCCTGCCGAAATGCAGAGGCTAATGGATAAACTGTTTGCCGATCAGGGCGATCATGTATTTTGCTACCTAGATGACATCTTAATCTGCAGCGCAGATTTCGATTCACACATCGCCACCTTACGTTTGGTGTTGCGCCGGTTGAAGGAGTCCAATCTTACTATAAAATTGGCCAAGTCGGAATTTTGCAAGTCAAGCCTTAGGTACTTGGGACATATAGTGGACCGCGAAGGGTTGAGAACGGACCCTGAAAAGATTAAGGTGATGAAGGAATTCCCTAGGCCACGGAGTGTAAAGGAAGTGAAAAGCTTCCTCGGTTTGTGTTCATATTACCGCCGATTTATAAAAGATTTTTCTAAGATCGCTGCGCCCCTCTGTCGCTTGACTAGTATTAAACTTAAGGGCTCTAAGTTCCAGTGGGATTCGACCGCTGAAGAATCATTCGTCCTCCTCAAGCGTGCCATGATTACGTCTCCCGTTCTGAAGCCACCGGATTATACGGTGCCATATATACTCACCTGCGACGCGAGCGGAATAAGCATCGGTAGCTTTCTTTCACAATCCATGCCGGGTGGTGTTGAACATGCCATAGCTTATTTTTCACGAAAGCTTTCCCCGGCGGAAAGGCTTTATAGTACCACCGAGCGCGAACTCCTGGCCATCGTGGACTCAGTCCATCATTTCCGTAGTTATCTAGACGGAACCAGGTTTACGATTCAGAGCGATCACGGATGCTTAAAATATCTGGACCATCTGTCTTCACCGAGCGGCCGATTAGCCCGTTGGGCTTGTAGACTGTCTCAATATAATTTCGATTTCGTTTATAAAAAGGGTTGCGAGAATCGCTTGGCCGACGCCCTCAGCCGAATCGAGGTATCCGCGGTGAGCTTTTCCCCTCCGTTCGAGCACGTAACCGACGAATGGTATTTACGGACCCTAAGAGAGTGCGAGAAGGATCCACGGTCGCGGCCAAACTTTAAAGTAGTAAAGGGACATCTATTGCGGTTGTGTCGTTCCTCTCACGACCCTGTCCGCAACCAGGGAGAACGAGATTGGAAGGTCGTGGTACCCCAGGATGCGTTGGTCCCCTTGATCGATGATATACATTCGAACCTGTGTCACCCGGGTGTTAGGAAGACTATGGAAATTATTACTCGGACGTATTTTGCTAACAAATTATCTGAGGCAGTAACTCATTTTATATCGCGGTGCGAAACGTGCAAGGCCTATAAACATAACACACAGGGTCCATGTGGCCTTATGAGTGAGCCCAAGCAAGCATCCCGGCCCATGCAGTCCTTGAGTATGGACCTCGTTGGCCCCTTGCCTTTGTCTAGGAAACGGAACTCTCATATTTTAACGGTAGTTGATAACTTTAGTAAGTATGTATGGGCTTTTCCCTTGAGAGTGGCCACGTCTAAGGCTATAATTCGGTGTTTGGAAGCGTCAATATTTCTCCCGTGTTCGGTGCCACGCACCATCGTAATGGATAATGGTAGGCAGTTCATATCGAAGGAATTCAGAGGATTCCTGGAATCCTATGGGATACGAGACCTCTTTTACAACGCGTATTATCACCCGCAAAACAATACCAGCGAGAGATATAATTCTTCAATTCTGACGTGTCTATCCATTTTGGTACAGGACAATCAACGAGATTGGTGCGAATTCTTAGGGAAGATCTGTTCCTGTTTAAACAATACTGTGAGCATAGCCACCGGTAGCACCCCTTTTTATCTGTTTCACGGATTCCATCCGGTTCCCCATGCTTCGTTCCACGACCAACTGGATTCGAATCAGATTGTCTCTTCCACGAGATCTCCTAATTATCTCCAAGGGCTAAATAGAATGGAAAAATTGTACGAGACCGTCACTGCTAAACTATTGACTGGGTTTAAGCGTAGCGCAGCTAGGTATAACCTACGCCGTAGAGAGAGACGTCTGTCCGTTGGACAGGTGGTATGGAGGAAGTCCTTTAAGCAGTCAAATGCAGGTCGTTACTTCAGCGCCAAGTTGGCACCGAGATTTATAAAGAGTATAGTTAGCAAGAAAATCTCCAATTCGGTTTACGAGCTGTCGGAGCTTAGTGGGAAAGTGGTAGGGAGATATCACGTGAAGGACATTGCAAAGGTTGACCAATGATAGTCTCGCGATCGGGTGACCGACAGAGGAGTATAGCACTCCATGTCATAAAGCTAAGTGAGAATTAGTCCGGATTCTCGTAGTCGAGGCACATAAGAGGAGCATGGCCAAGTGTTAAATAGAGTATAGCCCCTTTGTTGTTGCAATAACGATAGAGTTATTTGTGTATTTTCTCCTTAGAAGCTAAAGAGCGTGGTCGAGTGACCAATATTTGAGTATAGAACTGTTTCTCGTCGTAATAGGGAGATCGTAGTCGAGTATTCTCTCTTTAGAAACTAGAAAGCGTGACCTGGAGTCAAATTATTAAATGTATCATTCTTGTCTTGAAAGAGGGAAGGAATACAGGGGTTATTCTCTTATAAAAAGACGGTAGAAGTTTAGTAGTTGCATATATACTATAAATTGACTATTGAATACAGTATAGCTTAGAATAGACCTTATGCGGTGAGTCCGTCGTCACGCGATAAGGACGCAAACATATGATATGGGTCCGGTCCTGAGCACAGCTTCTGTGCCCGGGTGGATTATAGATAAGCTAATAGTTGACAGTGCAGTGATGGGTTCGTCAGCGCCTAATTGGGAGTCATTCATGGTTAGGAAAATGGTTCTTAAAATAATTAAATTAAATATTTTGTTATATACCTTGAAGGTGTACACTGTCGGATTCCTTGGCGAATGACAGTTTAGTATGTCAAGTGACGTCACCAGTGCGAATTTATTATTGCACAAGGGTGAATGAATAAGTGAGCTGGCCGTGGGCAATCTCGTATGGATTCATTTCCATATGTTTTATGTATGGGCTGGTATTCAACCCGGTGACTTCACCAAAGAATACCTGGCGTTCAATGAACCTAAGCCTGGACCACGAGTGGCGGAATGCTGAGAGCCTAGAGTAGGATTATATGTATCTCAACGAAGGACTTAGGTCCTTCTGAAGTAAGAATTCATGTAATACATAGATGATTAGTACCGTTTGTAGAAGGTACACGTATTACATTCAGGATCAAATTGCTCTTGTGTAATGCGAGCTTAGGTATTGGGTTACCTAACAGCTGTTGTGGTTTATTTAGTGGTAATTGTTACCTTCTCATTAGATTCCCTATCGGCATTATTGGCTGCAGAAGTTAGGGCATAAAGTGAAGAAATTCTTGGAAGTGTTCCGAATTTCGTATTGGGGTAGGATTGTCTTCCTAATTGTTGTCTTATCTGGTAAGAATTCGTGAGGTATTCCGAACTTCTTGACGGAGAGGTGTACCCTTCCCCCGGGAGTAGCGTTCCAAAGATTGTACTGAGGATTCAGTAGAGTATCCATCGTGGATAATTGCTTTGCACAAATGCTATCGCTGGACGGTGGTCCGCAAGTTTAATAGCAGTAGAATTGTTCAGTAGTGCTATGGAGTAGGTGTTGCTTTCCACCGAGTTGAATTTTGGAAAAGATTGTACAGATGGTACAGTGGAGTATCCGTTTCGGATAGTTGCACGTAGCAAGTGTTAGTTATTGGACGGGGTTCCATGATGATAATAGCCGTTGATGTGTTCGGAATTTCTTGTTAGAGAGGTGTAGCATTCCACGGTGTCGAAGGCCTATAGTATTGAAGTAAGTCATCTTGTTGACGAATTGGCTCCTGTTGAGTGTGGAGTATATAATTTGAAATAAAAATGATTAATTTTTTTTGTTGTTGTGTAAAATATTATAATATATTTTGTTCTGTCAAAGCACTCACCGAGTACGGGGTCGCAAGGTAGTCTGTTAGGCAGCGCGATGAAAGGTTTATGGGAAATGTGGAGGTTGTAGTGGTGCTGCTGGGAGGAATAAGGATAAGAGTATGGTGCGTTCTCGAATGAACTTTGACAGAATTTATGTAACTGTTACGGTAATTGCCGTTGTATTTTTGTTTTGTTTTGAACTTGTACTGATTTTATGTAACTGTTATGATGATTACCATTGTATTGTTTGCTCTGTTTGAGTTTTGGGATAAGAGCTCTGGTTGCTGTAGCGTTGGCAGCATGCGTTATGACTGGGGGCTGCGTTTCTTGGATAATGAAATCTCGAAACGAACCCGTGCCCTTGTGGTCGGACGTATGGTGGGTCTCGCTCGGTAAATTGAATTCTCAGTTTTTTTTTTGTTGTTTATTATTGTCTCCTTACTTTGGCTCGGTGTGAATCACCGAGAGGCCTTGGGCAGCCTTAAGAGTCCGGGTTGGGGGAAGCTAGCCTCCCAACCGATAAAGGTTTTGAAGATGGCCTGAGAATACATCTGGGATGGATTGCTGTGTGTCTCCATCACGGGCCTCATGAACCCAAATTAGCGATTGCGATTACAGATGTGTTCTGTCATGCTCATGTTTCGGGCTAGGGTAACTTCGGTTCGTGAGGGTCGCGTGTCTGTCGCTCGGATCCTAGATGACCAAAGTTGTGTATGTGGTATCACGTGATTCTTGGCTCTGTTCTGGGGGTCCGTAGACGCGTCCTGCTTTCAGCCGGGGCTACCCGCCAATTTTGTATTATGTTTTGTATGTTTTTTTAAAGGGAACTAAGGCTCCATTTATACAGTTACCATTCTGTGTGGTGGTGAATTGTTGCTGCAACGGTTGTCCAGACCTTGGAGTCTGAGGAAACCCAAGTTATGTGTAAAGTTCTGTCTGAACTTAAGGAGATACAAGTCCTCGAAAATGGTTCTGTGTGAACCATAGGATATTTGTAATTTAACGTATAAGGTTCTGTGTGAACCTCTTGAGAATTGTAAATGATGAATATTGGCAATTGCGAAATTTATTGTTATCTTTGTTGTTGTCATTTCGCCCGGAAGTGGCCGGAAGTTTGGACCGTCTTGTGCTGTGTGGCAGGGGCGGTCGTATTGTGGAAAGCGCCCGTGATATGGGGCCGCCTTAAAATTTATCAGTTCCCGACTGTGCAGTATAGGGAAGGGCGAAGAAAGGTTTGTGTTGTAAGGTGTTGTCTTTGGCGTATCAAGGGAAGAGGGGTTGTAATTTTGTGTTTGAGCCATGTGGGTGGTTGGTTGGACGAGATCCACATTGATAGGGGAGAATTTCAGGAATCACCTTCGAAGATCAGCTGGTTCATAGGTTGGCCCGTGACCTACAGTGAACCCACTAAAGTCAGCCTTTGGGAGAAGACTGCAGATTTGTTTTATTATTTTGGTTAAGCTGTGTTCATTTCTCAGAAAATTGTAATGAGAGAATGGCTTAACTGATTTGTTTCCCTCTTGGTCAACATTGGATTGTTAGTTGACCTTGCTGTTTAATATTTTATTAATTGTATTACCAGATTGTATAGTATTATTTTAATTTCTTTTTTTTGTGTGATTTGATTTTATTAAGTGTATCAATTTCCTGTAAACTTGTACCATTGTGCATTGTTTTGTTTTGTATCAATTCCTGTAATCTTATACCATTGTGTATTGTTTTTTTTTTATATGTGTAAGGAGTTGGGAAGGATTGTTTCCCGCTCCTGTGTAACCGGCTATGTGTTGAAGTTAAATTGTTTAGGAGCCTAGTCAAGGAAAGGTTTTACGTGGTTTCCTTCCTCGTGGTCGGTCTTACACCAATTAAGACTACACCTATGGCAAATGCTGACTAGAGATAAATCGGCCACGAAACCGTATCCGGTGAGGGGTACATACACCCCTCGCTCCTTAAAAACATCCCTCGGACTGATGCGTCTGTGATATACGGAGGATAATTTTTTTTTTGTTGTTTTTTTTTGTTCTTTCGCTAACTTAGGGTGGGGTGTCAGGACGGTATTTGATAAATTACATAGTTCACGTCCCCAAGACTAAATTCCCACTATTTGCATGCTCCTGAAATTGGCTTCTCCAAACAAAATAATTTAGTATATTTCTAATACTGTCGCTAGGATTAAACCAATAAAAGAAAAGGTTATTTTAAGTGCTCACCGCCTTGCAGTACAGGATTATATCCTGGATTCTAAAGAATCCCATGGTTATTGTTTGTTTAGAAAATGGGGACTATAATAAAATTCAATTCTGTTTTCGAAAGATGGAAATTGTAAGGCCGGCGGTAAATGCCTGAAAAGAACAAAAGCAGGGTCATAAAAAGAGAAATCCATTGTTCAAGGAAGCACTAAATTCTGTCTAGACGATATATCCTTTTGAGTAATTCTAAGAGATTCCGATCTCAATTGTCTTTTAAAAAGATAAAGTACAGTCTAGACATGGACCCTTTCTTTTCTTTTGCTTTGCTAATTGTATAGAAATGCCGAAGTCAATTGTCCTTCCTTATAATCTCGGGCATACCAGGCGGCCATGGTATTTTTTAGAGAGAGAAGGAAGTCATTTAGCATCTCTTTCTCGCAAGACTATAAAAGGCCCGAACTCTCACGAGGAGCGCCCTTCTGCCTTCAGATACGACGCGGTTAGCACGTCTGTCCAGGAATAGTGTTCAAACCGAGAACAGCCAGACTAGTTTTCTTCGTGTATCACAGAAGTCCAGGACGCCATCTTAATTACGGGTGAATATTATTCCTCCTATTTTTAATGTGAATTTCGTCCGCACATTTTAACCATCGCTCAACTTTAATTCTAAATTGTTATTGGAATCTCCCTTGCTGAATACAACACATTTTTATTTTCTTGCCAATTTTAAACTTTTTTCTTGACATTCGTCAAGTTTTTTTTATATATTCTTTTTCTTTTTTTTCTTTTTTTTTTCAATATAATAAACTGTTTCATTACAAATTGTTCTTGTTTAATTGTGTCGCCTGTCCCTGCGAGAGTTGAAAGAGAGTTATTCAGAGTCAGAGGAACCCAACATACCCCAGAGACCTAAAGAGTACTTGTCTCGTTAAGAAGCCGACTGACCTGTCCGGGCCTGTCACCTTGGTAAGATTGATATTTGGTGAATTGATTTATGTAATCAATTGTGTACATATAATTATTGTTTCTTAAATATAGCAAAAAGGCGTGACAATACCTATGACTTCGGTCATATATATTCTTTTTTAAAACAATCCCCTTTCAAATAACACACCGTCTCTTTGTACATAATGTTTGAAGTCAGAAAAACGATTATATGCCACCATGACCGAAGTCAGAAGTGTTCTTATATACATATTTTTTTGTTCTTTCATGGTAATTTTTTTCCACGTGATTGTACCATCTCCATAAACATTTTTTCATCCTAAACACTACGTCTTCTTTCAATCCGTATACTTTTCAAATACTCTCATACATTATTTTTCACACGTTCTACGTGACGCTCTCATTCCTGTTGTAAATCAAATAAATATAGTTTTAAAAAAAAGTGAAATATTTTCAATCAATTATATCCTTTAAAAAATAGTATGGTAGAAAGCAGCGCGTCAATATCTACGGATTTTGTATATCACCAGAACGGAAAATAGAAGTTTTGATTCATACGATGAGCATTCAGGATGTTGTTTGTATTCCAAAGTCAACACAAATTTTCAGTCGTTTCCAAAGCTCTTGAGTGAAGTGAAATATATTCCACAATATTGTCACAATATATTCATTGAGTTATATAAAGCCTGCATTATTAAATTTCTGTTTTCTGTCTGAAAATGTTTTCATTAAATGTTGCATCAGTTTTGTGTTTCAAAAAATGACCCTCTTCACGTGAAACTAGCTTCACTTTGATCAATGAAATAAAGGGTAATTTTTTTTAATGGTGTAGGGTACCCACGTCCCTAAATATTGTCAACATGCAGGGTCAACGACCGATGAATCAACCTCTGGATATGTACAATTGTCACATGCCAGAACGTCAACACTGTTTACACGCAAATAATATTTACATCGCATTCCAAGGTAGAAAGAGAACATATCACGCCGTTTCGACAATAAATATCCTACCCACTGTAGTATCCGCAGCGCTTGCGACCACCTCAACACGCGCAGAAGTGAGATCGAGATATACCTAGGACGCATTAACGCGTCCCGTTCTGAAATTCTATATATACCTACTTATCGATGAATAAAAGCACTTATTATTATTCACTTGACCATTCATCGCTGTTTACTATTTATTGATTATTCACTCTCACTTCCCGCATTCCTGAATCGACGTATTTTATTTTAAATACAAACAAATCAAAATCATCACGACGTATCAAATTAAGCATCCCGCTAAATTGATGACCCCGAACGAAAAGGAACACAGAATTCGACTAAAGCGAAAACAGAGATGTCAACATCAACATCATCAGCACGTCCTACTAGGACACACGCTAAAATGGAATCCCTGAAAGTGCAGCAACAAAGAATTGCAAGTAAACTCCATTTGAAATTTCGAGAATGAATTCAGGATTTTCCATAGCGTAAACAACGTTAGTATTCTGGAAATATTTATAAAATAGAAGGTTTTCTGAGCACCGTATCAGGAAATATCTCTAAACGAATATTTATTTTTGTGTATCGGAAATATTCTTAAGCTGAATACAGGAGTGCCTCGCAATATACATAGAATCAGTGAATTGAAATAACAAAAAAAATTGAGAAAATATTGGAAATCGAAATACGTTTTTTTAAGTAAGTTACTTATTTCTTGATTTTTATATTTTAAAAAACAAAGACAAAAAGAAATATTTCTATGTGCATTGGGACGAGGTAGAAACGAAGTAAAAGTAATTCATTTGCAACAATTTTACTATATTACACTTTTGTTTTACGCAATACAACCTGTAAGGCTTTTACTGCCGATTAGATTTTTTTCAACCAACCAGAACGAGGCTTTGAAGTGGCATGAAAATAATAAACAGAAATAATATCAGATCCATTTAAAAAAATCCAGTATCCAACGGGGATTGAAGAAAGGCGTTTTGCCAACAAAGCCACAGACATCGTCAATTATCTCTCCACCGTAGTGACATAATACAGGGTTCGATTCGCAACTAAGTGCTGGTATGTGAAAAATTTTTTTTTGTTTATTTTTTGACAGTGGATCGCTTAGAAGCCTTTTTATATAAACTAGTTGCAACCCGTGAAATATTCACGGAAGTAAAACAAATTCTACATTTATGAAAATATATATTCATAAATGTAAAATTTGTTTATATATCATTTATACATCGTCCCCTTTTACACCGGTTCAAAAATTGTTAGCTAGGTATTTAAAATTCGTTCAGTATCACGGCCTCACCGAGATTCAAATTTCGAATTACTTTCGGAGAGAATCCAAGTATTCCTCTCTCGCTCTCTTGTATTCAAAATTCAATTCTCGTATTCTTTCTTTGACGACAACCATCGTATGGCTTTTGGCCTATACTATGATTCTACGAGTACCATAATACGCAGTGCTATGCTATAATAATAGTTTAAAATAGTATGCTTACATTTATAATCCAACTCATCACAGGTTATCTACGAGTGATTTTGGTTATGAAAAGTTAGATACAATGTTTTATTTTAATTAAGGGAGTATTCTACTCGAAAAATTTGAAAAAATCGTTTTTTTTATAGCAATTGAATCACATGGTTTCGACTGCAGTGCCAGTGACTATGTAATTTTTATTTTATGTCCAAATTTTTAATTCCACTGCCATTTAAAATGTTGAGTGCTTAAGGGGGTATTCTACGAGTACTCTAGAAATTTGAAAAAAACTTTTTTTTTCTTTTTTTTGCATATTCTTAAAGTTTAGACATTAAGAATATGTTCTCAAAAGGAAATTTTTAAATTCTCAATATTTACGAAGTTATAGCTATAAATGAGGCAGCAATTACACCGCACCGGAACGACTCCGACAATAATCTCAAAACTTTAAACGCGCTTTTCTCGAAACTACTTTTTTCGACCTGGTCGACATAAAATCTCAAGTTTTATCCAACCGATTGCCTTCAAATTTGGTATGAAACTTTGAAAAATATTTTTATATCGTCCTTATCTTGAAAAATTCAAAAGTATTTCTTTAACAATTCAAAAAATATAAAAAAAAAAAGGGTCAAAAATTTAATTTATTACAACTTTTTTTAAGACAAGATATAACAGCTGATAAGATCTTGAATTTTCAATTTTTTTTGTACATTCTCAAATCATCAATAAACAAACATAAAATGGTTTTGATTTTTTTATTTAGTCTGAAAAAACGCCCGAAATTCACGCCTCCAGAGTATAATACCCCCTTAATAAAAAAAAAATAATTGTAAAAATAGATTGAACGAAATTCCGTCTCATAAAAAATAATAGTGTAGGAGTTAATTATAAAATATTTGATTTTCACAAACCGTTTTTTTACATATTCTCGGTATGACGTCAGCAAACTTTATATAAAGCAAAAGATATCCATAAAAGTTAAATCAAAATAATAAAAATATACGAATAGTTTCATTCATTTTATTATCCTTTGTGTAAGAATTCCACGAGCGCATTCAGTTTATTTTATCGCCCGAGAACAAGTAAAGAAAAATACATATATTTCCACCGAGATATTTCTGTTCTTTAAGGAAATACGAGTAGTGTAGCTTGCGGGGGAACTAGACTAGTGCAAACAGGAGTACGCTGAATTTCATTATTATTCCGCTGAAGCCGCGATACAATCAGGAAGTTGTTTATGGCGTGTCGGATTGAATTTTTTGAAATGCCTGTGCCATATTTGTTGTCGATCCTATTTTATTATTCATTGGGTTATGCGAGAGAAAATAGGTGGTTTATATACAGATAACATATTTGTCAGATTATGAGCAATTTCCATTTGGAAATGTTCACTTGAACATAAATATATTTAAAAGCGTGAGATATTTTTCTTAGAAATATTAAAAGTAAAATATTTCTATTACATGTATTCCTTTATTCAATACCATACTCTTTTTTACACAGAAACATAACTGACATATTTTTTTCTTATTTTTGAACATTAATTGAATAGTGAAGAAAAATAACCGTTACATCGTCATTGATGATTCAACTGTAAAGTCAACTTTTCTCATTTTGACATGTAATATTTTAAGTCGATGTTTAAAAGAACTTTATCAGTGAACAAACTCAAATGAGTATCTAAGGTTAACAGCGTATGAACCTACCTAGCCCCTTATTTTTGTTTTGTTACATTTTATTAACAATTTGAAATAAGGAAACGGAGAAAAACAAATATATTGTAGGGGTTGTGTGAGTAGGTGTATGGATGTAGAAGAGGCAAAAGCGAGATCAAAAGGTCTAGTGCTCTGTTCTCTTTGCTTACTATTTAGTTTTTTTTTGCTATTTGCCCTAAAATTTCGTACGTTTGATGCCATTGACAAAGATTTAGTTTTTCCTTACTTAAGTTTTGTATTATTGATTGTGTAATTCAAATATTTTATTTTTTTATTTTCCGTATTTTAACATACTAAGCATTGTTAATTTCATGCATTTATTTTCAAATACATCTTTTTCCTGAAATGTTAGTTTTTTTGGAAGACACTTGTTACCCTGCATATGTGTTATATAACGAAAGTATAATACGAGTATATAACGAAAGTATAATAACGAAAGTATAATAAAAAAGAAAGCGAATACAACAAGTAAACAATTAATATGTTTTCCCCTTTTCTTTTATGAAAACTTAATTAAATACATGCAATATAAAACTAATGACTAATATGTCTTACAGCTCGGAATATAAGCGGTGAAGAAACGAAAATGCGACACAGTCGATAAAACACCACTCCACCGCAAGTTATGGCCCTCATCTAGGTCTGAAGGGGGAACACACATCTAGAGAGTAGGTACCTTTTCAGCACTAACATTAAACCATTGACATATCTTACCATTGTAACCGATTCCATGAACTTTGCTAACTGGATTAAATTTAAAGCCTTTCGGAGAAGAAATAAAAAGAAATGTTAATTTACAAAAACAAATTTGTTACAATCATACATACTAGCACGCCATTTCCCCATCGGCATAGGCAAGGAGGATAACTTGCCAGATTTTCCCATCTCACATCCTTAGCCTGCTCTATACCCATACACCTTCTCATACAATTTCTACGATTTATCTGATTTTCTACGTTTTCTTCTTTTAAAATATTATTCTCTAGTTTCAAACATAATTTTCAAAAAAACTTTGTGAATGTGTTGTATTTAAAGGTCTTGTTAATCATTTTATAAAACAAAGGGTAAAATTCCTATTTAAGGAAACTCCTATCGTGTGATTCAAGCTAACGATATTGGAGTTAGAGGGTAGTGTGATAACCCTTCAACCCTTTTCTATATAATTTGTAAGTAGGTTTGCTGGTTTAGATTTTAGTTAAGGTATTCACGTTTTAAGCAAAGGTATGAACAAACAAACCTTAATTTAGCATATAAACTTGAAATTCAAATAAAATCTATAGTTTTAAATTCAACATTTTGTTATAGAATGTAAAAAAATAAATATAATCGTGTGAATGATATTTTGAAATAAGGAAATTTAAAAAGTTAGAGAAATCGTAGGTGTTGTTTAAAAAGGTGTATGGATGAACAGAGGTGAAAAATGTTTGTAGTAATAGAAAGTCTCTGCCTACCCCAACCAAGAATTGGCGTGATGGTATGTATGTAAGTGTAAAAAAAACAAACAATAATTGAATTTAAAGTACACATTTTTATTTTGTGTGGATCTCAGAATGCTGCACTCGTCCACCAGCTTGTATCATACTCGTACTAGAGATGTGTGGATCTCAGAATGCTGCACTCGTCCACCAGCTTGTATCATACTCGTACTAGAGATGTGTGGATCTCAGAATGCTGCACTCGTCCACCAGCTTGTATCATACTCGTACTAGAGATGTGTGGATCTCAGAATGCTGCACTCGTCCACCAGCTTGTATCATACTCGTACTAGAGATGTGTGGATCTCAGAATGCTGCACTCGTCCACCAGCTTGTATCATTCTCGTACTAGAGATGTGTGGATCTCAGAATGCTGCACTCGTCCACCAGCTTGTATCATACTCGTACTAGAGATGTGTGGATCTCAGAATGCTGCACTCGTCCACCAGCTTGTATCATACTCGTACTAGAGATGCACTGAGAAAAAAAAAATAGGTTTATCATATCCATTGATCGTTAATTATACCACATTTTTAGGGCAGATCACCAGATTTTCCTATCTCGAGGCACATATTTCGTCTCTTACACATTCATACACCTTCTCATACAGCTCCTATGATCCCTTCTTTTAATTCTTACAGTTATTCCTTTCAAAATATCATTCACAGAGTTCAACCATAATATCCTCGGTATTTCTCTATCTCGCCTTCAAATTACATTTACATTTTTGTTATTATTTTTTCATCCCTTATTACTACATGCCCAAACCATCTCAGAATTATTTGCTTCATATTACTCAAAACATCAGCTTAAATGTTACATTCCTTCCTAATTATGTCATTCTTTATTCTATCATACATTGCTACTCCCTGTAATCTTATCTGTGCACACTTTTCCATTGCATTTATTTGGTTATTTTCAGTATTTTTCTACGTCCATTTTTTACTCCCAAACATCGAAGTTGAGTTAAGTTGTTATGGACTATAATCTAAGCATATTTTGATACTATCCTGTTCAAGTATCGCTACACGCCGTTTGATATCCCTCGTATCATCTGAGATGATTTGTGATATATATCAGTGTTTTCCAAACTGGGAGGTGCGGACTTATGCAAAAAGAGACCTGGAAAGTTTAACAGAAATTAAATTTTCATAACATAACATAACATACGAGTATATAAATAAAATAAACTTTCATGACATAACAAAAAATTTTATAACCTATTTTTGTTCCTTGTTAATATTCTGTCAATAAAGTTTTTATTTTTTGTATTAATACATTTTTTTATCATTTAAAAATGTGTCTTTATCATTTTATAAAATAAAGGGAGGGGAGGAAGCGCCACAATAAGATTGTTTTTAAAGGGGGGCGTAGTAACATAATGTTTGGAAAAAAATCGAGTAGAAGTAAGATTTTGCCGTATTCAAAATATTATCAGTAAATCACAAATACTTACAGAAACTAATTATCGATCATTTTTATCGGCTGAATATTAAAGAAAATCACACGCACGTACTACTCGACAATTTACACGCAAAACATTGTGAAAACCTAGATTTTAAAACTATTTTGGAGAATGAAAGCTAGAAATTATAACACCAATATCATAAAACTGTACCCCAAGACGTGAAAGAAGCAAAATCGGTATAACAATATGTAAATTCTGAACAAAATATCCTTCTATCCAGCTTATTCAATATCTCTTGCTGATCAACTAGTTTGCCTTGTCGTTGGACTTAACGATTGATTAAGTTTAATTGATAATGGAAATTGTGATAATTTGTTTTTATAATTTTCATTTCGGTATTGTTACAACCATTATTTCACCTTGATAAATATCAATAACTGTAAGTGACCCACTAAAAAGTCACACCAGACTTAGTAGGTTACGATGCGTATTACACCTTGAGAACCATATTGTTAAAAAAATAAATAAATATAGAACTTCCCTCAAATATACTACTTTCAGTTTTTCGCATCTAACTATCAAATATACTTTGCTCTCATGGCACGAAAATCAAAGATTTGATTTTTTTACACAGTGTGTTTGACAACTAACTTTCACTAAGAAAAATGCCAACTTTCAGAAATACGAAAATGTTTCTATTTTTGCATTATGCTACTAAAGAAATAAGAACGTTGCGAAAATAAAACGTCAGAATAAAGGAGAAATTAAAATGCTATAATAAGGCTTTATTGTATTCAAGAAATGGTAGTTGGAGCGGGGTCTTCCTTTATCGTAGCAGTTAATTCGCCCCGGATTCCCGCGCTTTCTGTGCCGGCGGGAAACGGAAATGCCTGCATATTGCGTTCCAAATTCAAAATGAAACCGTGCTCCGGAAATATTTTCCGCGCTCACTTAGCATGACAATTGCGACGTCCTTTTTTTATTCGCACCTGCGAATTATTATGACAAAATTTTTCAGGGAGAATTTACAAACTCCGTGCACGGGGAAGTTATAACCTGTACGCGGCACTCGAGAAATGTGTTAATATTTTTTCTTAATTTAATAAAAGTGAAACGATTGCCCATATTTTTTCAACAATGAAGATAAAGGGAAGAAAATTATTCGAAATGGATTCAAAATTTTATATTTTATGAGACTCGTATATCGATAATAAAATATACATATTAACAGAGCCATCTATGGAGTGTCAGTTCCGTTCAATCTCACCAAGCTATTATGCGGTACAAATAATCTTCATTCAGAGTGGCCAACACTAAAATAACGCAATCTTCTTTATTTATTACGAGCGCGACGTCACTGAGGGAAAAACAAGGAAATGCCCAAAAGGACTCCTTCAGCAGCAAAACACCTGGGTGTGAAAAGATGAGTAGCGACGTTCGACTTAAGGTTCAATATTATGAAAAAAGGCAAACTACTAGTACTTTTGTACAAGTTGCCAGTTTCACAGAGAACTTCAAACTTGGCAGAACTACTATATGATTTGAAGCCACTAAATCAGAGAAGCCAATCGACCGAAAGATGTACCGATGTAAGGCTGAATGGAGGACCCTTCGAAATTTATTGACTAGATTATCATCGCAGTACCACATAATGTGATTTGCGGATTGATCCAGATGGTCACAAAGATTAATACAGGGCGAAGGAAGAAAATTCAAACTTAAAAGTTTAACATTAAAGCATAAATTCATGCCCAGAGATAAATTAGGAAGTCCAATGTCTTCGATAGGTCTATAAAGTTATATTGAACGTTTATTTTATTTTTCATATGGCAAGATCATGAGAATATTTTGTGCAAACTGTGTGAATATTTATTGTCGAGTTAACAGGTCAACTGCAAAAAAATTAAAATGATATCAAATTCAAAGGAATAGTGTATTATCATATATGCATTAAATAAATGCAGAAATATTTCCTCGAATTTAAGGCGATATTCAGGTTTATCTATCTTACGTGACGACTTATTTTTGGATTCATCAAATAATCTGTATCCGACACATTTCATCTGCAATCCGAAATATGTGTTGAATCCAAATTTATTGCAATGTCTAATTACGAGTATGAAGTACTCGTAATATAATATATGAAATAAAACACTCGACTTCGTCAAATATGTTTTGAGACTTTCGCGGTTCTTCGTATCAATCAATCAATCAACAGTGGCTCTACAACCCAGGTCGGGTCTTGGCCTCCTTTAAAGCACGCCTCCATGACTGGCGGTCCTGTGCTGCTGTTCGCCAGTTCTGGATGCCAATGAGCTGCGCATCCCTATTGACACCATCCAGCCATCGAAGCTTCGGCTTTCCTGGCCTTCTTCGACCCCCCGGTGTGCCATTCAAGAGCCCTCTCGGAATGTCCTCCTCACTCATTCGCTGCACGTGTCCAGCCCACCTGAGTCTCCCAATTAAAATCTCCTGTGTTATGGTAGGGTCTCCATACAGACCGTACAGCTCCTGATTATACCTGATACGCCATTCTCCGTTATTGCAAATGGGGCCATATATTTTGCGCAGAATCTTCCTCTCAAATGTCCCCAGAGCCCTCATGTCCACTCTACTTAGAGTCCAACATTCTGAGCCATAGGTGAGCACAGGTCGGATGAGTGTTTTATAAAGTAGAGTTTTGGTTTTTCTAGAGAGATGTCGTGATTTCATGTACCTCTGCAGTCCAAAATAGCATCGGTTTGCAGCTATTAATCTTCGATTTATTTCAGTGGAAACATCGTTCTTATTTGTCACCATGGTACCGAGATACACAAATTCAGAAACGGTTTGGAAGGTAAAGTTGTCTATTTGTAGACTTATTGGGTTTTGGCGTCCATTTACGGGCATATATTTTGTTTTGGTCTCACTGACTACTAAGCCTAGGTTTTTTGCTGATGCTGCTAGTGCTCGGAAGGCATTTATAAGTTCATGTTCCGACCTCGCTATGATGTCAATGTCATCTGCATAAGCCAGGAGCTGCACAGATTCACTGAATATATGGCCTGTTGTTTGTATGCCGCTATCCCTAATGGCCTTTTCCAAAGCCATATTAAACAGCGTACACGGTTCTTCGTATCAGTTGTATAATCTATTTCAGAGTATTGTACATCATAGTCTTGCTAATGATGCGGACGTTTCGAAAACGTTGCAGTTTTTATCTTCAGGGCTTATTTGTAATCAACTTCGCCAACAGCTTTACTTGTTTGTTAACATTTCCTGAAGATGTCGTCATTGAAACGTTGGCATCATAATCCAGACCTCAAGGTGCAACACTCTGGAAAACCGTAAACAACTGACTTAACTTTGTTTCCTTTCAATTTATTTATAAATATATCACTATGCACATTTCTACACATACTTTGTCATCCTTAGATGAGTTAATTAAACTTAATTGCATGTCACTTACGCTGACCATTGTTTTATGGGGAATAGAGTAAGAAGTGACAATACAAACGTTATCTATGGTATTATGAGAAATATACGATAAATTTTATTGATTATTTATATTCTTATTTTAGTGTCTTAAAACCCTACAGTGCATTGGGATGCAAATTTGCATCATGATAATTAAAAAATATGATAAATGCAAGACCATCTTTTGGGAATAAAATACATTAAAATCATATGGCACAACTATCTCTCTTCTTGACTATTTGCAAAAAAAAATTTAAAAAAGGCGTTTGTATATCAAAAAATTATTTTTAATTCCGACATTTGGAGGAATGGTGGGTTCAACTTTTTACTGCATTTCAAAAATTAACTAAACCATAATAAAAGTGTTTTAGAGGTTAAAAAATAATAACAATTCAAGTATGTTTTATTTATTTACACAATATTTTCATATTAAAACTTATCTGCATGGTAAAAATCAAAAAAATATGTGTGAAGCAAATTTGCATCATCGTGCATTTATTCAATAAAAAAAAACACAAAAAAATGTTTTTGATTTTTTTCATTATTTTTCCCGTTGTATATAGTATTTTTCCTATGCTGAGTATAAATTTTAACAAAATCCATGATGTCATGCATTGTAGGGATACTATGAATTTCTAAATATTTTGTTGTGTAATATGTAAAGTATTTTTTGTTTAATTTATGAAATTACGTGAGATTATGTGTTCTACGAACCAAAAAAAAACATTTTTTTCATTGCTCTGACGTTTTCTTTAATTCGTGCATTAAAATTCCTGGTTAAACTATTAAAGTAATGGAGGTTCTATACGCAGAAACTATATGAATAAAAGTTACCTGAAAAATACGTTATTTATAAAAACAATAACATGAAATGTGAGCATTTAATCAAAATATTAGGTTAAATAAAAATGTTAAAAAAAAACTATGAAATAAATCTTTAGAACAATTATTTAATAACGGGCTTTTTCAAGGGAAAGTACAATTTAAGTGGTTATGAATTTTTCGGTTATTAGTACAATATTAGATTTGAAATATTTAATAAAAGTGATTTTATCACCTTCTCGCCTCGTCAAATCGTATATATCCAGTAAGATTTATATTCCCATGGCTTGTAGGTGAAATGGCGAAAGGGTCCAGGAGTAGTCGTTAGGCCCACTTTTATGGGAAGGTGGACCTTATCTCAAGGGGGCAGGATGATAAAGGAAAGAAAAATTGAGCATTATCGTCCGTTTGATGGAAGAGAATATATTTCCTTCATGATATAATAAATAATGATGGCGGAGAGTGATTTCAGGCGTTTCAATTTTTATATTTTTTCTGCACACAAAAGGGATGATTAATTAGGTGAGGTTTATTATTTCAATGTTAGGAACTTTTATATTTTCACAAAATATAAGTCCATATATTATGTGATTTATTCATCATCATCATCACGATTATAATGATTTGTTTTCTATAGCAATCATATTGTGTCATACACATATAATGTGTAGGAGAAAAGGTTTTAATTCAAGAAACTCAAAAGGAAATAATACATATATTATTTTCAATAAGTTGTCAACAGTAATGTGACTACTGAATTCCAGAATAAATACAACTTATAAATTTTGCAGCATAGACTTATTATGTTCAAACAGGAAAATTAAAAAAACAGTTTTATATGCAAAGGTTGTTTATCCAAAACTAACTCTAACGTAGTTGACAAGCAAAATAAAACTCCCACAACATACAAACTTTATCTATTTTTTTATATTTATCTTAAAGTTCTAATAGGAATTACATAAATTAGGAAAGGTTACATTATTTATGTATGTTAATATTCTGTAAAATACACAAAATGGTATTTTACAGAGCATGATTAACATTAACACACAATTAATTAATTTAAATATAATTATTGACATAAACTTTAAAGTTTCCTAACAATAATATGAAGTTACAATAAAAACTTAAGTTTAAATAATATTTTAAGAATTTTGCAACATTATAGCCAAATTATTAACACATAATTAAATAACACATAATTAAATTGAACAATTATAACATTAACACATAATTAAATTGAATATGTGGAATACAATACCAACTATATCTATAAATAAGAATATTAAAGGATACAAATGAAATAATGTAAAGCAATATTACAATTGTTATTACCAAGGTATTGTTTGAATAATTTTTATATTTTTAAACTATATACATATACATGATATATTTCTTTTCATTATTTACACATATTTCCCAAATGACCATATTTAGTCAAACAAACTCTTAGTAAAAATCTTAGTGAAAATTCTTAGTAAAAATCTTTGTGAGCGCATGGTGCCTAGATCTGTCATTACATATAACCATATACTTTGTGAGTGCATGGTGCCTAGATCTGACATTACATATAACCATATACTTTGTGAGCGCATGGTGCCTAGATCTGTCATTACATATAACCATATACTTTGTGAGCGCATGGTGCCTAGATCTGTCATTACATATAACCATATACTTTGTGAGCGCATGGTGCCTAGATCTGTCATTACATATAACCATATACTTTGTGAGCGCATGCTGCCTAGATCTGTCATTACATATAACCATATACTTTGTGAGCGCATGGTGCCTAGATCTGTCATTACATATAACCATATACTTTGTGAGTGCATGGTGCCTAGATTTGTCATTACATATAACCATATATACTTTGTGAGCGCATGGTGCCTAGATCTGTCATTACATATAACCATATACTTTGTGAGCGCATGGTGCCTAGATCTGTCATTACATATAACCATATACTGTGTGAGTGCATGGTGCTTAGATCTGTAATTACATATAACCATATACTTTGTGAGCGCATGGTGCCTAGATCTGTCATTACATATAACCATATACTTTGTGAGCGCATGGTGTCTAGATCTGTCATGACATATAACCATATACTTTGTGAGCGCATGGTGCCTAGATCTGTCATTACATATAACCATATACTTTGTGAGCGCATGGTGCCTAGATCTGTCATTACATATAACCATATACTTTGTGAGCGCATGGTGCCTAGATCTGTCATTACATATAACCATATACTTAATGAGCGCATGGTGCCTAGATCTGTCATTACATATAACCATATACTTAATGAGCGCATGGTGCCTAGATCTGTCATTACATATAACCATATACTTAATGAGCGCATGGTGCCTAGATCTGTCATTACACATAACCATATACTCGTATTATTATATTATAAGTAGGGCAATTGAAAAATATAAAAGATCTTTCAATTTTGTGGTGCAAATTTTTTATTCTTTAAATATTTCATAAATGCGTTTAATGAAAATAATAAATAAGAAAACATGTGTTATCTAACGTTTATAAAAAATATTATGACTTACGAGTATAAGTGCGCTGAAAGTACTCGTACTTAAATTTACATGTGTTCTAAGTAATACAATGCTTATAATAAATAAGGAGAATTCGATTATAATAGACTATAGCAAATTATAAAATTTATAAAAAACCAGACGGTATTTTAAGTTACTTTTAACTTAAAAATACGGAGTACAATAATAAGGGATAAAAAAAGACCCCATAATGTAAAGCCTGAGAAGATTTTTGAATTAACTTTAGAAGGTCAGTCCTCAGGGAATCTATGAGTATAGCAGTTGATAGCAATATCATATGGGAAAAGACTAAGTGAAATACTTTTTGATCGCATGGAACCTAGATCTGTCCTTATACATCTCCATTTATCACAACACGAAATAAAAAAAATGAATAAAATAAACACTTTTCCAGATTCATGGTCAGGCTGAGAACACTGTAACCTTTAAAAACATTTGAATATGACAAATTTTTGAGAGACGCATAAATGAAACGGCGTCAATTACTACGTAGCAATTTCTTCCGTAATACAACCACAATAGAAATATATTAAAGAGACCCTGAGTGAAATCAGAATTAGGAATCTTTAGATAATTATAGAACCAACCGAAATCTTACGTGCAATCTACAGGCTAGTAAACATGCCTACAAACTAAGCCAAGGATGTCGCTCGTAAGAAAACAATAAAGTGTAAAAGCAACAATAACCTCTTAACTTTGAAACAAATAATCCATTTGCACAAATGTTGTTAGAATTACCTGAGTTTCTCTATTATCTAAGCACCATAACGAGTACATTTGATAAAATTAACAGTGAGGCGCTTGTTCAGTTCATTCATTTCTCTCATTTAAGCTTTTTTATAATATTTCAATGTTAAGAAATACAAACGCAACAAATTGAAAACGCTTTTTATTTGTATTCAACGTAAGATGTACAAGGGAAAAAATGTATGAGCTTTTTCAATAATCCCAAAAGAATCTTAAAAATGTGGAAATAAAACTAAGTTCCACAATACACGAGGTTTTAAAAATCATAAAATACAACCAACAAATTAACCTTGTGTTTATAAACACACATTTTTTAATATTTACCACAACTTAAAAATATTTTCTGGGTTGATGCCATGTTGATTTGCTAAAATAATGACTGATATTTCGAAAACGTTACGGCCTCATCCTCACTGTTAAAAGATGTCCCAAAAAATCTACATACTTTGATTGATTGTAAAATCAGTATTTAT
Organism: Odontocerum albicorne; assembly: GCA_949825065.1. NCBI lineage: Eukaryota > Metazoa > Arthropoda > Insecta > Trichoptera > Odontoceridae > Odontocerum > Odontocerum albicorne. The sequence goes on from OX463841.1 coordinate 39,621,939, forward strand.
TAAGGTCTATCTAAGATCAAAACTCTAAATTAAATAAGACATTCATAGAATTTGTTTAATTTTTGTAAGTGCTAAAATCGATGGCCATTCTGGTCCATGCACTGCTGATAACGTGGAATCGTAAACATCACGAATATTACTTTTTTAGTATTTGGGCGCATGTTCTTTCAATGGATGTTCACAACTCATTAACTGATGCTGGTTTTGTGCCATAAACTTTATCGATGAGTCCCAATGGTTGGTTGGTAGAAATCGTCACCTGACAATAAGCTCGCCAGATTGTTTTACAATTAAGTGTTAAATAAATTTAAAAACATCCATTGGCGTAATGTCTTAGTTTTCACGAATGCGTGGTATGGCAAATTTCTACAGTAAATTCAAGTAAATGGCATGGTATAAAAGTACGTTCAGTACCCGGCGGTAAGTACTCGTAATACACATCGGGCTTAAACTCAAAACGTATGACTGACAGAGACGACGCTCTACAAAGCCGAAGTTAGCCGATTATGGTCGACAGTCTCTTTCTTAAGATTGAGACTGTCGGCCATAATCGGCTAACTTCGGCTGTGTAGAGTGTCGTCTCTGTCATTCATACATTTTGAGTTTAAACCCGATGTTTATTACTTACCGCCGGGTACTCCATACATTTTTTAGGACAACCTATATATGCAATATTTTAAATCAATGGAAAAGAAAGAATATTTAAGAGAGAAACTACCAAAAGGTCAGGGCTCATCTCATCCGATTAAGATAAACTCTCACCGATTGAGAATAAGTTCGGCTGCGAGGACAAGATATGTTTTACACCCTATAGTACGTACGTAAGCCATCTAGGCACTCCAGCTCACAATCTAGCCAACTCAACTCAACATATCCTAGATAGAAGTGGCAACAGATCTAAAATAGCCAAAACCCATCCCGAGTCATAGCATTTATAACCTAGCCAAGAGCAAAAATATTATTTTAAAAAGGTAGACTAGCCAACTACATAAGGTCAACAACGTAGGCACATAATCTCGTATTCTATACACAAATTTATACATATACTATAATATATTTTATAAGAGCAACGTATGTGTTCAAAGGAACAATTCCTAAGATATTTTAAAAACAAAAATAAAGGTTTCTCTCACATGTAGTGTCCCTTAATAGCTTTATAAATTTGAAATATTCCATTTAAGTTTCACGAAAAAAATATTTCATAGCCTAGTTCAGTCTCGTAGTCTACAATGTCCCAGAAATGAAGTGTTTGGCCTTGATCCCTCTTTCCTGGAGTGAAACATATTGCTCGTGCTTAAGAGTTCGGAACTTTCATACGGGAGACACCGTCAAAATGAAATAAAGTCAAAATTTCCATGTAAATTCTGTTAAGGCTTTTTCATAAAAAAGAAAAGAAAAAAACCAAGTGGGATTTATTTTTATAAAAGAAATAATTTCATCGTGTCGAGATTTTGAGTGGGAAAATTAAATGAAAAAAGCTCTCTCTCATCTTAATTTTCTCCAGTATTCGTTGTACCCATGAAACTTTTTTCAAATAATACAATCAGTAATTATCCTTGAAATAATTAATCGTATCCATTATATTGTCGAGGTGTAGATTGAGGTGAAGACGAGGTGTTTCTATATATAATATACTCGTACAATATCAACCTAACCTAACCTAAGCTTTTCACACTTGTTCTGGAATTTATTCTTGTAGACCTAGAACAAAGATTCCCAAAGTGGTCTATATGGACCCCCAAGGGTCGATTTCGACTTGCAGGGGGTCTATGTCAGCGAGAAAAGAAATTGGGGGTGCACGAGATGTTAATGGGGGTCCACGTAAGCAGATCCCATTTAAGCAGATCATCATCAATATTTAGGCGTTCCGTAAATGTCTTATTACACCTAACACAGATTATGTGTACATAATAGGTACTTATATTAGACATAGAAAATACTTATATAAAGAAACCGAATGCAAATCATTCAACGTGGAGATTTAAGACTATTCCTCACTAATTTGAAGCCAAATATTAAGCCAGAACATCATGTTCATCTCTCTCATTAACAGTATTATTTGTGTATTAATTTTTTGTAAGAATTTTACTAGGTTTTGATTTGTTTCGTTCCAAAGCCAAATATTTGCTTGCATTTTGTGTCTTTTCAATAAAGGTATGAATAAAAATTGTACATGTTTATTTTTTTTTACAATTTTCCACTCTACAAAAAACCTTATCAAGGTGAACAGCACTGTGTCATCTATCAAAAACACACTTGATGTTAATAAGTTTAGGAAAATTCAATATTAGGCAGGCAAGGGCATGTGGTCTACTAAAATTTTTGGGAAACTATAACCTAGAATGATATAAAATGGGTGGTAGTTCAGCTATGGGTAACAAACTGAATAGTACGTAAAGAAAAAAATAAAAAACTGGCCAAAGGAACTCCTCCGGCAGTTACACACCTGTGAAAATAATATCAGCGATGACAGACTAAAGATCCGACATTACGGAAGAACGAAAATTACTCGGAGAATATTAACTGATTCTCGCATCGTTACTGATATAAGTGCATGACACACCCGTCTGTCCAATCTCATATATCGTCAAATCTATTCATCTTCTCTCTGATTATGGACGTACTCTTACTTCAAGATCCTGTTGCCAACCCAATTTACATTATCAATATATTTTTATTTATGTCGTACCACTCAATATGACCAAATTAATAATAAAAACACGTTGAAGAACGTGGCCGAGGGACAATATGTCTTCGGCTCAAGATTTCGAACCTTGCGGGTAAAATACTATTGGATTAGGCAAGTAACTCACAGTTCGCTATCGTTCGTGTATGGCAATAACATCCGCAGACCGGACGTGTATGGCAATAACATCCGCAGACCGGACGACAATTTCTTAACTGGACTTAAACTCATTTTTAACTATTCTTATGTGTACCATCGGAAATCGAATGACTTTAGATGAAAAAAAAACCGTGTTGCCAATGCTACAGAGATCGTCTTTACCACTGCAAACACGTCTAAAAATCCTTCCATTCGATGATCTACCATGTATTTTCTTATATTTTTCCATTCTTATCTATTTTCTTTCAGTCTCCTTTTTGCAAACGATAGCATAGGTTTTGTTTATTTTTTTGATAATTTTTTTTTAATTTATCGTTTGAATTGAAACTTCTTCATAATTGAATTATCAATAATTCAAATCTTTCTCCAAACACTTTCACCTTAAACTTAGCGTTTTGTAAATAATATAATAATGAGTTATAATAATATAACTCAAAACTCTTACAATAAGCTTTAACAGAATAAAATAATTCTTGCACGTTTAAATAAAAACATTAAAAAAACAAATTGCTGCCAAATTGAACTATTTATTACAAAATCTAAGTTAAAAATATTCCAGCACTTTTTCGTTTGTAAAATAAACATTCAAGTCCGTAGTACCAAAAATCAAGAATTTTCGAGAGAACAGTTATTGAATTGAGATTTTTTTTTTCGTTATTTTGTTGCTTAATGATAATAACAAGAAAATTTGAATATGACATAACGACGAAATGGTGAGCAGGTGCTCTTAAATATCTCGAGTAATTTTGCCTATACATTTGTAAGACGCAACATACAAAAACAACAACATCTAATGCAGCCTTAGACGATCCAAGTTTTTCTAAACAAAAAAATGAAGAAATAAGAGAAAAATTCAGACGAAAAGAATTAGAGGAGGAATCGGTCGCGTGGAACACATTACTTCCATCACATTACAAGTGAGATGTTAGCAGAACCGGATTAATCCCTTTCAGTTAGCTATTCGTTTTTGTTTTACCTTTCTCGGGGCCGTAACAGAGTGGTGGGTGTATGTTACTTAGCACCCTAGTTTGATTTTCATGGTCCTTGATTGGTGAATTTTTCAGACCTTCTTTCGTCTCAAGTACTTTTTTACAGACGACCTCCGTGACTGAGTTAAGGAAACGGTGTCTTCCTCCCGGGATTGGACTCCCGATGGTGTTCAATAAAATAATTGTGTTTGTCTTGTTATTTATGTATATCAATAAAGTTGGTATTATCCTCTGTGTAGTCCTTTAAGCAAAACGTACGACAATTTACGAGTTACGTGGTTTATAAATGAGGTTAAAGACAATGTTGTCATCACCAATGTGAATATATATGCTGATGAGTAACATACGAATAAAAAAAAATTGTTCAAAGGATTACCCGAGAAAACGCTTTCCATACGAATATTTTGAGTTCGATTCTCCCCAAAATCTTTTAATTTTTTTCACTTTCAAATCTTTTTTTCTTATTTGACTTATTGTCATTCACTGGAAGGCATTATTCTATAGCAATAAGCTCATTAAATGTTACGATATCATTTAATGACAAAATTATACTGCAGTACAGATAAAATATATGTCAAGTCAACTAGTTTCTAATCATTTATACACATATTTGTATTTAAATACAAGAAATAAAATTTTAACCTTCTATCTTAACATAACTGTTGTTTTGTGGTTTAAGTTTGTATTTTTTTTCTTATGAATATGGAATAAAACAGTTAAGAACTCAATAAAGCTTTAAAATGTTTAGAAAATTAACAAAACATAAGTTTAGAAGAAATCAAATAATCCTCAAAAAAACATTAACACAAAAATAGTTATGAAAAATTAACTTTTTTAAAGAAAAAGTAAATTATCTATTTTTCTTACTATTCGATACAAATATATTTTATTCTTCGGTTTATTTAAATTATTAAAATAGAAAATTGTGAACAAAATATGTTCACTTATAATCTTAACGTTTTAGTCTTCTATAGGTGATTGTAGATAAAATGATTTTGTGATTACTCAATATGAATATTGTTGTATTACTCGTACTTTGTAAAATGACGTTATTCATTTAAAAAAAATAACTTTCTAGCCTTTTATCATCAGATAATTGAAGATTAAATAAAATAATTTATATATCATACTATATGTACCAACAGGAAACGAGCCCATAACTTACTTTAGGCGACCTTTTTGTCATAGTTCGTGAGACGCTTGACTTCCACCCGTGGGCTTCGGTATTGATTACCGACAAACGACGACAAAGAATTCCAGTCTTGTTTTCACATAAGGTACATTTAACAACTCTGTGGTTGATTGAAAGAGATTGATACTAGACAATACGTCCGCCAGGTTGTACTATATGGCGTAAGAGTGAAATATAATAAAATATAATATAACTAAATTCAAATTTATTATTTTGATGTTATATATGTCCATCTTAGCCGAGCTCAAAATAAAGGATCGCCTCTCATCATTGTGTATGCAACGTGTTCTGCAGTATTTCGGCCATATCATGAGAAGAGAGCCGAATAACCTGGAAAAACTTGTGGTCGTCGGAAACGTCGAAGGAATAAGATCTCGAGGAAGACCCCCAACCAGATAGAGTGACCTGATCAGGACTGCGACGGGATATTCAATATCATATGCTCTCTAATCGGCCCGGGACAGATCCAGATGGAAGGAGACCATTAAAAGGGTCACCGATCAACCACCATCCTCAAGCATGACGGACAAGACGACGGATGATGATGGATGTATATAAAATACGAGTACTAAATTTGGTGATATTTTTTCCGGGTTCAACTTGATACCTGCAAGTGTATCTAAAAATATTGCAAAGTGAGTACTTACTAACTAGCACGCTTTTCAGGTATTTCAAAGTTAAATAAAAACATCGTATTGTAAACGTGTTTCCACATTGCGATAGGCAACATTAATAAATTGCCTGTTGTTTATCAAATAGTGGAAATTCCATAAAATACCAATTCGACCCTCAGTCAACACGCACCGCCTCCCGTACCACTCTCACCTCTTCTTCCTGGTCTACCGGGGTTTCATTGGAACTATACGTACGATCGATTAAGTGAAAAGTTTTGCTGTTATTCCCGGCAACTCTAAGCTCACTGCATAATTAAATGTAAATCGCTTTACTTGAATTCTATAAAAAGAGTTCCGAGTAGGATTTTCAAAATGTGCCTCAATATTTGTGGGTTTTACATAATCAATCAATTAATTTGTAGAGCAAAACAAAAGAAAGTTTTGGGTTGTTTGGAAAGTAATTTCGTGTTTTTAGGTCAAATTCAAACGCAAAACTGCACCGAATGCTCGTGAACGGTTATTTTTTATGTATTCAGCATCTCAGCAATCTCTCGGTCGTTAAACGTTGGTCTCTCAATCAAAACCCTGATTTGATCGTCATCAGTGGCAATTGTTCTTTCAGAGCGGATACCATCTTCAAGTATCATATCACCATTACGGATTTCTTAGACATTTGACATGCACGATCACTTACATACACTGTAAATACATTTTATTTAGTTTGTGTGGCATATTTTTCTTTGCGGTAGTATTAAAAGCATAAATCATCAAAAAATTACTTATTTTGTACCATCTTCAAAATTACGCCAAAAAACATTTTGGGTTAAAAAATACGCTAAACTATTATTTTTTGTAATACTGTGTATTCAGCATGTTTAAAATAAAGCAAGCAACAAAAAGTTCGTCCTAACAACATACTCTTGTAGCTTAGATCTATGGAACTCCTTTCCGAACAACATAATATTTTCAATAATTTGAAAGTATGTTAACACTAATTTATATATATTTTTTTCTTTTGAAAAATGTATTGAATAACACAACTAGAAATCAAGATATTTTAAAAGGAACATAATAACGAACTGCGTCTCTTGAAATGGGAATTTTAACAGTGTTTTAAATCGGGAAACCGATTTTATTTGTATCTTCAGTAATTAAAAAAGATAATAAAATCTTGTAATAAAATTATATTCAAAGAAAATGATTAATGGGGCTGAAGATAACGTTTTCAACGAAAATCAGTGGGTAATCAAATTATTTTCAAGTTAATTAAATTGAATAATCTTAAGATACTTCTTGTAACCGATCTATATTATAAATACGAATATCTAGTCAAAGTATTTTCTATTGAAAAACTAACCAATAGAAATGTGTATCTTTGAAAAATACCACAAAACTTTATGTTTCATTTCGCATTCGATTAATTTCTAAATGCTTTTTTTTCATAAGAACAAGTTTTAAGAACTTAAAACAATTTATTGACTGGTATAAGTAAAATATACTGGTATAAGTACTTTTATAATATACTGATATAAGTACTGTTATAAGTACTTTTATAACACCAAATATTTTTATGGTAAGTAAAATATATATTGAGTCAATTACGAGTACATTGATATATTCAAAGCGAATTTGCCGATGTATTGATATACGAGTATATATTGTATATAAAACATGAGTATGAACACATAAAATTTTCTGCTTTTTATGTGCTTAAATATATCATAAAATGATTTATAAGTATCCAGCCAGATTCACTTTTACGCAACTTCTTTAATGAAATATGATACTATCTTCTGAGTTTTTATGTAGTTATGCTTTTTTCAGTTTCTAGGATAGTTATACACATATATATGTTTACTGTGAGACTTTTGTTATAATGTTAATTTAACAGTTTGTATCGTTTGGATTCAGATCATGAATAGGTTTATAGGAATTTATTAAGGTGGCTGTTAACTCCGCCATTGTCGGTTCCAAGCTCGGACGAGAAAGGAGGAGGGATTGTGGGCAAGTCCAGCAGCCTGCCCAATATAACAATATATACGCTCACAGACCTGCTCACACATCCTCGGACAATGTAATGAAAAAGGTAACGACCAAAGCTAGGAAAAGAACTACGATTCGAAAAAAAAACCTAACTAGACTGGCATGCTGGAATATAATGTCCTGGAGAAATCGAGACCAAGAAATTCTGCATGAATTGGAATATCTCAAAATCGACATCTGCGGGATATCAGAAACCAAGAAGAAAGGTCAAGTAACTGTAAAATGCCCTAATTATATTCTTGTATACAGCGGAAAAGAAAAGAGTTGCAGGGCACACTCGGGAGTCGGACTACTGCTTAGAGATAACTATGAAGATCACATTGAGCATATAGATTATATAAACCACCGCTTCCTAAAAGTCACTGTTATGTTACAAAACTCGAAATTCCACCTCATAAGCACTTATGCGCCAGATATTTCCAGACCAAGGGAAGAGACCGAAGAGTTCTACGAACAACTCCAGACAACCATAGACATCATACCAACACAGGAAGAAATCATCATATTGGGAGATTTGAATGCTAGAATAGGGCACCAAAAGCTAGACGGAATCAAACAAATCTATAATGAACCAACCTTAAATGACAACGGAGAAAAATTAATAGACTTTTGTGCCAGAAACGAAATGAGGATTAATAACACCTTCTTCCCTCATAAAAAACAACACAAATATACGTCTGTCAACTCACGAGGTGAGAAGTCCATTATCGACTTTATTACAACTAATAGATCTAGCAAACCATCCCAGATCATCGACGTGAGAGAACTAACATCTGCCAATGTTGGAACTGACCATCACTTTGTTCTCTGTAAGCTGAGTATTGAAAGACCTAAAATAATTCGCAAGCTTCCGAAGATAATCAGCAAACTTAATATAGAATCCATCGGCGATAACAGCACTCGTTTATTTTACCAAAATAGACTGTCCCAAAATCTCATTGACAATCCATTACTAGATTTCGATGATGTTAATCATGCATTGAAAAAGATAAAATCAGAAATTGACAAAGCTGCCACGGATGCTCTAGGAAAAAGAAACATAAATGTCAATGCGAAGAAAAACACCAAACCATGGTTTAATGACGATGTGCGACAGCTTGCTGAGGATAAAAAGAAAAGTTAATTGACTTATAGAAACAACCCATCTAGAGAAGAATACGCCTCATATGTAACTGCCCGAAACAGAGTAAATTCCGAAATCAGAAAGATAAAATAAGAATATTGGAGAAAGTTCACCAAACATATGGAGCATGATCTATGTGGCGCCCAAAAGAAAATATGGAAGATGCTAACATACGAGATAAAAAGAAACCAATTAATGAATACGTTCAAACTAACAAGATTTTTATAGCGGAATGGGAAAAATATTTTAGAGACCTGTTTAACAACACATCTCCACCAGCAACTCCAGATATAATAATTAACGAACCCACAACATTGGAAGATGCTACATCGATTCCACACTGCTTCCAAAAAATATAACATGTCTATCTCCATCAGCTACTTCGCAAATAATGCGAGCAACTTTGGCAGCTTTATTACCACGATTGAACGCGAACAGAAGGAGGTGTTGAAAATGCTCACTTTCGTTTACTTGACATTCCATTTTGAAGGCTTGTTATCAAATAAAATAGTATGTTAACACCCAATACAAACAGAATGAATCTCGAATATTTTCAAAAATCCTCCTGTGATAACTTTTCAATGGTTCATTCAATAAAAAAAATATTCTCTATCTCTACTTAATTCAGCTTCAGAAACAATCATCTGTAGACTTAACATAATCTTTTAGTCTCAGTGAACCTAGTTGATGTAAGCTTCGCCTCCGTAACAAGATGAACGCCTTTAATCGAACGAAGATGGCGGTCACAAGACCGCATAAACGAAGAAAGGCTCTTTTATATTTTCTTTCTCTCCCCTATATACGTATTACCCATCCACAATCTTTTAAGTATTAAGAAGTCCGAATTTGCGGCAATAAACCTTGTGATGCTTCAATTTGTTTTTAACCCATCCTTGTCCATAGTGACACAGAACATGCCGATGTACTCCGATTGTTGCCCCCCGGTATGCCACCGGCATTGCTGATGAGTTTGCAACAACTTACTCAATTTAAATAAACTTCCACGGCACAGTTTCGCTCTTTAACTGGACAGCAGGCTGTTTTTTTCCATAGATCGCGCAATTGACTCGGAGAAATATATCAAGATTGACGTCAGAGTGATGTGGGGGACTTCAACTAGGAGGCCCAGTAAGGACGAATTTAACCATATATTGGGTCTAAAATAGCGTTATTATTTTACTACAAGATAAAATTCTTAACATTCTTGATATAACATAAATTATCTAAGTATTTGGTATAACAGGACCAATGTTTTTATATGCGATGTATACATTTTATTTTATAACGATTATTGATTGAAAGATTTTCTTTCAAAATCGACCTAATCCTCGATAAAATATTTCAATAATCAAATACTTGTTCTTTTAATCATTAAAAAAATCTGTATTTTGCCTTCGACCAATTTATTGCATCTTCTAGTTTCAAGATCTAATTAGCTTAAATTATTATAACGTAGTTTAAAGACAAACAAATTTTCGCTAGCAACTTAGAATAATTAATTATTCATTCTCACCCTATACATTCCACCAGGAGCACAGGGATGCTATAAAACGCTTCTATTCAGGTCCACAGTTTGACCCTTCACGTCCTTTGAAACTTTGAACTAATTCTAAAACGATCTATGACTGTTGAAATCGTTTATTTGAAAAATGTAGAGCAATTAACCCAACGAACCCGAGTCCTGGGAAAAATTCTAAGATCGGCTCATTCTGCAATTTTAGCTAGCACTGTCATAAGACAAGGGCTCGGTAAACTGCCGTTCAACATTTATTTTTAAAAGTGTGTTTACATTTATAAAAAAAATAAATTTAAGTTGACACATCTTAAACGGAAATCATTCTTTACTCAGAGCTGTTATTTCATTTTATTTCAACGGTCAAATGATATTTTTGATACAAAGATTATAAAAATAGCAAATAAAATTCAACACGATATGTGAACTGAGGCACCCAAATTGAAAAAAAACCTACACAATAACAAAGCAATTCCATACAACTCACTCAATTCATCCCGACAAAATACCGTAATCTAATTTAAAGTCAGTCATATGGAAGTCATCAATATCAATTACCTGTTATGATTGAACAATCTATGCAAACTTGATATGCAAGAGTTGTACAAAAAAATTGTTGTGACCATTTCACTATGGAATAAAACATTTTGCTGGGTGTGCCTACAAGTGATAACATGATAAGTAGAGTTAGTTCCGGACTAATAAAATATGAGATGATAATCTTTAATAATGTTGTGAGGTCAAACATATTTATTTTATCTTATTTTATTACAATGTGCAATATTTTATCAACAATAAAAAAATCTTACAAGAGTTATACTCAAATTAGAATAATGAGTGCACATGAATATAAATGAAACTTGTCTTGAATTTTTTTTTTTACATCAATCATGTACAAGATATCGAAAAAAATTACGCACATGCAAACCACCCATCCACACATAAAATACAAACCTCAGACAGGTTGATACTCGGGCAATCAAAAGCATCAATAATCAAAGAAAAAGAAGAAATAAAATTTGTCAGCAAAAAAGGACAGCGAAAATCTAACATATTTACAGATATCTCGAAAATTTTGAGAGAAACAAAGTCAACGAAAAGAAAGAGAGGAAACATAATTTACGAGAAACACGTCGTGGCGTCGGATTTATGGTTCAAATAAACAAAACGCTCTCTCAAAGAAATTTTAAAGGCATTAAGACTGCCAGTTAATATGTTCAAGATTGCAACGTAGTCATTACCCAAACTATGCAATCTGGATATGTGAGAATTCGAGTGATCATTAATTATACAACTCTCGCACTGGAATATATCCTTCGAGTGTTTCATTATGAAGCCTTCAACTCTCAAACAATTAGCGATAATCTTTTCAACATGGGTTGAAAAAGATAGGCCACAGCCGAAAAATACTCCCAGACCTTGGATGACGCAAACACTATCCAACATATAAGAAAAAAAATATATGAAAGCTTATTTCTATCACTTTTCCATATTTAGGTGTAATTGATTCATCGGACACCACGAATGTAGTTTGTTTTGATCCACTTGAATACTATAACATCATTCACATCTTTAACCCCACTGGATATCTCGATATCATCCGCAAAGATCAAGTATTCCAATCCTCAAAACATGCAGATATGTCATTGATGAGAGTTGTGAATAACACTGATCTCAAATGCGATCCCCGAGGTACGCCACTCGTCGGATTGGATTCCCCAGAAAACACTACATCAATATTCAGTTAGGTTTCTCCCAGGCAAATAGGATTCATACCACCTTTGCAGGTTTTCCTCAATTTCTAGTTTAGAAAACTTGAACAGCATAATTTTATGGTTAACCTTATCGAAGACCTTTTGAAATCCGTACATACAGCGTCCACCTGGATGCATTCGAAGGCTTTTGATATAGTGGAGAGCAAACAGCTCAGACGATGGTTCGTTATGTCCTGCTTAATCTCACCCTTATATACTTGTTTTAGGAACCTTTTTCCACTTTTTTAGAAACCTCCGAGTGAGAGAGACCTATTATATAGTTTTACCAATAATTCTCAAAGAGTATTAGTGCAGTTTTTCAAAAAATCCGGATGGGGCGAATAAAATTAAATTCTATTGATGAATGTCAATAGAATTTAATTTGTTCATTACCTCGCAAAAAATTATAACTTAAGAGTGATATCAATCATACTATATAGTATGACCAGTCTCGACATCAAATATATCGTCAGTAGTGTCATCCTACGCACTTTGAAAGTATTCTGCAAAAATCTCATGTTTGAATTTCAATTTTTGTTTTATTCTGAGTATCCCTCATTTGGTCTTAATATCCTTTTATTTAAGCTTCTTTACATATATTTTAAGTGCATAGTTTTCAAAAGTTAATATATCGCAAAAGAGTAACACAAAGAAAATATTTTTTTCAAAATACCTCTCACCCCTTTTGTGTGCGTCGGAAGCCCATTTCCTTAGTAGGTTGCCTTCATCACTCTTCGAGTCTTTTCAACAACATGTATACATTTTTTATGCATTTCATATATCAAAGGTTTAATAATGACTGTTACTGATAATACTTCTATTTATAAACATATATTTTTCAGTTTTTATTAGCCGAGTTTAATTGTAAATTTTATTAATAAAAACATTCTTGAACACTTTTTATCACCATCAGAAATTAATTTTGGACTCCCCGGTTGGAAATTAAGCATTTTAGCATAAAAATATGGAGATGGAATTTATATAATAAACCCTGGTTGAGTTTTTAACCTCTATTCAATTTTGCTTCTGCTTAAATACGTTAGTATTACATATTTAAAAAAAATAAAATCAAAACGAAATTATTTTATCTCTCATTATAAATCATACATAAAAGACTTTTTAATTCTACCCAAGTTTTTTTACAGATTAATCGCAATTTGTTAACTAATTCATTTCAAAATTTTAAATAATAAATTACTTTGTTATTCCGTTAGTTACGCCAATACTTCACATTCCCTTCAGGCGTAAACTGATCCGTTCGTTCCGATCACATAAAGATTATTTCGGGATAGAATATAAAAACACGTGTTGCAGGAATAAATGTGAAAAGTTAAACAACAAAGTAATTTAATATTCTTATATGGAGTTAAGCAAAATTAAAGCCGAAATCTTTGATGAATTAATTCATTTCAATTTAACTGACTTTACACTTTTTTATTAATATAATATTTCTAACTTAATTATTAGATTCAAATTATTATTACGAGTACCTATATTCACACTTGAAACTATTGCTACATAAATAAATTTACGTGGTCGGTAATATATTCTACAATTTTTTTTATCAATAAGATATATACTGTGATCTGAGTTTCATTTTTTTCGAATTCTACATTATAAAATATTTTCAATTTCTTCATTTTAGAAACAGATTCTACTATTAATTTTTTGAAAAATAACCTTAAAGTGTTGGTTTTTTATTGTTTTTGCATGAGAATGTTTTAATTTAAAGTAAAACAGACTTATAAAAGGGAATTAAATTTATGAGATGAGTAAAACAAAAAACTACTGATGCTAAAAGGAAAAGACGATCGCGTCAACACGTCGAGCAAATGAAACTAGAGAAACCGCAACACGACTACATCATAAGGAAGCACAAAGACAAACGCAGCGTCATATTGAAAAAAATTATTTACTTCGTCATTATTGACGAGTTATTCCTAGTTGTAATAATTTTTTTTCCAGATATCTTATTTGTTTTTTGCACGACGAATTGAAAAAAACTTTACTGATATAAAATTGCCTTAAACGAATTATTTTCCAATTATTCAAAAGGAATAAGGTTATCACCAATTCTTATGTAAATGCAGGAACTAGCTATCATAATGGCCACGTTTTAATATGTTTCTAGCAATAAAGCGTTGACTATTAGAATTATTATTTTGAATATCAATGACATTGCGTTTTAAACCGGTGAGCTAAAAAAGTGTTCAACACAGGCATTGTTATTTTTAATAAATTCATTGAGTTGCTAATTACTAATAAGTTTCTGGATGCGAGCCTTACTTATAAATTAAACAAATCCAATCTAGTGGCGTCAAAAGGATACTTTTGCTGATTCGAAGTTTTTTGTAAAAGTACTGACAACTTGCTAGGCTGTTTGGAACTCCAGGTCTTAATTTACTTAAGAAGTATATTTACTGTCCTGCGAGTAATTTTCCTTCTCTCGTGATGTCAGACCTCAAGTCTATCGTCAGTACTATACTGTTTACACACAGGTGTGTCACCGCCGAAGGAGGAATTCTTTTGGGCAGTTCCTTCTTCGTCATTAAATGCCGTCATGCTCATAAAAAGTTAAGAAAATTTCACTCTTCTAAAGTAGATCGCGCTGTTATTTTATTTTTGTGTTATCTAAACTAAACTGAGTATTTAATGATCTAATTTATTGTCACCTTCGGAAATGTCCTCCATATTGCTTTGTATTGCACCATTCGCATCGACAACATAGACCCAATCGATGTGTTGAGTTGGGTCTATGTTGTTTGATGTGTGAATGAACTCAATTACATAGTAAGTAAGACACTTAACTTCCACCTGGGAGTTTTAGATTCGATCCCGATGATACTAAAAAAATAAAAAAGCGACCAGTTTGGTAAAAAAAACGTCAAATAACGATACTCTCACGCACTGAGTACGTGTGTGAGCGTTGTTGTCTCTTCACGTGCTGTAGGATTCGTCGTTGCTGGGCCTCGTAGTCGAGGATCCCCTCGCTATTCCAACGTGAAGTCAGTTAGAAAACGAAGCTATGCCGTTAATTTTGTTTTGTGTGAGTGTGCCGTCCCACACCAGCAAACTCACCAACGCAATGACGAAGGCATGCAATGACGAACCACGAGTTCTTTGCCTCAGCGGTTTTTAACCTGAAGACTCGATTACTGGAACCAAACACAATATTATCTCCAGGTCAAATTTTTCAAAATGTTTGAATTACCAAGATGGATTCCAGTGTCATTGAGGAAAATCTACTCTCTAGCTTTATACATTGTATTTTTATTATTATTATGGATATGTTGAATGGTACCATATGAAAGAAAGAAACACTGATTTATTTGATAGTGAATTTGCAATGATTATTGCATAAATAACTCTAATTAAGTTGCTAGTATTGTTTATACATATATTTGTTTACTTACGCTTATGTTTATTGAATTGAAACAAACGATATTCGATATAATTAATTTATATACAATAAGAAAAAATAATAAGACTTTATGTAATTATTTTTATTGCGCAGTGAATTGGGTTAATTAGCTATGATCGCACACTGTCTGTAGTACTAAGGTAACTGTATATTTTTTCATCAAGCGCGGGGAACTGATTTATGAGCCCAACTGCTCAGGTATGAGGGATCCGTAATTTGATCAGTCTTTTGTATGTATATTTTAAAGTCAAAGTGAATTGTACACTTATTGCAAAATTTTACTTGTCAATGTACACCTTCACTAAAGTTATCTGTGAGTATGAAAGAAAGCGTTTGATTGGAAATGATAATTCATATTTGGTAGTTATTGTATACCATTTTTAGAATTGTTTGCCTTTACCAATTAGGGTAGGGAAAAATATTTTTTAATTAAAAAGATAAAATCTTTTTAATTGACATTTTAATTTATTGCAATAAGTTTAAGAGGTATGACAAATCGACGTGCTTAAAGTGTCATTTTTTATGCATTTACACTTCCGAATCTCGCATTTCAACGTGTTAAACCCACAGCTGCTCATGAATG
Organism: Odontocerum albicorne; assembly: GCA_949825065.1. NCBI lineage: Eukaryota > Metazoa > Arthropoda > Insecta > Trichoptera > Odontoceridae > Odontocerum > Odontocerum albicorne. Next base: position 39,638,016 of record OX463841.1, read on the forward strand.
TTCATATTCTAGAACGGACACTAGTGACAGAGAGGGAAAACACACTTGCAATAGTTATTGTGAACAGTTGATACTATTATGCACTTTCATTGATTACTTTAGATAAGGGAAATATTCACTAGTAATAGTTTACGTTCGCTGAAAATCCGTTTCCGCAGTAACATACGTAAAGGGAAACATAAAAATTTGAAAACAGTAGGAAATAAAAAAAAAATGGAAGTAGCAAAAAACATATGATTGAAGAAGAAAACATGTTTTTAGAGATGGATCTTGTAAGTAGAATTACTAAAACAAATAAATCCTTCTGAATTTCATGGAGAACTAGAAATAGGCTGATCTTGGAAGAAATGCTCAGAGATAGTTGAAAGAATAGCAACTTAGGGAATAATAAAAGTTGGAAAAAGATAAAAACATTTATGAAGAGATGTATGGGTGTAGATGAGCCAAACTCTATGTACATGAATTTAAAAATTGTACACAAAAAGACTGTATGAATTTCGTTAAAAGTGAGGAAAGACATAAACATGTTTGTATCAGTTGACTTAAATAGTTTTTGATTATTTACTTAAAACACAAACATAGCATCACAATATTTCTACGTTGGGAAAGACAGGCAAGACAGAGCTCCAAATATTTCTATCACAACTTCTCACTTATATAAGCTTTTTAAGAGTTGCTGGAGTGTTTCTTATAAAGGGTCTTTCAAATTGAGCGGTTTTTTAATTCTTGGATAAAACATAGATGGCGTCACGAACTTGCCTGGGTCTTGTGACATTTTATAAGTGTAATGTATAACATTTATAAAAAAATTGAGTCGTATACAATATAACAACGCGTTTAAATTGTTGTATGTATTGTAATCTCCGGAAACGGTGATGTTAATTGGCCACCAAGATCATGTGATCTGACACCGTTGGACTATTTTATCTGGGGTTACTGTGAAAAGTCAGGTTTATAAGAATGACCCCCAATCAATTCCTGAGCTGAATGATGAAACTATTCGCGTTATTGGTGAGTTAGAACCGCAATTATGGCAACATGTCATAAAAAAATTGACAAAAGAGTGGACATATGTAGATCTGCAAGAGGTGGACATTTGGAGGATATTGTTTTTTTGTGTTTAAATGTCATACATTATACTTCAATGACCAATAAAATTTGTTTTAAATCAAATCAAATTGTATGTTTTATTCAATAATATAAAAAAATAGAATTAAAAAAACTGCTCAATTGGAAAGACAATTTATTTGCTTTCCCTGCTTTCAAAATTTTACTAACTTGGTTCAATCAGACTGTTTTTATTCTTCATCTGTCACAATTTCCATACATGCTTGCATTTTTTCATGCCGTTTTTTTGTCACATATATGTTCAACATGTCCTCAACGTGCTCTTTAAAATTTTATTTCTTGCCATACAAACTAGAAAGTCTTAGCTGCCTGCAGAATTTTCTACCACATATATGTCTCAGCAGTACTCTTTCCCGAATTAGTTATATCCAGTGTTTCAGTTCATTAGCACACTATTCAGCCATGTTAACTTTGTGCTCCATTATCTTCTACGCTGCATCATATAGCTGAATTAAGCATATATTTTACAAATATAAAGTAATGTGAGTGTCTAAAAAATGTTGTCAACGACATAAAACTAGGTGATAATTGAGAAGATATTCTTCTTATTGCAGCATTGTCTTGTTAAGAAGATTGCGTAAACCGATAATTGAATGAATCATAAAAACAAGACACTTGCATGTTCCACGCCACACAGATTACGTGAAGGTCTCTAACTCTCGCGCCAATAGAAGTTAAGGTAGTTTTTAAGAGAATTATACTAAGAACATAGCTGGTCAATCAACAACTTAAAATGATTTTATTTATAAATTTGTCTCTTAGTTCCAACCAAACAGACTGAAACATATAAGGAAAGTTAGTAACAAAGTCGCAAAATTATTTATTTTGTATAGAAATGTACTAAATTTATTATAATATAAATGATAACAAAAAAGTTAGATATCATCAATCAATTACTGACTTAGAATAATAAATTTTTCAATCGCTTTTTTAAACATATCAATGACGGAGCGAATCTAACATTAGTTCGTGACTATTTAAAAAGTTGTACCGAATAGACAGTAAATGACGACCTAAAAATACTCGTAGAAGAACAGCTAACTGAGAAAACCAATTAAAGATATCTGCTTGAAAGTAGTGCAAGTCCATGATCGGGAAGACTCGGTTTTTGCTATCGGCCAGTTGAGAGGGCGCAGCGGGACAGTTGAAGATATTATATCAAAGCGACAATGTATGAAATTTGACACTATTTCTCGCATTCAACCAATTAATTTCAACATTCAAGTGTTACGAGGGAGAAGAATACACTCTTTACAAGACTCGAAAAGAAACACAGTTTAATTTTCCGAAAAAAAAACATGTATTTTCACCTTCATGTAAAAGAAAGCTAAATATTTTAATGACTATCTATATTTCAACAACTTGAGTAGATATTTTATGACTATCTCTATAATTTAACCCCTTGAGTGAGAGTTGAGATATATATATATATATATATATATATATATATATATATATATATATATATATATATATATATATATATATATATATATATATATATATATATATATATATATATATATATATTTTCTCTTTGGTACATTAAGAATAGTTTTCGCAATGTTTCGTGATTGGTTCAGTTGTAATGTATTCAGTTCAAACGTCAAATTGAAATACTTGACGTGGCGAATAAAAGTTTTCTTTTATGGTTAATGAAAAAGTATTGTGAGATCTATTTTTTGCACCCTGATAAAAATAGACGAAAATTCATTTTTCCGAAATCTGATAAAACATAGTATTCGATTTTCACGATAGTAATTTGTAGCATATGTAATAAAAAAATCATATTCACAATTTACATCGTTTAAATGAAAAAATGAACCGTACGGTACAAAAACATAACTATGCAAAAAAAAATATCGGTATAGGGAACCCCTTTCTTCACTAGGCAAGGCCTGCGACAAAATGGTCTCATTCCTTAATAACAAATTTCATATATTTAACCTAAATATAAAAACAAACTGCAATATTCAAACTCTCCATAAACACACAAAATTTTTAAACTATCACACACGGAATCCTTAAATTATAATCATCTCCAACACCACATAAATATCATGTTAAAAAGTTACTAGTCATATGCACAACATCCACGTTGGGCATTCACTCACATACATATTTGAGTACCGTACTATACGTTTTAAGTAACGTAATATACGTTTTAAGTAACGTACTATACGTTATAAGTAACGTTCTATACGTTATAAGTAATGCACTATACAATTGGTGAATTTATACTTGTGTTATTAAATTAAATATACATATGTACTGTAACAACCTCTTTACTTTAAGACTAAATTACGTAATTATTTACGTAATGAACATTAAACAATCAAAAAATACTCACCAGGCTGTACTGGGCCAGCCTCAGTCGGCATTTACGAGCAGCTCTCTTTTACTCTCAGGAATTCGATGGGTAACTTTTACTTCTTACTCTCTCAATGCTCACACCAGGTAGGGAGGCCAATTAATAACAAATTTGCAATATTGAGAAACAATATTTATTTAGTTTAAATTAAAAAAAACTCAAACCAAAGGTTCGAGAAAAAAATTTAATAGAATCTCGAATAGGCGAATAGATAGTTGGAGTTGCAAAAAGATCTCTACAGGGTAAAGTGAACTAACAAAGTTTACAATGGGCCATCAAGACACACCGTCTATCACCCTGTATAAAATGGAGCAGTCAACAATTGATAATTACAATTTAAAATTCACCATACCATAAAAGAACTACACTGTAAAGTCTGACGATGTGAGTATGCTTCCGGAGTGACGATCTGAGCACTTCAGCAATCTTGGTCCAGGCTGACCAGGACATCGTGAGCGATTCCTCGCTCTACAACTGTGGCGGGCCCCGCCATCGGGACGACAGCCCTGTATATGGTGCGTCTGATTAATCAACCGCGGAAATCAGTATTTCGGCCCGCGTTTAAGATCGCGCAGATCCTGTGGCGATCGCGTATAATTGCATCAATTATACGGTGTGAACTTTCGCTCCAGACATGGAGATAATCTTAACACGATAAACTATAACTGCAGTTACACTAGTGGATATCACTTGAATTCAAGAACAAAGGATTAACTCTGGTGGAGATCACAGCAAAGCTGCTCACACTTCCACGAGTCCCGGGTGAATGATGCCCGATCACTCGATCAATTATTGGTTGCGGGATCTGATGCAATTTGGAGCGAATCTTTTGACCAATCAGAATCCTTTAACCTCTCGTAGGGTGAATTACGTCATCGCTTTTAGAACCGAACAGTACTTCGGCAGGATCGGCTGGACTTCGGAGCCCCAAAATTACCCGCCAACTTTGCGAGAACATTCTAGAAGTACTAGATAAAATAACTGCGTACTTCGTGCAGGTGTTCGGCCTTGGTCGGCGTCCGGCCACGTCAAAACAATTGAAGTCGGACGATTTGCCGCCCTGACGAAACAAATATGTCGCGAGAGAATAATTTTACTAATAATTTATGAATTCATGTCCACCCTCACGCATTTGTCAAGAACGAAATAATTACCCTATAATTCTTTTTCTAAATTTGTTACATGACTATGGCAGGATAAAATAGCCACTAGAGCTATATTCTATATCCTAAAATACACTCCTGACACTCCATCCCAAGTTACAGAAAGAAACAAAAAAAAATAAACAAAAAAAAAAAAAAATTATTTTCCGTATAGCATAGACACATCAATCAGCGGGGTATTTCTAAGGAGCGAGGGGTGTATGTACCCCTCACCGGATACGGTCTCGTGGCCGATTTATCACTGGTCAGCATTCGCCTTTAGGTGTAGTCTTAATTGGTGTAAGACCGACCAGGAGGAAAGGGAACCACGTAAACCTTTCCTTGACCAGGATTCTAACAATTAACACCAACACCTAGCAGAATACACAGGAGCGGGGAACAATCCTCCCTAACTCCTCACAAACAAAAACATTTCTTTCCAACAATGGTTAAACCACAGGATAACCACAATTGGAACTATCGCACAAAACAGTTAGTACAATTCCTTAAACAATTTAATTCACAAAACAAAACAAAAAAACCAAGACACTAGATTATAGACAAATTCACATAAGGCACGGTCACCGGATACATCAAAGGGCAGATCAGAAATGAAACAAAAAGAAATCCAAATACAATCAACAATAAAAAAAATATTATACATGGTCACCCTGTATCACAAAAGGTAGGCCGTCAACAAGAAAACACGAGATAATGACTTTACATACAGCACGGCTTTTGATACATTAAAGGACAGATCAGAAACAAAACAAAAAAAGAAATCCAAACAAAAATAAAAACAAAAAAAAATTATATTATACATGGTCACCCTGTATCACAAAGGGTAGGCCGTCACCATGAAAAGACGAGATAATGATTTTACATAAAGCACGGCTTTTGATACATCAAAGGGCAGATCAGAAACAAAACAAAAAAAAAGAAATCCAAATAAAATCAAAAATAATAAAATTTAAAAAAATATATTATACATGGTCACCCTGTATCACAAAAGGTAGACCATTACTAGATAATTAAACCACCCCTCTTCTCATAGCATCATGCTGAGAAAAGGTTCACAACCAAATCAGTTAACCACCATCCAGCCTCTTTTTAGACACTGCAGCCTTCCCCTCGGCTGTCTTTACAGATATCACTTGTGGGGCACTTGTTTATTTATTCACTTACAGGTATTCTACTGGTGATTTCCCTTTTCAATTGTTGACTATGCTCCAACCGCACCCGTTAGGGTTTGCCAAATATAACCCCACCTTTTACAACTCTTCAAAATATATTACATAATTTCTATTCTTTATCATTCACCCATTCGAGATAACAAATGGTAATTTGTTCGCAAGCCAATGTAATCAGATAAGGTACGAAAATTCCTTCCGGACGGAATTTAATACAAAATTTTCTAAACTCTAGGAAATCTAACATAGCTAGAACGACGCAGAATTTATTGTTCAACGACTGTCCTACCACAAGGCTCACACCTAACCCTCTCCCAGAAAATTCTCCCTATTCCTCCTCCCTTTCTGAAAAGAATAAACAACACAATTTGAACATTCGCGGTTAGGCCCGATCTTAAGCAAGATACGTCCCCCGGCCCCTCAGACTGGAACCAAGAATCACGCGAATCCACATACGCCACTGTGGATAACCACGATCTGAGGCCCAGAACACGCGGCTCCCCCAATCGAACCCTTCCAAGCCAGAAGCGCGTGCCCACCAGAACATGCTGGAGCGGCAACTCTGCTAATGCGGGTTCCTGACGCCCGTGATGGAGACAATTCAATACATCGCAGATGCACCGAAAGACCATCTTCAAAACTTTAACCGGTTGAGCGGCCAGCCTCCCTCAACCCGAACTCTTATAGGCAGTTCAGGGCCTCTTGATGCTACTAGAGCACAAGAAGGAAGATAATTACAAGGAAAAAAAAAACAACACCCGAAATATTAAAGTAAATGCACGAACTCTTATAGGCAGTTCAGGCTTGTCACGAACTCGTATAGGCAGTTCAGGCCTGTCACGAACTCGTATAGGCAGTTCAGGCTTGTCACGAACTCGTATAGGCAGTTCAGGCCTGTCACGAACTCGTATAGGCAGTTCAGGCCTGTCACGAACTCGTATAGGCAGTTCAGGCCTGTCGATGCTACTCGGCGCACAAGAACGAGGCTAACACGGGGATAATTAAAAACCAAAAAAAAAAAAAAAAAACCCATTGAAATGCACCGCTTTGCTGTAAACCGGAAAAAGGAAGCCCTACCTAAACAAATTTATTCCCATGTGCGGGACAACAAACTCAACGTATGAGTGGGTGGTTCAAACTTAACCACTCGAAACGGGATTCCTACCACGTAACTAATTACGGAAAGGAACAAAGGCAACTTCCAAACCAAGAATGTGAGCCGACCTACAAGGCAACATATCTATACTTCTCTATATAGTGCTATAACAAACCAGAACAGTAAATCCCAGGTTCCATCCAGTGACGCCACTCCTCTCAATGAAGGAAATAATTCAATGAACCGGTTACCCCACTAACAACCATACGTGACACCGATGCAGGATACTACTATCCTCCTGAAAATACTCGGAGCAACCCTAATTTCCTTAAATCCTCGGGTCCAACAGCCCACGCCAATGCCTCAGATATGCAACCACCGAACTAATAACAATTTTCTACTCATCGAGAATCCTTGTTGCGAGGTGACTCCCTCTCCCTTTCCAATATAACGAGCAACTAGCAAACTCCTATAACAATACTCCCCAACGTTTCAAGCAATTACTCTCAATGGATATCTGACTAGACTAAGGTTCAACCCTAAGAACATCCAACACGGAAGGAAGCCACCCCTCCCTTCCTCCGAATTCCTGTAGACCCTACAGATTCTTTACCATACGGACTATTATCCGAAGGTAGTTTATGAAGGGGAACAATCCTATGTCCCTTCACTGATCCTTTCTTCAGAAGGTCCCCTCTTCTCATGGGGGTATCCTTTCATTCTACTCGAGGCTCTCAGCATTCCGTCACTCATGGTCCAGGCCCAGGCTCTGAGCGCCAGATACTCTTTAGAAAATAATAACCACATTAATCACGGGGAAGAGTACCAAACCCGTACATAGAACATATGGAACTGAATCCATACGAGATTGCCTCACGACTAGCTCACTATACATTCCACCTAGCGGAATTATGAATTCCCACTGGTAATGTTACTTGACAAAAAAAATCTCTACTGCCATTCATCAAAGAATCCGACAGCGCATACCATCAAGGTATGATTTAAAATATAACAAAATTCTATTTAAGAACCTGTACTTTCCCGACCATGAATGACTCCCAATTAGGCGCCGATGAGCTTATCACTACTCTATATACTATTAGCCTTTTTATACTCCACCGGGTCACTAAATAGTGGACCCAGGACTGGATCTAACCTATGCGTGAGCATCCCTTCTCGTGCTACGACGGCTTACTGCCTACGGCATGCGACGGCGGATCGAGACCACGGATACTTGGTCTACCATTTGCAACGACGGATCGAGACAACGTGAGACAACGTGATTCAACTACCTACACAACGCCAAGCGATTTATAACCGTAAACGAAACGGAATTGATTCTCGATTGCTACTACTCTCAATGGTAAAGGAAATCCAACCGCAAATGCAACGGAAACGAATATCTATTCCGCGTCTCACAGGCTAACGGTATCAATTTGTTAATACAACGCGAGACGACGGACGTTAATCCAGATCATACAATGGTAAAGGAAACTCAATTGCAAGCAACGGAAATGAATATATATTCCGCGTCTCACGAGGCAACGGTATCAATTTGTTAATACAACGCGAGACGACGAACGGCTAAATAGATTATTCTGCGGTAAAGGAGATTCTACTATGACGGAAACAGAATTGATAATAATATATAATTTGTCTCCCGTGGCCTGACGGTATCAATTTGTCAGGGCAACGCGAGAGGACGTACTTCACACATTAAGGTATACAATGTTAAAGAGGATTGAATCGCAACTGCAACGGAATTGAAAAAGTATTCCACCTCGCGGTCTAACGGTATCAATTTGTCAGTACGACGCGAGACGACGAACTGCTGAAGAGATTATTCTGCGGTGAAGGTGGTTATATCATGACGGAAACAAAATTGATCGCAATGGCAACGGAATTGATTCCTGATTGGTACCAAACTCTCAATAGTAAAGGAAATCCAGCCGCAATTGCAACGGAAACGAATATACCTTCCGCGTCTCACGGCCTGCCGGAACAATTGGTCAGGTCAAACGTGAGATGACGAAATGCTCACCAACTACTGCGTCCACTGACGCACCCAAATCGAGCCAAGCCGAAAACGGCAAATCTTGAATACTACAACGTAGGTAGGACCGCTCTTCCCCTGCATTCGTAATCTCAATCAAGCCTTTTACAAAAAAAGGAAAACTCTCCCGGTCGCTGAATACTGCGACAAATCCGGTAACTCTGACGTACTTAATACGGGTTGGTACCCCACCGGTTCTTTGGAAACTGAACGTCTGGAGGCGGCCCAGACATATCGGGTAATATGGCCAACGGACGCGCTGGGATGGCTTCAGCCCTCCAAAGATTGTCAGCTTTCCGTACGGGTTCCCTTCGGCCACGCGGCTGCCCGGGGCAATTACGCACCTGATGATTAGGAAGATTGCACCGCCAACACCTGCGGGGAAACGAATCCCGAGTATACGGGGTACGAGAGACTGATGCCAAACGAGCACCTGTTCTCGCGACGAAAGGCGCAGGACGAGGCAACCTTCCCTCATCTCTATTCATCAGCTCGAAGGACAAGCACAGCTTTTCCAATGCACTGACTGATGCCGGCTGAGAGCTGACAAGAACTGCACTATATCGGTGATGTAACCCGCGCCTAAATACGTTCACCAATTCCATATCAGTCAAGGGCGAATCCAAGGATTGATTCAAATTTTGCACTCTCGAAACATAGTCCGTAGAGGACTCGTTTGGTTTCTGTATAGAGGACCAAATATCCATTCTCCGCTCCGTCATAAAATCTTCAGACTCGTATTTCTCTAGGAAGAGTCTCCTAACCGTGTTCCAATCCACCATTTCCCTCTTCTTACTCCTAAAGAACGTTAAGGCTCCGCCTCTCAAAAACTCCGGTAAGACCGCCGAGAGCGCATTCTCCTCGACCCCTCGTGCGCAACCCAATTCCTCTAGACGCGACAAAAATTCCCTTACGCAACCTCCTCCAGAAAAAGGCTCCACTGGCCACACCGAAAAATCTAAATTCCACTGAGGGGACGAACGTGGAATACCTACACGCGCCGCCCCCTCCCCAATACACGGAGATGAACTTGCTACAGGCGAAGGTGCCAGGGTTCCCGAAACTGTCACACCCGCGTCCGTTCCCTCCAAAAACTGCGGAGCTCTCATAAGATTCCGGTAAGGCGCGCACCTAGCTGGTAAGGCCACCGCCTCCGATGACGATGATACGAGACTCTTGTTATACAAAGAGGCCTGACGCCGCAACTCATAAAAATTATTGCTAGGAACTAATCCCCTTTCAATTAATTCCCCGATTAACCTATCCTTAGTGGCCTTCATTACGTTAACTATTGGATCCATTGCGATATCCATTTCCAACTCTATATGTAACAGTAGGTATCAAAATCTAACCCCAACGTAATCTTATATCACCCTATTAAACCATGCTTTTATTACACTGTTCAATGAGAACAAAGAATTTAACTAGAATGTAACTTTAATTCAGCACCAACAACACCCCTTTTATTGAAATGTTCCGAAAATAAGAACTAACAATTATAACCACTACGTATTATTATCAAAATTTACTAAACCACGCTTCCACCACACCGCTTGCCACGAATCAAAGACTTCAAAGTAATTCAATTCAATATTAATAACTTTCTTTTATTGAAATGTTTTGTTCCGAAAACAATTGAGTATAACCACCACGTAATTTTATCTAAATGTACTAACACTATTCCCTTTACCGCATCAACAGCGCCGCAAACCGAACTACTGTAAGTTATACGCACTTTCCTCCTGCCTATCCCCGCGCAAGTTATAAGGCGAGATTGGTTTCAAACAAATAGTCTTGAAATTCCAAAAACACTGGAATATTTCACGAACGTAACCACTAAACACTTTTCAATCCGCAATTAACTAGGCACCCTTTTATTTATTTAATTTCCTATTTTGTTTGATTTCAATTATTGCTAATTGCGTATCTAAACACCTTTACGCGGCAACCCCTACTCCTGATTACGCGCAAACACTTGAACAACCGACGCGTCTCGACCCAGAAATACAAAATGGCGACCCACGCTACTATTTCACGAATTTCGCGCTCAATTATCTGAAAAAGAACAAATTATATATTTATACACTTTATCATAAAATTAACCCAACCGCCAACCGGCAAAAACATCAAGAGAGCTCAGAAATATTAAAAAGGCCCCACGTTGGGCGCCAGTGTAACAACCTCTTTACTTTAAGACTAAATTACGTAATTATTTACGTAATGAACATTAAACAATCAAAAAATACTCACCAGGCTGTACTGGGCCAGCCTCAGTCGGCATTTACGAGCAGCTCTCTTTTACTCTCAGGAATTCGATGGGTAACGTTTACTTCTTACTCTCTCAATGCTCACACCAGGTAGGGAGGCCAATTAATAACAAATTTGCAATATTGAGAAACAATATTTATTTATTAATCAACCGCGGAAATCAGTATTTCGGCCCGCGTTTAAGATCGCGCAGATCCTGTGGCGATCGCGTATAATTGCATCAATTATACGGTGTGAACTTTCGCTCCAGACATGGAGATAATCTTAACACGATAAACTATAACTGCAGTTACACTAGTGGATATCACTTGAATTCAAGAACAAAGGATTAACTCTGGTGGAGATCACAGCAAAGCTGCTCACACTTCCACGAGTCCCGGGTGAATGATGCCCGATCACTCGATCAATTATTGGTTGCGGGATCTGATGCAATTTGGAGCGAATCTTTTGACCAATCAGAATCCTTTAACCTCTCGTAGGGTGAATTACGTCATCGCTTTTAGAACCGAACAGTACTTCGGCAGGATCGGCTGGACTTCGGAGCCCCAAAATTACCCGCCAACTTTGCGAGAACATTCTAGAAGTACTAGATAAAATAACTGCGTACTTCGTGCAGGTGTTCGGCCTTGGTCGGCGTCCGGCCACGTCAAAACAATTGAAGTCGGACGATTTGCCGCCCTGACGAAACAAATATGTCGCGAGAGAATAATTTTACTAATAATTTATGAATTCATGTCCACCCTCACGCATTTGTCAAGAACGAAATAATTACCCTATAATTCTTTTTCTAAATTTGTTACATGACTATGGCAGGATAAAATAGCCACTAGAGCTATATTCTATATCCTAAAATACACTCCTGACAGTACATACCATCACATCCTGATGGTGAAGGCAAATAAGACAAAGTGACTGACTTTCCTATCTCGAAGCCCTTGTTTCATATTTTATACATCAATACACATTCTCACACAGCTCCTACGATTTCTATTCTTACATTTTCTTCTTTTAAAACCATCCTTCTTTTGTCTTCCTCTACCAAGCTTTTCCCTCACATTTGCACTATATATTTGTATTGGTAGTCTTTCCTTATTCATTTGTTTCACGTTGGTAGTCTTTCCTTATTAATTTGTTTCACGTTTGTAGTCTTTCCTTATTCATTTGTTTCACGTTGGTAGTATTTCCTTATTCATTTGTTTCACGTTGGTAGTCTTTCCTTATTTACTAAAACAATCTCTTCTTCATCTTACTCAACAAATCTGTTTTAAGTTCACATTCATCCCTAGTTCCCCCATTCCGTATTATGTCATACATTGTCAGCCCATGCATTTTTTCTAAGTGCACGTATTTCCACAGCTTTTGTTCGGCTCTTTTATTTTTTTGTTTAAGTCCACGTTTCACTCCCATACATCAAAATTGGTATTAAAATATTATTGTGGATTAAAATTAGTATTCATAAATTTGAGTTTATTAACACTTTTATTAATTCAGAATATTCATCTACACGTCAATGGTTTACAGCCACTGATCAAATGCTTCACCGATGGATAAAAACTATTTAGATATTTTACTTGGGTATGCACCTACTTGCACTTGACTATAAATAAACCTTTAAATAAATTGAGTCAGTCTATATCTATGTCAGTGTTTCTTGTTGTGTTCGCTAACGGTGTCTTATTTAGTTAGTTTTAACTTAAATTATATTTAGTTTGACAATAGTGTAAATAAATTTAAAATGAGGCTGTCGTTATGTCAACTGGTATCGTCCATATTACTTGCGAATATAACTGATTGCATGGCTCAAGAATTACCATCTCAGTTGGATTGGTGGCAGCCGATTGTTTTTTATCAAATATACCCAAGATCCTTCAGAGATACTAATGATGACGGCAGTGGAGATTTAAATGGTAAATTTAACAAATATAGTTGGCTTATAAAAGGTTAAAATTCAATTTCAATTTATTACAAACAAAATGTGTCTTAGTAATTCAAATAAATTCACTTTGAAACTTTATTGAATCATACGTGTGATTCCATTGTATATGATTTGAAAACTGTTGGCTAAAAATATTTCACCCCCTTAACAAAAAAAATTAAATGAAAAAAATAATAATAAACTGCTTATATGAATTTTTGTATTTTACCACTTAAATGATAGAATCAGACTAGTTCCAAAAGGTTGTACTCTTTTTCTCAAGGAACAATGCATTCTGTAATGAAAAGGGGGTTCTTATTTTTTTTAAATAGTGAAACAAAATTTATGTGTGAGTTTAAGTGAAGAAATATACATATTATTTTATACTTTCATTGTATACATCACAAACTGGTGTTTTTATTGCCTCGTAGTATTCTTTTTCAACCAACCTGAAATGGGAAAAACAATCCTTGTGAAAATCAAATTATTATCCTTTTTTAGTAAAATTAGGTACCATGGTTATTTCGAACTTGCAGCCAACGGGCTGTAAGACAGGTATTTTAACAACTAGTCTAAATAAATCATTATATATTGCTTTATAATGAGTATTCACTTTCAAAATTATCTCAACAGAATATGATTTTGACGCTTGGAGAAGTATTAAATAATATAAACATTTAAGAGTGAAGAGATTTGTTGAAAGAAAGAAATGTAAAGAGATAATATTTTAAATGAAATTATCGAAACTTTCTTATATACTTCTTAAAAAGGTTTCGAATTATCTTCTTCAGGCATTACGCAGAATATGGACCATTTCGTAGACGCTGGAGTCGGAGCCATATGGATGTCTCCTATTTACCAATCTCCTATGGTGGATTTTGGGTACGATATAAGCGACTTTAGGGAAATCGATAGCACATATGGAACCTTAGAAGATTTTGATACGTTGGTCAGCACAGCACACGGCAAAGGTTTATATACATGTTTTTTATACTATAATTCGTTAAACGTTCACAATCACATTTAAGAATATTATGTTTTACAAATAATCCATATAAATCAGTATTTGATTAATTGGAGTAATTAATTACATTGGACAGCAGACCTAAGGACCGTAGATCTTTTGGAAGGCCAAGACTTCAATGGGCGAACAGTTATTACTGGGGATACAACTATAGCCATGGCACCTCACCGGCGAAGCGTGAAATATTTAGAACATCCTAATACCCAGCCTTGATTGTAAAGCAATTAATAATAATAATGATGTACTTGTATAATATAAAAACAACTAAAGGGATTTGTTATTATAGATCTTCATTTTAACTTATTAAATTTTAAATTTTCTTGAATAGAATTTCATTTTGTTCTCATAATTATGCAATATTCCATTTCGGGAGATGAAATTATATAATTCATATAAATTTAGTCGATTCAAATTGTCTTCGATTCGATAGCTTTACAATTTTTAAACTCAAACTTTAATATATTATTTATAGTTAAGGCATTAACATTGTGGAGGTTTAGAGACATTGTAATTTGTTTTATCGAACACTGTTTATTCCACTTTATGTAAAGGTATAACTCTACCAGTTTAAAACTTTTAATAAAATGCATATTTACAAGTAATAATAAAAATATTCTTTCTCATGGAAAAATTGCAAATTGGATACATTTATAGCATATTTTTGGCATTTATAATTAGAGCTTTCTTTTTACTTCCGAAATAGTAGAAGTCAATAGATTAATTGTAAAAAATGGATGTCAACTATTTCAGATTGACCCTTTGCACACGTATTTACCGTACTAATATATTTTATTTTCAGGGTTAAAAGTAATTTTGGATTTTGTACCGAACCATGCCAGCAACGAATCAAATTACTTTCAACTCTCCTTAAACAGGACACAGGGATATGAAGATTTCTTCATATGGGATGACGGAATACTAGACCCTTCGGATAATCAAACAAGATTGCCTCCCAGTAATTGGGTAAGGGTCAAAGATTTCTTCGTCACACGAATAATTCAATTTGATGAATAATTAATAACCGATAAAGGCGGTGCCTCATTGCTTAGCGCTTATCTTTATTACATTAAGTTTTAGAACAACTTCCTATCAAATACCAAAGGTCATCTTTTGTTACTTCGGAATTAATGAAGTTATTAATGGGATAAATGTATCTTCAATAACAGTTTTTATGAGCAATAACAGTTTTTTTTTATTTAGTTTAATGAGGTGAACAATAAATTGAACTGAAATTCAAAGTTTCAGAAGATTAAAGTAACAATCTGACAAGTTGTTCAAATAATGAAATAATTCGAACTAATGGTTTTATGAGAGAACGTTTCTTTTCCTCCTACTGTCACTATTTTAATAAATATACTTAAACGTATACGTCACAAGAACAAATACGTGCACTATAAAGAATACATAACGAGGCATTAATATTTAGTGTAAAAATTGGCTATATCGAAAGTATTTTTCCAACATAAAAGAGCGTGTATATTAAAATATTTGAATTTTATTACTTTAAAATCAATTATTTAGTTTACTTGCAGTTTAGTCATGTAGAACGAATAAATGAAGAAATAACAATAAAACAAATATGTAGTACAAACGTGAATGAAAGGCATGGTAGAGGAAAACAAAGAAAAACATGGGTGAATCAAGTGAATGATATTTTGAAAGAAGGAAACATAAAAAGTCAGAGAAATCGAGAAGGCGTATTAATGTAGAAGATGCCAAGAATGTGTGTAGAAGTAGAATAATTGGGCAATCTGTCAAATTTATCTACCCCGACTGAAAAATAGCGGGATGGTTTGTATGTTTGTAAATAGCGAAAGTCTTAATGTTTTACAAACATTGAATAGCAGATCTCAAGAATTGAGTTGGACTAACGACTTGTGTTGGAAGTGATTAATCTTACAACCAGTCAGATGGAAATATAATGTTTTAGATTATTACAAACCAATAATTTAAAAAATATTTTAGATCATTGGTTCGTATTTCAATAGTCCGAAACTAACTGAGCTTGTCAGGCTACACGTTTCTTGTATGCCCAACCGGTAAAATGTTGTTGTTCCTTAATGAAGTGGCTGCAAATAATTATTTGTACAACTCTTGCATAACAAGACTGTTTAGACTGGGCAATCAATATGAGCATTGTTTGGACTTTCTTGTGACTATGTACAGGTGTTAATTGAAGAAATTTGTCTTGCTGGGATAAATTTAATAAATTGTAAAGGTTTGTTTCGAAGTGATGGGTTCGTTTTGTATTAGTTTTTTTATTGAATAAAACTATTAGCATGTCGATGATCAATTGTATTTCTCACTGTTGTTTTAATTTTTTATATCATAAAGGTTGTTTGACTGTTAAAATAAAATTTGAATCAGCTCTCGTTATCAGCATGAACTAAGTCAGTTGTTTCAGGTTTGAACAAATCACTATCATCCACGTTGCTTGAGATCTTCCAGATCCTTTTTACCATATGTTCATCTTCTCATTGCCTAATGTTTCCATTCCATCTAAATGGACGTTGAGCTGCTTTTTCGAAAAAGTTCGAACATTCAAATCCTAGAGTATTGCTGGCCTTCTGGTTTTAATGTAAACTATGCTTCATTTGAAGTTTTTTGACCTAATTAGTTTTTTTATACTTTTCCACTGAGTTTATGAAGTCTAGTTTATGAAGTCTATCTACTTAAACTTGTAAATTCTTGGTTAGGACGAATTTTGTAATGAAAGTAGTAAATATCGTATGGCATGGTATTAAAGCTCAACATTCTCTTTCTTACTTCTTTTTACATAAATAACTATTTTCTATTACAAGTGCTAATTTCTTTAACGTCTCTTGTAAAATTCTAAGATTTTTCACAAAAGAAATCTTTTATGATTAAATAGTAAAACTTTGTATATAATCAAAACCATACAATACTGTTGCAACATGGAATAAAGGCTTAACTACATATTAAACACTAAAATACATGTTCAAATCAAGCGATGCCAAGATCTGTTAAAATGATGATTCACAACAGCGTAGAAGTGCCCACATTAATACATGGGAATTGGAAATGAATTAAAGAAGACAAGTAAATGCAGTGTAAATACGCACACTTAGAAGAATATGAGATCTGTCAATGTATGACATAATAAGAAATGTAATTATTAAGGATGAATGGGAGCTAAACACTGGCACATTAAGAAGGATGAAAAAAGGCACGCTGAGATGGATTGGATATGTTGGAAAGTTTTAACAAGAATACTTTTAAAAGTTATAAATTTACAAATAAAATTTCATTATTCTTTTTTCTAGGAAAGTGCTTTTGGAGGAAGCGCATGGGAATGGAGAGAAGAGCGACAACAATTTTATCTCCATCAATTTGCAATACAACAAGTAGATTTTAATTATAGAAATCCAGCAGTTATGGAAGAAATGTATAGCATCCTTACGTTTTGGTTTGACAGAGGTGTTGATGGCTTTAGAGTGGATGCCGTTCCGTATTTAGTGGAAGCTGAGAAAGATGGCGACAGATACCCTGACAATCCACGAGGAAGTGATGGCAACCTTAATCTCATATACACAAAAGATTTGGACGAAAATTATGATATTGTTTTTCAATGGAGAGAATTTTTCGATAACTACTCAAGAACAGATGGAGTAACCAGGTATAATAAATATTTGCTTGCAACGTATAAAACAATACGGAATTAGTGAGTGTGAACTAAAGAATGACGTATTAAGAATAAGAAAGAAGAGCACATTGAAACGGTTGAAACATGTAGAACAAACGAATAAAGAAATACTTACATTACAAATATACAATGCAAATGTGAACGGAAGGTTGGGTTGGGTCAAGTAAATTTTCATAGTATTTCATTTTATTGATATTTTCAATTAAGTTAATGTTAAGTCAGAAAAACGGTAAGAACCGTATGAGAAGATGTGTGGAAAGTCTAGCATTCTGTCATTTCTGCCTACCCTGACGTAGAAATGGGGTGATTTTATGTATGTGTGTAAATTAATTTGTTTTTTTTAAATGCATGTGTGATATGAGTATTCGTATGCAAATTAGAGAATTGGTAAGCAAAGTGTTCTCTATATTCTATTGCATTACACTGTGTTTGTTTACATTACAACCTGGTGGGCTTATTGTCATGTAGCAATATCTTCTAACCAACCAGAAAGATATTAAAGATGCCTTAAGATACAAAATGAAACCGGAGTCTTTTTTTTTAAATCTGGATTTCAACGGGAATCGAGCCCGCAACCGGGTCGGGAGACAAGCGTCTTACCAATTAAGCCACGGAGGTCGTCATAAATATATAATAAAAAATAAAAACGAGGAAATACTTTGTTCCTAAGTGCAATATAATTCTCAAATGTGTTTGTATTTTATTTTGCAATTGTATAAAATATTTTTGCTGTATTACAGACTTATGATGACGGAAGCATATGCCAATCTCTCAAGAGTGCTGATGTACTATGGAAATGAAACCGAGCCAGGAAGTCAGGTTCCTTTCAATTTTGGTTTCATCACAGAAGTGAATAACAATTCAAATGCCGAAGATTTTGTAAATGCAGCTTTGAGGTGGTTGGAAAATATGCCTGAAAATAGAACTGCTAACTGGGTGGTGAGTAAAATCTTTCATATTTTTTTTCCGATTAACACTTTAATACCTGATCAAAATCAAGAAAAATTATCCCAGTGCCCGGCTTGTTTTTGAGAAATTCCGATACTTATGTGAAGAGTTGACTAAAATTTACATATTTAAGTAAATTTAAAAAAAAAGACTATGTATATTTGTTCAAAATACTTTAATAATTTAGTTAAGCATTTTAAAATTCAAAAGTGCAAATAGGATTTTGCTAACGAAAGTTGCACGTTGTGTTTATTAATGGTAAGAATGCTACATTTGGGTGACTGCATGTCTCGATTGGTCGATATTTTTAATGAAAAAATATATGTAAGTAAGCTAAGGACCCTTTTTTCCAATCGTAGGTATGGACTGGTTATTTCATTTAAATTTTATCTTAAAATGTTTTTGTGATTTGCTCTATAATTTTGTATTTTTTTCACCTCTGAGATATATTTTGTTTTTTCACACTCAAGTTATATTGTTAATTATATTTAAATAATTGAACATGAGTTTTTTTATAATTTTTGTGTTCTGTACGTAAGTATTTACATAGACCATATATTCAATGCTTTCTTTATGGAAATGTTAATATTTCATCTTTTGCTTTATAAATATTACTGTAGTATGTACAAGACACTTTAACGTCACATATGTTTTCAATAAATAAACATATAATCTGTTAACGCTGATTATAGGTGCTTTACAGATGATAAGCAGCATCACATCATGTCGATTCGATAGTGCCATAGTGTATAAAACGAGGAAGTTTTGAACTCTGGAAATTACTGTAATATTGAGATTTACGTGTAGTCGCGTGCTCCGTACGCTGGTCTGGACACGTAGCTCATATGTTTGACTCCATAATCCAAAAAATATCACCCTAAGATATAATAACCGTATACTGAATGTGTTTTTTTGAAAAAGTTCTTTTAAATAATGTTTTCCTCGTTCTATTTCCTTTCATACATTGAGGAATTATCCTTACGACAGGTTTACCATAATTATCTGCCTTATGTTTGTCTATTTTTCTATAAAATAATTGTTTCACATACTCAACATATTTTCAGCTTGGTAACCACGACCGTCCTCGTGTAGCAAGTCGTTTTGGTCCACATATGGCTGATACTATGAACATGCTTAATTTACTCCTGCCTGGAGTAGCGATCACATATCAAGGTGAAGAGATAGCACTGGAAAATGGATATGTCAGCTATGAAGACACAGTCGATATCCAAGCTTGTAATGCTGGAAGACAAGGATACGAAGAGGTCACAAGGTTTGTATCGATTAGTATTTTGGAGTAGCTGGCTTTATTTATCTGGTGTGTAGGCAGATTTGTTACTTGGAGACATTCAAGTAAATTTTTAAGTTCATAATATTTGGGAGGTGTAACTATAAAATTTCCATCTATTGAATGTAAATACCCAAAATAAAAATAAAACACATTTATTAATCAAAATGACAAATATGAAAATTAAAATCACTTTAAAAATTCTCTTAAAATCAGTGCCTTAGTGTGAATAATAGTTAAAATAAAATTGATTTAGTTTTTTCACATTAAATACCATCAAAACAAAAAATATTAATTTTAACCAATGAAACGTGAAATAAATAAAAACTACTGTAAAGTGTATTATATTTTACAGGGGTGGCGCATAATAAAGTTTACTTTTAAACAATTTATGGTAAAGAAAAATTTGTTAAAATCAACTTGAATAATTTGAAAAAAATATTTTCTAAAAATAATGTCGTTGAGTAACCACCGTCGCGTCAATGTTTACCTAATCTGGCTCTAAAAAAATTAAACACGCGCCTTCATGTTTCCCACTTAATGAGTGTTTTGTTTCAATTGCAGCGGAGTCGTTGGATCAGTTAAAGGTTTTCATCGCTTCAATAACAATAATTTTGCGAATTGACGAAGCGATTCTGTAGAAATGTGCTTCGTACGAAAAGAGTATGTTGTTAAAATTGACGAACTATTCAAACATTTAAGCCATAAAATCCAACCTTGTAATAAATGTTACTTTATTTAAATACTGAACAAATTGAACAAGTTGTTAAAGGTATGGAATTTTAAGTTCAGTGATATAATTCACTGCAAGGTCGTACGCGACATCGCTAATGCTGATGAGCCCTTGTGGTTTGACAGCGTTGTATCGGCGCGCACAGACTCATTAATTTGCTTTATACTTTGTTTTGTTCAAAAAGTCCGCGGGTAACCTTTGGGTCAAGATTTAAGCATGAAACTAGTATTTTAAATTTTTTTTACCCACTGTTTAATGAAATTGGTGGTCGGATACTGTCTAACAGTGTGTAATTAATACTCAACTCGAAATAATGGTCTAACAGTAATGTATGAAGCATTGTTTTCTTAAAACGTACGGGGGCAAAACGCAAGCTATGGCTTCGTAAAGTGACGTACGATGACTAAAACTACCAGAATCGATCAAACAAATGACGCGTTTTGTGTCCTCCCTCTACACGTGCTTAAGTAATGAAGCAAACAAAAGTGCACTTTATTCTGAGCCATCCAGTACTTGAGTTGTATTTATTTATTGATTTAAATGTTAACATTTTCATCACTATGCATATTGCCTTTTGTAAGATAGCTGACTTACATTCCCAAAATTTTACACAAACTTTTCAGCAAATCAAAACTGTAGCCTCTAATAGGATTTGATAATTCTCAGTTTAAAAATATACCAACACCATTTCATCAGAACAACCAAAAGCTGGTATATTTATATTCATACAGTACAGTACAATCTAGCGCGCTTATTGTACTATGTTAATATCTTCCAATTAATCAAAACACTGTCAGGACTTGGGTACGGCCGACCAATTAGTTTATTGTAGTTAAAAAATAACCATTAAAAATAGTGAACCAGAGCAGTCAAAGGGAGATCTTGCGTCATTTTCGAGAAGGATTGCTTCCTATTGTTTCAAACTTGACTGCCTCGACTGGCTGGCTTTGTCTTCCCATTTGTATAGAAATACACGACACTTTATGAGGATCGGTAATTAGTGTTCCGTCCTACGATCTGATTTATTGCAGTCCCAGATAACTATTGTTACTAAGAAAAGAAATAAAACTTTGCGCAAGATATATTTCAGAGGGTGTATGCGCTTTTATGACCGCGATTGTTATGCGAGAAAGAAAAAAAAAAGGGGTCAAAAATTTCTCTTCTCCTTTCTAAAGAAATACGTCGCGCTTAATTTATTGCGGACATAGTTAAATATGGATTCCACGGTAAGAAGACAAAAAAACACTTCACTCGAGATACATTTCAAAAGAAGTGACTAGTGTCCCTTAAGCAATTTTAAGTGTCGCCTTTAGGGTTACCGGATGTCATACAAAAGGGATTCTCGACTTAATTACGCTGCGAAAGTTTAAATATACTATTCATTGGCAAAAAAGATTTATGATTTTTTTAACGGTCGCGAGCAACTTTCTAAAGAGTTCCAAAATGGCGGAGCTTGGGGAGATCCCTTAAATAAAGGAACCGCGATCTCCCCACATCTATCCTCGCCACGAAGTTATCAAGTCAACATCATTCTCGTCTTGACGCTGTTCGCGAACTTGAACAAGCTTTTCTCACATTTGATTGTTCATTCTTATTTGATACAATTTGTCCGGTAAATTCTGGAGGAACTGAGTCGTGTGGGTGTATTACGGCACGAATTGGCGGTCGCCAACCACTGAGGGAATTTCTTCACATCAGCGGCCCTGTAGTAACAGTATAAGGTCAGAGGGCCATATACGAGTCGACCTGGTCATACACTTGAAGCGGATCTGGGATAATACATTTTGTCCTGTATTGGAGTAAGATCAACCTTATTTATCCTCTTTTGCTTGTCATTTTATGGTGATATCTGAGTATTCTAGAGATTGGCGAGATCTAATCTTTGAGAATTGACACATTTCCGCAACGGACTGTTGTGTGATTACCCCTGATAATAAATTACTTCGACTGCCTGTCCATCTGAAAGGTTAGCGGAGTAGCAGAGAGAAATCTGCCCATTTGATTTTCCTGACGGAGTATCAGCTCGTCAGGATTAAATATATAACCTATTAACAGCAAATATGTGTTTCATTATGTATTTATACCTACCCAAGCACTGACGAATGCCTACCTCTTCCCACGACATCTTGAGATCTTATTGAGCCTTGTTTTACCTATACTGAGCTACCGGAGTAAGAGTCATACATTGTAACATCCAGGCTTTTAGTAATCCAACTTAATTAATTAAAGGGCTAAAAGTCTGAAACTGGCCGCCTTTCAACGCGGGGCCTACCTAGAGGTTCGTCGTCGGGCTTGGACGGTATAATTTGTATTTTTATGTTTTTTTCCTTTCTTTCTTCTTTTGGTACTAGAATAATTTGTGCATTGCTGTGTTGTGTACTGTGTATTGGAATTTTATGTTTTTTTTCTTCTTTTTTCATTTTTCGATTTGAATATCTTGTGCATTGCTTTATTGTATACTGTGTATTTGAGTTTTATGTTTTTTTTTTCTTTTTTTGATTTGAATATCTTGTGCATTGCTTTGTTGTGTACTGTGTATTTGAATTTTATGTTTTCTTCTTTCTTTTCTTCCTGTTTTTATTCGAAATTTTGTGCATTGTTGTATTGTATACGGTGTATAATTTTGTTATATTATTTTGATTAACTGCGTATAACTCGGTAAAGAATCGAAAGCAATTCAGGACCGTTAAAACAACAAAGCATAGGCTTTGTACTTCAGTCAAGTCGGTCGGGCGGAAATTGATTCGAGTACCGTTTTGTTTGGCGGTCATTTTGTGTATGAGTTGAGGATTTTATTTATTAATTAAATAAAATATAATAACCAACTAATAACGTGCGGCTGATAAAAGCTGTGCGAGTGTAGGTAGTTATTTTCTAAAATTAGAAAAAATCGAGTTGAGCGTAGTTTTACGAGGAGTATAATCTCGAATTTGGCCGGTAATCGGGTAGGCAGAGCTAGTGGAACGCCATAGTTTCTTGTGATTGGCCGGGTGATTAGCAGCTGATAGAAGTTCCTTGTTGCATTGGCAAGGAATAATTCGTTACGTTTTCTTTCCGGTTGGATAGAGTTAGTGGCGTATTCCGGAGTTTGGATCGCTTTGAAGATTTTTAAATCATCAACAAAAATAGAATATTTAGAGCACTAAGTTTGCCAACTATAACATTATTCGTTCAGAGCCGTCCGGCTGTTTCGCTAATTAAGTTTGACGAATACTAGCTGTCGTACATCTGGTCGGCGAGATTAGTAGTAGACCGGTGTTATAATAGCGTGGCCGGGTGATCGAACTTATTGTATTATTCTATTTTAGGCCTTTAAGGTAGAGTTGTTTTCTTCGATTACATGCGATTGGAATTTCTGGTGAAGGCTATTCCTGAGATTGGGAACGCGTATTAATAACAGCGTGGCCTAGAGTCTTGGGGATTTCTAATCTTTCAGATAGAACTCTCACCTTGCTAGCTGAGGATAAGTCCACAATGAGTCCTATTGACAATATTACGAGTGCAACTAAGGAGAGATTGATTGGGGAATTGATGGAAAGGGGAATCACTCCGGGTAACAAACTCCCCAGGTTGCGTCGGCAAGCATGGAGCTACAATCGGGGCCTCGTTCACTCTCCTACAGAAGAGGTTATATTGCCTCAAAGGTCTAAGGCACATGTTAATTTGCGAGGAGCCCCGGAATTTTCTATGGAACTGGTTTCCGGAGCGACAGCCCCTCGTTCGGACTCTTCCTTGCCATTTACCGGGTCTTGCCCTTCAAGAGACTTGGGAATGTTGCCGTCTCCTAGCACTAGAGGTAATCAATTACCTCCATTAAATATCAATTTTTCATCGTGGCCAGTGGATCCGTTTGATGGCTCGGGTAGCGTACGTCAGTTTTTGGTTAGGCTCGAGGAAATAGCACACGCACGTAGGTTCGATGTAGACTCTCTCTCTCCCGTCCTACCTGAATTTTTGCGCGACAGAGCCCTGACCTTTTTCAGGATTACGTATAGGAACCCTATGAGATGGGCTACATTGAAGGCACATTTTTTGGAGAGGTTCGAATCTGAGAGTTTTATGATAGATAGAAAGCTGGATATTTGGGCATCCAAGCAGGGTCACGAAGAATCTTCCACCGATTATATCTCCCGAATTTTGGAGGTAAACAGTACACTGGACTCTGCCTTGACGGAGGTGGAGCTGTTACAGGTGTTCAAGAGAGGGCTTCACGTTAGGTTTAGCTCAGTCCTTGTCAGTACGCGGCCTGCGTCAGTACGAGAGATGGAAAGAGTATGTGCCTCTTTCGAACAAATGAACAGGAGTGGTGAGGTATCACCCCGGCCGCTGCAGATGCAGCCAAGGGTAAGGGCACGTGTGTCATCCGTCTCACAGAAGGTTATCGGTAGAGGGCCGACCTTGTTGAGGTGTTTCTTGTGCAATCTTCCGCATCATATTGCCCGCGACTGTCCGCACAAACCACTTATCCAGAAGGAACCGGATAAGTCGCCAAGTAATCGCGTAAGGAGTCGTGCCGAGACTTCTAGACCTTTTACTTTGCTGACGGATACTTCGCGTCCGCCGCCGAGCTCCTTAATTCCAAAAAACAGATAGGGGACCAACCCGGTCAAGGTAATTCGGAGCTAAGGGGTTGGTCAAATACAATAGAATTAAGAAATAATAGCCGTAACCTTAGTGCCATAGAAATTTCAAATGCTAGGGATGAGAGACCCTATCTTCATTGTGAAATTCAGGGCTCACCATTTAGGGCGTTGCTAGATTCAGGTGCAGCAATTAACGTAATAGGTGGTAATCTGTATAAGAATTTTAAGGACTTACGGTTTATTATGCGAACTACTGAGGGAGTCGTTCACACGGCTGATAGTCAGGGACATCGGGTGCTGGGTACGATCCAGTTGCCCTTACATTATGATCACCAAACTGTGTTGGTGGAATTCCAGGTAGTTCCTTCTTTAGATACTTGCTTGGTGCTCGGCATTCCCTTTTTGAAGCGTTCCGGGCTTACACCGAAATTGTTTCCTCATTCGAGTAGGTTCTTAAACGAGTCGGGGTCGTCTTCCTTATCGGCAGTTGCCTCCGGACCTCAGAGGCCTTCGTGTTTAACCTCCGCCGGAGACCTATCCCCTCGACAGGCGCAGCAATTGCTCCTGATGGTCAACCAGTTTGAGAGCATCGCTTTTGAAAGAATAGGTTTGGGTCGTACCACTTTAGTTAATCATGTTATTGAAACCGGTACGCACCCGCCGGTGAAACAAAAAACGTACCCTTTGTCTCATGTGCGTCGTCAGCAGATGATTAAGGAGCTAGATGAAATGATCAGGTTAGGAGTAGTTGAACCCTCTAGGAGTTCATGGCTTAATAATGCCTTTATTGTTCCGAAAAAGGATGGTTCCGCTCGATTTGTATTGGACCCCCGCAAATTAAATTCTGTAACGCAGTCGGACTGTTATCGGTTACCTAACATCAACCGAATTCTCGATAATCTTCGAGATACGCGCTACCTCACTGCTTTAGATCTGAGCCATGGGTTTTGGCAAATGCCATTAAGCAACGAGTCTAAATGCAAGACGGCATTCTTCGTAGAGGGCCGGGGACAATATCAGTTTGTGGTCACCCCGTTTGGCTTAAAAAACATTCCTGCTGAGATGCAACGAATGATGGAACAATTGTTCACCGATCAGGGTGACCATGTCTTCTGCTATCTAGATGATATTCTCATATGTAGTCCCGATTTCGAATCTCATTTGGCAACGCTGAGTATTGTTCTGGAGCGATTAAAGGAGGCCAACCTTACCATCAAATTATCCAAGTCGGAATTTTGTAAAGCAAGTTTAAAGTATCTCGGTCATGTCGTGGATCGCGAGGGACTCCGTACGGATCCCGAAAAGATCCGAATTATGCAGGAATTTCCTAGACCACGAAGTGTCAAGGAAGTTAAGAGTTTCCTTGGATTATGCTCTTACTATCGTAGGTTCATAAGAGATTTTTCAAAAATCGCTTCTCCTCTCTGCAAACTGACCAGCGTTAAGTTCCGTGGTTCAAAGTTTCAGTGGGATTCCTCCGCGGAGGAGTCCTTTATTCTTCTCAAAGGAGCCATGACGTCATCTCCAGTTCTGAAACCTCCAGATTACTCTATTCCTTATCTGCTCACGTGTGATGCAAGTGGTGTGAGCATTGGTAGTTTTCTTTCTCAGAACAGGCCAGATGGTGGCGAGCATGCAATCGCGTATTTTTCACGCAAACTTTCTCCGGCGGAAAGATTATATAGTACTACGGAACGCGAACTTTTAGCAATCGTAGACTCAGTGCACCACTTTCGTAGCTATTTGGATGGCACACGTTTCACAATTCAGAGTGACCATGATTGCCTTAAGTATTTGGATCATCTGTCTTCTCCTAGTGGCAGACTCGCCCGGTGGGCCTGTCGCCTGTCTCAATACGATTACGTTTTTGTGTATAAAAAGGGCTGCGAAAATAACTTGGCTGATGCCCTTAGTAGAATAGAGGTTGCCGCCTTAACCTTCCCCGCACCCTTCCAGAATGTAACCGATGAGTGGTACCTGCGTACACTTCAGGCATGCACGGACGATCCAGGCTCAATGCCCAACTTCGTAGTGGATAAGGATCGCCTATTTCGGTTGTGCAAATCCGCTCGCGACCCTGTTCAAAACTTAGGCGGACGGGATTGGAAGGTCGTTGTACCTAGTGACGCGTTGGGAGACCTTATTAGGGATACTCACAACAGTTTTTGCCATCCGGGTGTACGAAAAACTGTAGAAATTCTGTTACGCACGTATTATGCTCCCAAATTAATGGATGCCGTTACGCAATACATATCGCGTTGTGATACCTGTAAAGCTTATAAGCATAATACTCAGAAGCCCTTAGGACTTATGTCCGTGCCAAAGCGTGCATCCAGACCCATGCAGTCGTTGAGCATGGATCTGGTTGGTCCTCTTCCATTATCTCTAAAACGAAATTCGTATATTTTGACGGTGGTTGATAATTTTAGCAAGTTTGTTTGGGCTTTCCCGCTGAGAGTAGCTACATCCAAGGCAATCATTAAATGCTTGGAGGGTCAGATATTTTTGCCGTGCTCCGTGCCTCGTACCATAGTTATGGATAATGGACGGCAATTTATTTCAGCAGAGTTCAAAGGATTCTTGGAGTCTTATGGGATCACTGACCTCTTTTATAACGCCTACTATCACCCTCAGAATAACACTAGTGAGAGATACAATTCCTCGATTTTAACATGTTTATCATTAATGGTTCAGGATAACCAACGGGAGTGGTGCGAGCATTTAGGAAAAATCTGCTCGTGCTTGAATAATACCGTGAGTACAGCCACCGGGTACTCACCCTTTTTTTTATTCCATGGGTTCCACCCTGTTCCCCATGGGTCGTTTCACGGCCAGAGGACGGCCTCCTCTGGAAAAGAAGAGGATCCAACCTCACACTATGCGGAGGGGCTCAAAAATATGGAACAGCTTTATGAGAGCGTTACTAACAAACTCTTGGCCGGCTTTAAGCAGAGCGCTGCGCGCTATAATTTACGCCGGAGGTCTAGACCACTGTCAGTTGGACAGGTGGTATGGAGGCGGTCTTTTAGCCAATCAAACGCTGGGCGATACTTCAGCAACAAATTAGCGCCCCGATTTGTCAAGTGTGTGGTCACAAGGTAAATTTCCGACACAATATATGAACTGTCTGACCTGAAGGGGAAAGTGGCAGGTAAATTTCGCGTCAAAGACATCGCCAAGGTGGAATAAAGGCTCCATTACGGTGAATTGACGCGAGAGCTGCCGTGGCACTTGTGGTAATTCAGTTTTACCAAATTAGGTTTCCATGTTCCAAGAAAAAAAATATGGTGGCGCTCAATAGACCATGTGCTGGACAATGAGTGGTGAATTTTTGCTGATAGCATAGCGTTTGTATGCACGTCTTTTGATAGAGCGTCGACGCTCACCTCCTCATGATGTCACATTGGATACATCCTTACCAATTCCTTATCCTGTTCTGTCAAGGGTCGCTCACCTGGCACGAGGTCGTATAGGTTGAATGGAAGGCAGCTCCATGATAGGGAATGAGTGGGGTTGCTACAGGGGTTTGGGAAGTGCTGCTGGGAAGTATGAATGAAAGGGATTTGGTGCGTGCTTTGGTGGGGGGGGCTTTCGATGGGATATCCTTTAATTGTGAGGCTTCGGCCAATGATTTTTTTTTGTTGTTTTGTATATTTTTTTTATTATTGTAACTGTCAGTCCGGTCTAGGTGGGCAGGCGTCCGCGACGCCATCGGTACACGGAGGTGCATAGTATGATATGACTACGTCATGCACATCTTGGCTCCGCCCGTTGGTTCTGCGGCCGTCGCACCGACGACTTAGGTGGGCGCTCGCGGCACCATTGGTACCAGGACCTCCATAGTAGTGTGTATGGACTCCGCCCTTTGGGTCCGCAGGCGTCACACTGGTGACAAAGGTTTTATTGTCAGTCCGGTCCAGGTGGGCAGGCGTCCGTGGCGCCATCGGTACCCGGACGTAGGTAGCATGGTGTGGGGACATCATGCGTATCTTGGGTCCGCCCGTTGGTTCTGCGGCCGTCGCACCGACGACTTAGGTGGGCGCTCGTGGGCACCATTGGGACAAGGACGACCGTAGTTTTGTGCGTGGACAACATGTACAACTTGGCTCCGCCATTTGGGTCCGCGGGTGTCGCACTGGTGACAACGGTTGTGGAGTAGGCTCCAACCAATCAGCGAAAGGCTTACGGATGGCCTATATACATCCAGTAGGGGGCTTACGGATGGCCTATATACATCCAGTGGAGGCTTACGGATGGCCTATATACATCCAGTGGGGGTTGTTGAGTGTGACTCCAACCATGGGCGTCATGAACCCAAATTTGCATGTGCTCCCGGTCTAGGTGGACGCTCATGGCACCGTCGGTGCCCGGATAACCATGGTATTTTATGGATCATGCGAGTTTTGGCACCGTCCGTGATGTGGGTGGGCGTCGCACTGACGACTCTGGCTAGCACGAGAATTGGCACTAAAGGGATGACGATCCCCGAGGTGATGATATTATAAACACATATTTGCTGTATTGTATAACCAAGTGTAACTGTTTCTTGTCAGTTTTTAGACCTGGAGGAGGCCTATAGTCAGATGTCGCCCCTATGAGTGGTGTCTCAGGGCCGTGTAATGGAAAATCGTATGTTAAATGTGTCTTATATAGTCTCATTATTGATATATCGCCAGACTTGTATCTTGCAATATCAAAGTTCACCAGACAAGCGGGAGGAAACTCACCTTGCTTCCTTAATTTAAGTGATTAGGTTAAGAAACTAAATCAGTGCCCCTAAAAGTGCAGACTATCGGATCCGGTTCTGGGGAAGCCGTTGTGAACTAACATAATTACTATTAAATAACTTGATCTGTTTTTGGGCATTACTCTTGTGAGTGTGTTGCCTTTGTAATCTTAAATGTTTGTACATTTTTCTATTGTAAATTAATAAGAATTATTATGTGTAATCATGCTGTAGAGAAGGCGATAGTATCTGTTCTTGAACATTACTCTTGTGACTGTTTTGTCTTGTTATCCTAAATGTTGTATGTTTCTTTTTTTGTAAAAATAATAATAAGACTTATTATGTGTAACCATGTTGAGGGGAAGGCGATAATTGATGTTCTCCTGTATTGTGCCTTGCTCTATAAAATGTTTAACTGTTTCCAGGTGTTCTTAGATAGGGAAGCCCTGAGAGTTAGTTTTTCGTGGTTTCCTACTCTTTCGCAAATGCAGGGGCTTATTAAATCGTCCACGAGCGTATCCGGCATGACCCAGTAACGTCATGCCCTTTAGCATAGTATCTAATCCTTGTTTCGGCAAGCAGGTGTATGACCAATTGACACAGGGCCGTAATCAGTACTTGAATTATTATTTTTTTTTAATATTTTTTTTTTTTCGGTAACATAAAATGGAGTGTCAGGACTTGGGTACGGCCGACCAATTAGTTTATTGTAGTTAAAAAATAACCATTAAAAATAGTGAACCAGAGCAGTCAAAGGGAGATCTTGCGTCATTTTCGAGAAGGATTGCTTCCTATTGTTTCAAACTTGACTGCCTCGACTGGCTGGCTTTGTCTTCCCATTTGTATAGAAATACACGACACTTTATGAGGATCGGTAATTAGTGTTCCGTCCTACGATCTGATTTATTGCAGTCCCAGATAACTATTGTTACTAAGAAAAGAAATAAAACTTTGCGCAAGATATATTTCAGAGGGTGTATGCGCTTTTATGACCGCGATTGTTATGCGAGAAAGAAAAAAAAA
Organism: Odontocerum albicorne; assembly: GCA_949825065.1. Lineage (NCBI taxonomy): Eukaryota > Metazoa > Arthropoda > Insecta > Trichoptera > Odontoceridae > Odontocerum > Odontocerum albicorne. The sequence goes on from OX463841.1 coordinate 39,669,168, forward strand.
AGGGGTCAAAAATTTCTCTTCTCCTTTCTAAAGAAATACGTCGCGCTTAATTTATTGCGGACATAGTTAAATATGGATTCCACGGTAAGAAGACAAAAAAACACTTCACTCGAGATACATTTCAAAAGAAGTGACTAGTGTCCCTTAAGCAATTTTAAGTGTCGCCTTTAGGGTTACCGGATGTCATACAAAAGGGATTCTCGACTTAATTACGCTGCGAAAGTTTAAATATACTATTCATTGGCAAAAAAGATTTATGATTTTTTTAACGGTCGCGAGCAACTTTCTAAAGAGTTCCAAAATGGCGGAGCTTGGGGAGATCCCTTAAATAAAGGAACCGCGATCTCCCCACATCTATCCTCGCCACGAAGTTATCAAGTCAACATCATTCTCGTCTTGACGCTGTTCGCGAACTTGAACAAGCTTTTCTCACATTTGATTGTTCATTCTTATTTGATACAATTTGTCCGGTAAATTCTGGAGGAACTGAGTCGTGTGGGTGTATTACGGCACGAATTGGCGGTCGCCAACCACTGAGGGAATTTCTTCACATCAGCGGCCCTGTAGTAACAGTATAAGGTCAGAGGGCCATATACGAGTCGACCTGGTCATACACTTGAAGCGGATCTGGGATAATACATTTTGTCCTGTATTGGAGTAAGATCAACCTTATTTATCCTCTTTTGCTTGTCATTTTATGGTGATATCTGAGTATTCTAGAGATTGGCGAGATCTAATCTTTGAGAATTGACACATTTCCGCAACGGACTGTTGTGTGATTACCCCTGATAATAAATTACTTCGACTGCCTGTCCATCTGAAAGGTTAGCGGAGTAGCAGAGAGAAATCTGCCCATTTGATTTTCCTGACGGAGTATCAGCTCGTCAGGATTAAATATATAACCTATTAACAGCAAATATGTGTTTCATTATGTATTTATACCTACCCAAGCACTGACGAATGCCTACCTCTTCCCACGACATCTTGAGATCTTATTGAGCCTTGTTTTACCTATACTGAGCTACCGGAGTAAGAGTCATACATTGTAACATCCAGGCTTTTAGTAATCCAACTTAATTAATTAAAGGGCTAAAAGTCTGAAAACACATTAAAATGCCTCATGTGAAAAATCAGATTGTAACCATTTTTTGGTTTCCACTAAGAATAGAACTTGAAACCCTCGAGTTGAGCATTTTACCAATTAGGCCAAGGATGTCGGCTTGGTTTCAAACGTGAAGAATAGTATACTAAGAAAACATAAAAAATTGAAAAATATAAATATTCATTTAATGCTCAATGCTTTACTGAAGCAATCGTTCGATGTCCAAGAGCCTGTGGCAAAGGCAGGCCCGCAATACTCTGCACCCAGTCACTCTAGTCCATAGGTGTACTGCCTCTGCTTCTGGAACCCTCCACGTCACCACTGCTTATAAGTTTCTCCAAACCCTCCTTACGCAAAATATGACCGAAAAATGCGAAGAGACAATTCTAAGCACTTCTCTGATAAATAATATTCTTTCAAAATAGAGACATTTTTTCGTTGTTCCATCCATAAAACACAACAATCGTCTCCAGCACCACATCTCAAAAGAATACATCCTTGATCTTTCTCTAGCCTTTATTGTTCAAGTTTCTGAGGCATATAGAAATATTTAATAAATCAAGGTTTTAACTAAACGTATTACCATTCCTCAAAATGTCTGTTTCTCTAGTTCAGCCGTAAGCTCTACATAGCACTGTTCACAAAACATATGTTTCTCTTGATATAAGTTTTACATCCACCATTGTCAGCAATTTTGATCCATGATACACAAAATCATGAACGATTTCCAAATTTTGTGAACGTGTTAGTTGTATTTACATTGTTTTGATCAGTGAACATAATTTTCTTTATAATTTATTAATGTTAAGCCCTAATTTTAAGTCGCTTTTATATCCTGCCTGTAGAAGCGGCGCTGAAATTTCCCCTATAAACTTATGTATTTAATTATGATATATCTTATATAGCATGTTCAAGTATTCATTTACTAATAATAAATTAAATTTAAAATCTTCCAGAGACCCTTCACGCACCCCTTTCCAATGGGATAACTCGACGAATGCTGGATTTTCAAACGCTTCAGAAACTTGGCTTCCAGTGGCAGAAAATTACGAATACTTAAATTTGAGAAATCAAAAGGAGAGCAATCACAGTCATTTCACAGTTTACCAAGCACTAACAGATGCTAGAAACCATCCAACAATTCAGCTCGGTGATTATGACATCAGACCATTGACCGAAAATATTTTGGTGTTGCTAAGGTAAAAAGTTTTGTTTTGATATTTTAAATAATTGAACGCTTTTGAAGGTTCTACGATGAACTTAATACTCGTAATTTGCCCAAGAGCGTTTTATTGAACTTTCGTTGTAAACAGTGACCACTTTATTTATAACCATGTACCCTTTATTTTCACAAAAAAATATGTTAAAATGTACTTATGTGCAAAAATAACAATATTTATAAATAAATAAATTGTTCAAATGTTAAAAAGTGGTGAACAACGAAATTGTGAAGATCGTCAAATAATGAGACCAATAATATTCGGGTCATTTCTCTTCTTTTTAATAATAAAAGTAAGAGTTAGAAACATGTCAGTATTTTTTAACTTGTGAGTACTATGCAAAACCAATATGTATAGTCAAATTTAAAATGCGTGCACTTTAGCTTATGACGTAACAACACCCGACGAAATTTGAAATGCGATTTTGTTCTTCTTTTCCATAATCATTATTCATATATTTTATTACGCACAATGCAACATTTACAATTTACTTTGTTTTAATAGAAATACAAACCATGGAGTATAAATACATGACATTGTTAAAAAGGCCCTATTTTTGTATGGTGGATATGGAGCACCACTGAACTAGACAAAGCCCGAGATAAAAAAATCTCTTACATTGATCACAAATTTGTCTTAAATACTAAAACATTCTGCATTCACTAAATACAGTTAAACAATTTCTCTCGTTTTTCTGTTAATTAAACTTAAGGATGCCTTTTCTAGCATCTAAAATGTATAAATATTAAAGATTGTACAAAATAGATAAAAAACATCCATTCCTTATCCCAAAATACCTTGCATTAGAAACACGTAACATTTGATAAAATTATTAAAGCATATCCTATATAAATTATCAATCTCATCTTCACCTTTTATTAGAATCAAAACATTAATCAAATTTATAAACTGTGAATTTTTATGTTTAAATAAAAAATTAAAAAACTATAAAAAAAAAGTGCGATGGCCGGGAATCGAACCCGGATCAACTGCTTGGAAGGCAACTATGCTGACCATTACACCACCATCGCTCTTGAAAACTTTAATTAACTTAACGTCTAGATGTAACTAGCAAGATGTTGGGGTATTGATTGACTTTCATTACTTTTTGATTTTCGCAAATCTCATTTCGTGATTCACGACATTCTTAAATAATGAATTATTTTACAAATAATTCTGCTTCATTCATAAGTGATGGTGGTGTAATGGTCAGCATAGTTGTCTTCCAAGCAGTTGATCGGTGTTCGATTCTAGGACATCTCACTCTGATTTGATTTTTTATTTTTATTTTAGGAACTGTGTTTGCTTTCATAGTGAAATTTTAATTTTCAACGATATTACAAATTGTTTTGACACGGATCTATGCTTTTAAAAGGAATCCCAATTGAACGCCTTTATTATTTCACTTAAATCTAAAGCTATCAAATCACCAATTTTTTTTGGAAACCATCATAATCTAATATGAATTCCCTGGTAGGAAGGAATGCGTCTTACCATCTGAACCAGGAAGATCGTTTATGCTTACCATTAGAACTAGAATACTTTGGTGGCCATAACATTAGGGAAATACTATAACTTACAACTGCAGATATTTCAATGGAAATTTAAATATTACGTCCAATCCAAACACTCTACGCCTTAAAGTCTAAAGTACCATATAATGTCTTTGTTTCAGAACCATGAACTCATCGGATACTTTCGTTTTGGTATCGAATGTAGGAGATTCACAAGAAGTGGCTGATTTATCGAGCTATAGCGAGTTGCCGGACTTTTTAACCGTTTATGTTTCAAGTGTTAACTCTACAGCGAACGAAGGGTATTTTTTTAAATTATATTCACTGTTATTATATTTATTTTATCAAAAACAAAAAAATATATCGGAATCATGATGCATTAACAAGACCTTTCTAAAAAATACTAAATGTAACATAAATAATTTAATGATTTGTATGATGCCCCACAAAGATTTTTTAAAGAAGGTTTTAATTTGATTTTTACTTAAGGCTTGTTTAAAGTATTTTTAGCAACTTGCGAAAAAATCATATATGATATTCTGTATTTAATGTTGTTTAAATTCTAATAGTAATCATCAGTATATCCGAAATTTGATAAATTAAATAATGGGGCCGGGAAACAATTCTATTTTACCTTATTTATCGAACATTCAGGATTTAAAACCACTTGAGTGGGTACAGAATTCGTCTTTTGCAATCGCACATTTTGGATATACTACCGCACGTGAAGATCATACAACACTCACCTCGAGTATTGTTACCAGATAAATTATTTTGCCAAACGATATCCTTTTTTTTTGGATACCATCGGAAAACGAAGTCGAAACCTTCAAATGGAAGTTCACCGTCTTAGACCACTTAAGACATAATTCTCATTTTTTTCAGTTTTATGTTCATAATAACATATTGTTTATATGACCATAATTACTTTTTTAGTGTCTTTTTCTTGAAAAAAAAATTATTTAACAATATTTTGTTAGCTCGATTACTCTTATAAAGAAGGACTCCATGGGTGTTAGGAATAAAAAAGAGGGAGTTAAAAAACATTGAAAGGCTATTTTGTGATTAATTGATTAAAGATAAATGCGAACTAGTTTTTCTATATTATATGTAATGAGCAAAGTGAAAGAGAACTTTGATGTGGGGAAGTAAAACAGTGGATGAAGAAAAACACGCGAATGAAATTGAGGAGTTTGAAAGAGGAATATCAAAAAAGTATGGTTGGACCAGCTTATTCAAATCTTGAAATAAGGAAAGGTATTAAAATTAATTTGAGAGGTTATCAGTTGTTATTCACCAACACTTAATTCCACAATAATCCAAGGAAACATTGTTTTGCTAACCGAGTTGTGGAATCTTGAAACAAACTCCCCAATAGTGTAGTGAGTGCTGTGACATTGAACCAGTTGCAAAATTATCTGGAGAAGTTCCTATTCGTAAACAGTGAAGCGCTGTTTAGTGGTAATTTATTTTCTTTGCTTAGTATTGTAAAAAAATATATTTCACTTGCTTTTTCTTCATGAACATGTAACACTCGTAGTGTAACTTGATATGCACGTATGATAGATATTAACAGCATATATGATTCCCGTTTATAATTTTTGTATTTATTTATTTAACACTTTTATTGACAATATAATCTGACGGTTGTATTACCAGACGGCAATCTCTTCCAACCAACCAGACAAAAGTACACGGTCGCAAAAAACATTCAAATGACTATCCATCCCCATGAAATCCATGAACACATACGTAAGCATCCCACCCACAAACCCTAAAAAGACGGACAATCACACGAACATTCATTTTTATGTAAAGTGAGATATCATCAATCAAAGGAAAAGGAAAAGATGGTGGAGAGGAAAAAAAACAGGGATCAAACACGTTATATTACTGACTAGGAATTAAGAGCGTTTTCAGTCGCTTCTTAAAGCATTGAAAATTATAATTATAAATAATAAGCTGAAAAATTATAAAAATAATACAAGTAAGAGCAATCGAAAAAGTGAAATATGTATGTCGTGATTGGAAATTTGGACGCTCCATTCTCTCTATTGCAGCAGGAAAACGGCGTTATGGTTCGTATAATATATGTGTAAAATTATGATTATTAAAAAACATTTTCAGAGTATTGACAATAATAGTCCTATATTACACCTATGATGTTTCTATAAAATAATGTTAATAAAACAATATCAACTTACTAGTGGAACATTGTCTCTAATTTGGGGTTTCGAGTTCGATTCACAATGATGACTTCAATAATAAAAAGATTTCTAATTTGTTTTTTATTTGTTATTAATAAGCTGTCACGTGACAATAAGTTTGCCAGATTGTCATTTTACAAAACCAGTGTTGAAAAACATAAATATTTTCAAAAAATGTTTTTTCTTATTTGTTTAATAAAGATTCTACTTGTTTCGTACGAAAATACTTCATTCAGACATTTTTTTTTCATTTTATATATTTTGTAAATAAATGATAAACTTTTATTATCTTTTTAACTTGTTTTTTACTGTTCTTGTTACAGAGATGAAATACCAAAGAACAACATAGAACTGCAAAGGGGAGAATCGGTAGTTTTTGTCACACCCCCAAATTAAACGTTTGCAACTAATTTACCAAGCACTCGTAGCAGGATGACTTGCCTACACTAATTCACCACGCACTTCAAAGAAATTTTTAATATAACATTTTATCAGCATTTTTATTTATCAATAACATCGATACATAAATCTTCCAAAGAATATTTGAAAGTGTTGAAAAATGTTATTAGTTTTAGGATTATTATTAAAAATCATAAATTTTAATATATCACTTTTGTAACTACTAGGAATGTAGTGACTTAGATATTTAATGTTTTTAAACAGTCTTTTATTTTTTATGTATTAATAACCTCGTTATAACTTGTACAACGTGGTAACTTTCAATTCATTTAAGGTATGATATAATTATAATACATATAATAAAACTTATTTACAACTCGAACCCTAGTTTTTTTTTTCAATTTTAATGATTCAGACTTTGAGTTTAAGTAAGACTTTAATATTTCGACCTACGAAACCTATTTGGTAATACGTTTATCGTGCAAACCGGGAATTACAGTTGGATTAGAAATATTACAGTTGGATCTCAGATTTAAAAAAAAAGGATTCAAGTATGGTATTCATTTAAGGCCTCTTCAACATATTTTTCGTTGGCTGAAAGATATTGTCATGTAGCCATAGGCCAGCCAGGTTGTATTGTTTGCAATAAAAGTGTTCACGATACAAAACTAAACAAAAATATATTTTTTAATATTCTTATATACTCGTATTTAAATGTGTATTTTCATAACTTACCACAAGTAGATTAAAACGGAATATTTCAACACTTACCTGTAACAAAAATGAAAGAAAACAATTAAAATTTGCTTGAAAAATATGCGATATTGAAAAAAATTAAGTATTAGGAAATATATACTTTTTCAACATATGTAGCAGGCATGACGTAATTTTATATTAATAAAATTAGATAAAGGGAACGATAAGTTTAACATTTACGCATTATAAATGGAAAGTTATTCATGAGAAAAAATGTTATGAAAATTTTTCTTTTTTTTTTAATCACCTCTTATAATTGCAAACTTTTCAGGATTCCATTTCGATAAATCCACATAATTTTTAAACTAATACGTACAAACCATCTACAGCATTTCAATATTTTCCTGTTGGAAAACGCAGAAAGGACATAGAACCAAATTTTCCTATCATAACACGTTCTTTCGCCTCTTTCATATCCATATATATTTTCATACTATCCCTTATATTTATCATACTCCTTACTTATCCTTCATTTTTAACCTGGCGAGTTTATTGCCATGTGGTAATCTCATCCAACCAACCAGAAAGATGTTTTATATGCCCTAAGTGAAAACCAGACTGGAATTCTATTTAAAACATCTACAAGGAAATATCAGTCGAGTGTCGCTTATGGATAGGCCACTGCGTGGTGGCTAGTTACCTTTACAGAATGGGGATCGTAGAGGATCTCGGTTGCGAATGTGGTCTGGATAGCGAGACAAGATATCACATATCTTTGGTTATCCTTAACGTGTCATATTAAATGCATTTAATTCCATATATTGGTCACGTTTAATGAATGTCGTTTCTGCTTTCTTGGAAGAACTTTTCCACTTACACGTATAGATCAGTTGAAACTTTAAATCTTTTAAAAACTTATATAAATATCATTCATCATATTGACTCCCTTACAATCACTATTTTGCCTGTAACAGTGATAACACCTAAATTACATTAAAAAGAACGTGACACAATATATAAAAACTTAAACTAAAAAAGGCACATTAAAAACAAAGCATATTTATCGTTATTATAGTAGGTGGTTATAGACCATTCAAAAAACATTATACTTAATGTTTTTGTGAGTTTTTTCAAAATTAAGTTTTATAAATGTATATCATATTTCATAAAAGTTGAATTATAAATAAAAAAAATTATATTGACTTGTCTTTAATGCCGTTTTTCACCTTCGTTGGCTTGCTTCAAATAGGGAATTACATGATAAACAACTAAAGAAATTGGTACTTCATATCTCTTCAATAACGAAATGTATTTTTCCATAACTCCTGTTTTCTTACCCTTTTCTATCTTTCTTCTCATTTCTCAGTATTTGGTGCCCTTAATAACATTATAACCGTTCACTTAATAAATGACACGAATCTGCCTAAGTCTTGTTTGTCTAGGAAGAAGAGATTGACAAACGCCATTTAACTCACAATTTGTGTAGTTTGCCACAGAGTGTCTTAAGAACTAAATAATTGTTAAATAAGGCGAAATATCGTATCCAAAAATTCAAAATATTTTAAAGAACTATTTATCTAAGCTAGGATTTTATAAGCCAAAGCTACAATAATATTTAAATTTATTCGAAACCTTTTGTAATTTACTTTTCAAAAAATCTACTCCCAGAATTTAATTTATATAAGATAGGATTCATCATACGTTAGGAAAGAAATTTGCCAAAAAAAGCAGAACTCCGAAATTAAACCGTCTGATAAGTATTTCTCCTCTCGTAACCAATCCATATCGAATCAATTCTAAAAATCTCATTAAGATGCCGGATAAAGGATGCTGGCCACTGTAATGGTACAGGCTGGAGCTCTCGTCTGCCTTAATGGATCTGAGGTAAGATGAAGATTGATTGGAAAGGACTTACACATTCTACAATCTTCTCGGACAGGGTTAGCATGGCTTATACCGAATCTTTCGTTTTAGAATATACTAAGAGCAAATAAACTATAAAAACAAATAATCTTGCATTTTTTAAACTAACATATTGTACAATACTTGAATCGAGGATGTTTATTAAATGGATGGGTATATTTAATGGGTTTTGTTTATTTCATTTATTTGTATCGTAAATTAACAACAAACAAGAAATTAATTTGTCATCATCACTATCACGACATGTTTTTTTCGGGGTAGTCAATAAGAACAGATCTTCACTTTATTACCTGGCACACATACATATTTCGCTTCTGCCACATCTTTACACCATGTCATGCATATTCTCTTATTAAAAAAGCTATTCAGTCGACAATTTGATTAATTTAATCGTGTTGCGTTTTTCTAGATCTGTCCAAACTTCTTATTTATAGGGTATTTTTGTAAAACTTTCATCGATCATCCTTTTTTATTGTACAATATGTGTACGAACAATCTCAAAGTTCCTTCTTTTCTTCATATTAGCTTTGCATCTTCTTTCAATACATATTCTTTCACATTGTCCTTATTATTTCCTAATGTCCTAAGGTAAAAACAAATTATTAGATCTGCTATGTATATTTTTTTTAATAAAAAAGATTTCTATTGCTATCACTAAAAATGCTTTGCATGTTATATTTTATAATATTAACGATGAAAAGAGCTTACTATAAAACTTCTCACTTTGGAAATAAAATTTTCTACAAAGTCAGATATTAAGGTTGAAAAAAGTGAGCTTCAAAAAACGTATCAAAAATACGATAACAAAAAAATACATTCATCTCAAATGAGATTAACACCATTAAAAATTCCACTATAAAAATTAGACGTAATGCTAATAAAATAAGTTACTACGGTAGCTGAGGAAATAAAGAGAATGTGCCTTTCTAACCAACATTTCAAAATGTCATCCATGAAGCCTTTTCGTGAAGTCATAGGCATTGGACTGTTATAACTACAAATGTTGGACATTTACCTTTGCTCTAAGAATTAAAGATATGATTCAGAATAATGCATTCAGTCAAACAGCAAAGATACTTACAATATTAACTGATCCCTTCTTAATAAAATAGAAACATTCTAAAATTGATTTATGGAAACAAAGTGCTGCGACGATGAAGTATTTATTTTAACCATCTATTTATTTTTATATTCTAATGCCAACCCTGTTGAACGAGAAAGTGATTATCTTTTCAATATGTAGCAAGATTTTTTTTAAATGTATTTGAAATGTCTAAATAATTCGACGTGTTGCAGTTTGAAAATGGTAAATAAAAAGCTATTCAAGTTCACAATTAAATCATTCCTTATACCGTTGATATAAAAAAACAATTGGTATGAAATCTTCTTTCTTGATATAGTGTTTCCTTTCATCTCAACGTATTTTTGATAATATCATTTTTAACGATTTAAATTATAGATTGTTGATTATATTCATTAAACAAGATAAACTAAAAGGTACTCTATTTTTTTATGCTGACAGACCATAAAAAGTTTTATGGTTTCGAAATGTCATAGGGAAATTTTTGCTCCAATTATTTAAAAAATTCTAAACGAAGTTTGAAGTAGATATGAGAGATTCTTTAAACCTTTTTTTGTTTTTATTCATTCTTGGAAATAAATTAATATAGTACATTTTTTAAATGCTTATAATATGCAACCCATAATTTACCTATAAAGAGATTAATAAGAAAAAATAACTGGTCGCTTTTTGTTGGCTCACATGAAACATTATTTTTAAGAGAAAATTTAAAAATGATCTACCCATTTTAACTGGCTTATTTACATAATGTTATGATGATATGTGATGATATGTTATGATGATATGTGATTTTTTACAGATAAAAGATTAATAAATGGATTATCAATATTTAAAAAAAAAAAAAAATATATATTTTATTGGTTGGGCCTTTTTCGCAAATATGTTACATGTCTATAAAGCAGGACTTGTATACACATCCTATTACAATTAAAGCTACAAAATAAGTTTCAATCATATCTTAACAACTCTCTACATTGATTTTTTTGTGTGTAGCAACCAAATAAAGTTTTGAACATTATCATTTTTTAAATCATTGAGGAATAAAAAAATTCGATATAATTACCTTACTTGACTACAAAGATATTAGCTATGTCGATGCTGGTGAGAAGTTGCTGTATATACTGGATTGATTCCAAAATTTTTGTGTCCGGTTTATTTTTTTACCTAAAATGACCACATTTCCAAATACCTTGCCAGACTCCAATCGCTTAAAACAAGACAGTTAATATATCTTCATGGACTGCCCCTCCGATCTGGGAATGACAAGATGCTGTGTATTCCTACACAGCATACACCATTCTACACATATTTTTTTTATGTTTCACTTGACTCGATTTTGGAACGATCTTCCTAGATCAATCAGGTATGCTTCATCCGTACTTTTCAATTTTTTTAGAAAAATCTAAAAAAGCATTATTTAGCTGAAAATATTCTACATCCCAAACTCAAACTAAAAAAGCTCTATTCTTATCCCTATTCCCCTAGAGATTCATCATTAGTTTATTTTTTTTACTTTTTCTCTAATTTATGTCTATTTACTAAGTCCAAAACACGCTCATGGAAACAAAAGCTGATTGACTTGAAGAAAATGATTATAAGCAATAAAGATGTCATATCACGAATGTTCAAAATAAAGTAAAATTTATAAATAAACTTAATTACAAATGGATCGTCCACACTATTGGATTAAAAAAAAGCACCGAATCAAATGTTGGGTTTATTCCGTGACCACAAAACAGCCCTGTTTACCAAAAGTTGGCGGTGATAAATAACCAAAACAATTCTGGCACACACGGTATCAGTTCTGAATGTAGCCTAACATCTTTATGTAGAAAACAAATTGGTTGTCTGTGTTGGGAAAATATGAATCTATTTATAACTATTAACTTGAAATTTCGCCCACTCGTAGATTCGGTAATTAAGTCTTTGTTTTCAAAACAGTTTAATCATATTTCAGACAAGTCAGATATTTACTTGTAAGCTTGGTAAACAGGTTTTACTTCGGACGTAATTAGTTTTGATATTTTTATTTTTCTAAGAATAGAGGGAAAGAAAACCCCTTTTTTCTTTTTTCATTGATAAACTAATGGTAACATTAAGTTGTTAATGGCCAGTATCCAACAAAGTTTGTTACCCATACTAATGGACATAAGACACGATCCAAAAATCGTACACCTTTTTCCTAATATGTTCATGTTTGTAGAACACGCACTTATATTTTTCATCCAAGGTCCAATATCAACCTAAAAATGTATTAATATATTTTTATGCAATAAATAGCCCAATGAAATTGAAGGTGTCAAAAATAATGCAAGTTGCATGCAGAAAGCTATCATTTACAATATCTTAAAATGTCTTAATATACCTCATATTAATTTATTTATTTACATATATAAACGGTACAATGAACCTTATAACAATATTTACATATATAAACGGTACAATGCACCTTATAACAATATTTACATATATAAACGGTACAATGCATCTTATAACAATATTTACATATATAAACGGTACAATGCACCTTATAACAATATTTACATATATAAACGGTACAATGTACCTTATAACAATATTTACATATATAAACGGTACAATGTACCTTATAACAATATTTACATATATAAACGGTACAATGTACCTTATAACAATATTTACATATATAGTATAAACGGTACAATGTACCTTCTAAAAATATTTACATATATAAACGGTACAATATACCTTATAACAATATTTACATATATAAACGATACAATGTACCTTATAACAATATTTACATATATAAACTGTACAATGTATCTTATAACAATATTTACATATACAAACGGTACAATGTACCTCATAACAATATTTACATATATAAACGGTACAATGTACCTTATAACAATATTTACATATCTAAACGGTACAATATACCTTATAACAATATTTACATATATAAACGGTACAATGTACCTTATAACAATACTTATATATACACGTATAAACGGTACAATGTACCTTATAACAATATTTACATACATAAACGTAATAATGAAATAAATGATAATAATAAAAGAGCCAGTACTTCGGAATATTTTTTCAGGGATAATGAAAAAATAATTCATGGTTCTTAAAAATAACACTCTTTAATTCATTAGTTCATAGCAAACTAGAAAATACTGCTTAAAACTGGAGCCTGCAGGGGACATACAAGTTCAAAGGTGCAGAAATACGAGTATGATTCGGTGCTTATTAATGAGTTTATTCTAATCATTTTCTACTAGGCATCCTTGAGGGTACGAATTAATTTTCGACTCCTGATATACATAGTCAGGTTCATTCGAGGAGTTGTCACTTATCCAGCATTAATAGAGGGATTCGCGTAAGGTGTTCCTACAATTACATTAGACAACGCCGGCTGGTACTGTTCTCAATCACTCCCACAAGAACGGGTTATTCAGTCGCTATGCCGTTTGAAGGGGTGGAACAAGAGTTATCAGAAGACTGAAAGGAATGCTTTGGATTCTGGAATATTTCGAAGACTAGTGGCAATAGAAATCACTCATTGACTTATTTAAGTGACTTAAATATTTTATTTCTTTAATATTTGTATTTTTTAAGAAAAAAATTCAGTGTGTTGTTAATGTATAAATATCACCAATGCTACAAAACATCCACAAAGTTGTAAATTATAAATCAACCCTTAAAATTATAAAAATAAGTTTCAACATATTTTCAATTATTTTGTGCAAAACCCTGCTTATTTTTTAGACCCCTATTCTGGATTTTAGGAGAACTTCTTTACAGTACAATAAGCTCTGATGAGAAATAGTTGATAAGTTGAATCTCAGATAAGCCAATTTTCTAAACTGAATTACAGTAGTTTTTAAACGCAAATTATTTAGATAGAAACGTCTATAGATCTATCAATGCCCAGATCTTGGTTATCATCAATCAAGTAAATGATCTTTGAGATCTGTATATTTTTTACTTACCAACTTGGATGCAAATAGCTTCATGAATAAATCTTGCAAATATTGTATTACAACTATTTTCACCATCAAAAATCTTAGGTCTGAGTAGCTTTTGAAAAAGATCCTTGAAACAATCACCCGTTTTTTTTTTACCAAAGACAGTCAATAAAACGAATATTTTGAACAAATTTGTTCATTGAAGTTAACGTACATACATGCTATTATAACAATTTCCTATCACGGTAGGCAGAAAGGACATAGTGCTAGACTTTCTTATTTCAAAGCACATTGGCCTCTTCTACATTAATTTACCTTCTCATATGACTTCTACGTTTTCTCTGGCTTTCTAGATTTCCTTCTTTCAAAATATAATTCACTTGATACAACTATACTTTCCGCAGTCTTCTTCTACAGCACCTTCCACTCACATTTGCACTTTACATATGCTTTGTTAGTCTAGTTTGGGTGCTTTCTTTATTTATTCGTTGAACATGCCCAAACCATCTCAGACTGCTCTAATTTATCATACATCTCAAATCATTTAATTCCATATTGTGTCATACATTGTCACTATGTATTTTATTAATTTCTACAGCGTTTATTCGGCTCCTTTTAGTATTTTTCCATGTCCACGTTTTACTCCCATGCATCAAAATTGGTACTAAAATACTTGCGTAAATTAACATCTTAGTAGATGTTGATGAGTATAACATATATATTTAAATGCCACATTGACTCTTGGAGAAAACAATCCAATCAAATATTTGAAAAGAAACGTGTAAAACGCAAACAAATAAAAAATTTGCTTGTAAATAAAAAAAAATACACACCGTTATAATTAACAGATACAATACGACCCTTAATTACATTATTTGTAAATATGTCAACAGATGAAGGCATGGCGACCCCAACGGATAGGGGGCAATTAATACCCCCAGTCTACGAGTACATCGGATCGACGGAAACAACGAAATCGGAAGGAAATCAATTTAATGATTTACTTTTAACACCTTCAAAACACGAAATCGATATTGTGATGTATTTTAATTAATGACACAAGCTTACTTAAATCAAATTTAACCAATTTTTAATCTATCCGTAGATCGCGCTGAATGAGGACTTGTTTTATCCTCCATAACAGCGTGGGTGTTGATGGGATCGAACTGAACTGAGATATTTTGAAAATAAAGAGAAAATAACAAAAGATTGATTATTTTTACAATTGTTTTGCAACGTTTAAGTAATATTGACAAAATAACAAATTTCATAAAGTTTTAATCGATTATATTACGTACTAATTGCATTATATTAAACATGTTATTGTATAAATAAACAGTAAAAATCCCAATAGTATAATTGTATTGCATTACACTTTCATTGTATACAGTACCACTTAGCGGGCTGATTGCAATGTGGCAATCTCTTCCAGCCAACCAGAAAGATGTTCAAGTGACCTTGAATGAAAACTAGACTAAAAAAGGTTTTTTTAAATCTGGGTTCCAGCGGGATTTCTATTCGCAACATCTGGGCTGAGACAGACGTCTTACCAAATAGGCCACGGAGGTCGTCATAATACAGCAATTTGCCTATTAAATTTGAATTATTTTTGTGAATGTCAGTTAAATCGCTAGAAGAGATTTAAGAAATCTCATAAAAAAATAATACTACGGAATCCACATGGTATTTAACAAGAGTTTTCGCGATTATTTAAATTTTGGTGCATGTTAATTGCTCGTTAGCACTATCGGTGGTTTGGTGCAGGGAGGCTAAACTTTTTTCGTATTTTTTATAAAATATTTTTGTTGTACTTGACAGTACGACCTCAGCCGCCTAGTTGATAAGACAATTGTCTCTCAAACCGGGAGCGCTGATTTTACTCCTGTTGGAACCCAGATTAAAGAAAAATATATATACATATTTTTTATTTTTCATTTCAATAACAGTGGATTCGAATGCAGTTATTTATTTATATATTTAACACTTTTATTGCAAATACAATCTGGCGGGCTTATTGCTAGGTGGCAATCTCTTCCAACCAACCAGACAAAAGTAAATGAAGCAAGTTACGTGGTCGCATAAATCATTCAAATGACTATCCATCCCCACGAAATCCATAAACATATACGTGAGCACATGCCCACGAACCCCACAAAGACGGACAATCACCCGAACATTATTTTTCATATAAAGTGAGATATCATCAATCAAAAGGAAAGGAAGAGATGGTGGAGAGGAAAGGAAAAGAAAAATCATGAATGAAACACGTTATTTTACTGACTAGAAATTAAGAGTTTTTTCAGTCGCTTCTTAAAGCATGCCAAGGACGAAGCGAGTCTTATATTGGTTTGTAACTGATTTCAGAGTCTAACTGAACGGAGGACGTAAATAAAGAGGAGCAGTGAACTGGAAAGGCCAATAAACAATCTCTTTTTGAGTTAGAGCGCCCTTGAGGAGAGTTTGCTCTCTAAACAGCGATATATAAATTGCCCTTTTATGATAATAATAAATAAAATAAAATAAAAAAACTAGGAGCAGTTTACTTTCATAATTCGGGTGAAATGTTTATTGATTTATAGAGTGCTACGTCTAGAACCAATATTTATTTCTTAAGAAGTTACTGAACATATAATTAGAGTTATGTTGTTTGTAGTACAGTACAGTATTTAAGCAAATAAATTCTCAGCGTGTCTATTTGTTTGTCTTTCTTGAAAACCAAAGATTTAATATCACTACTCGCATTCCAGCTCAATAGATTTTACAGCCAATGGAACCACAACGGGGAGGAAAAGACTTTGTGGAATAGTTTGAGCAACTTTATTTTCAGCTTTCATCAAGTGGGTGGCTGTTTATTCGTTGAAATATAGAAAACGTGGATATTGGAATAAATTTACTATGCACATTATAAGATAATGATCATCTCAATAGAATCTATCATAGTCATATTTATTTTAAAAGATATATGAACGACTTCCATAACCTAGTTGGTTTTTCGGTGCGACATTTCGGGTTCGATGGTACTCGATTTCAGGTAAAATGTATTTCCGACCAGTTTTAACTCAAAACCTCTTTAACGTCTAACTAATTGATTGGATGAGATTACCATATGCTTATAAACCCACCAGAGTGTACTGTAAACAACGAAAGTGTAATACAATGAAATTATCATTAACAAATATGTATCATCAACAAAATAAAAAATGGGTTGTACGTACGTCCACATGTAACATAAGTTGTTGTCATATTTACGGATTGATAGTTGTTATTTGATAAATATTACAGTTAGAACATTTTTATAATTCAAATGGTTTTTTACATCTATCACACTTGATACGATTACACTCGTAAGACATAAAATAATGATCGAAAATAATGTATTTTAAAGCTTTGACTTGACTGTTTTCCAGAAAATCATAAATATTGAAACGAGAAAGCAGTTTATAATGAGTGAGAATGTTTGAATCTTCAAACATTTATGATACTAACACTCAATTATTAGATTCACATATCACTTTCCATGACTTTAAACTTTTGCTGTGTAAATAAATAAATTTGCTTGTTAAAAGTTTATGTAAATTTTCTGTCAGTGAGATGTATGCTTTGCTACAATACAATTTTCGTTTCGTTCAAATTCTACATTATTAAAGATTTCCCGTTTCATACTGAGAACGGATTTTACTTACATTTTGTAAAAAAGTATCCTAAACACAAAAATTTGGGCTAAGTTATACTCTTAAGTATTAAAGAATTATTGATAAAATAATAAGCTCGCTGCAATAAAAGGTCATTAACGGAAAAGACGACCGCAACAATCTAAACGAGACTAAAAAAAACAGCAGCCCGATGGTGGTATAAAGTAACACAGAAACAAACAAAACGTCATATTGTAAACAATTTATTTACTTTTGTCATTATAGATGGGTTATTGATATTTTAATATTTCACACATTCGAATTAACCGCTTGTCTTATGTTATTTAATATCTAACTGAAGACACGTTCAACAGCCTCCTTGATTATCCCAATCGAATTTAATTGCCTATGGTACCCAAAAAAGGATCCTGGTCTGTTTCAGACTTCTTTAACGAGAGTGTTATCAACTCTAAGCGTGCGGTTGTAATACAAACAAGTACAACGCTTGACTGCGCGTAAGTGTTTATTCCGTTGGTTTTAAACTCTAATGGATAATTAACGGAGCCGAATACAATGTCATTTTTACAATTTCCTCTTTAAAATAACATTACAACTTTCGCAGTCATATTGAAAAGAGCCTTACAAAATAATCAATATCACTTTACTAAAATGGATGTGAAATGAGCCGAGAAAATGCGTGCACTCAGAATAAATCATAGGATGACAATATACAACAGAATACGGAACGATGGGATTAAAGATTAATATAAACTTAAGGCTGATGTGTTGAGTAAGATGAAAAAAAGCACTCTGAGTTAGTCTGGACATGCAGTATGAATGAATGAAGAAAGACTTACAAAACAAATATATAGTGCAAATATAAGTGAAGTTCTTGCATTGTATTACACTTTCGTCCTATACAGTGCTACATAGCGGGTTTATTGCTTTATGACAATCTTCTCCATCTAACTAGAAAGGTGTAAGCGACGCTTTTAGTAATAACGAGACTGAAACCCTTTAAAAAAATGGGCATCAACGAGAATCAAACCCGCAAACCCCAGGATACAGGCATTTTACCAACTAGGCCATGGAGGGTTCTTAATCCAAAGGCACGATTAATGAAGCTGACAATCTTGTTTCCCGACCACACTCTTTTATCTATCCACATAACTTATTTGGAATGCGAAATAGTTTGATCTCACATTATGTAACATTTTACTATCTTTGACAAATCGACAAATAAACAACTGAAAAATTACACCAAACAAAATAGTCCGAGATGCATTTATTTTTATAAACCTACATATGAGTACATACATACTATTACGCCGTCTCCCTGTTGGAATATGCATAGACGTAGGAGCGAATGACTTTCGTATCTCGACATACATATTTGACTTCTTCTACATCCATACACCTCATACATCTCCTTCGATTTTTCAGACTTGATACATTTCTTACTTTCAAAATATCATACATTTGATTCAACCATCTTTCCTTGGTCTATATCTACCACACTTTCCACTCACATTTGCACTACATATTTGTTTTATTAGTCTTTCTTCATTCATTAGTTTCACGTACTCAAACCATCTCATAGTGCTTTTCTTCATTTTACTCAACACCTTAAGTTCACATTCCAACAACAGCCTGAAGTTCACATTCATCTCTATCATTTTATTCCGTATTCTGTTACACATTGTCACTTTACCATATGTGTTCTAAGTTCACGCATTTACACAGGATTTATTCGACTATTTTTAGTCTTGTACCATAACCATTCTCATACACCAAAGTCTATAAAAATGTGTTGTCAAAAATAAGAAGAAAAATAAAACATCAATGTATATAATAATTACACAGATACTGTAGTCTCTTGTTCCATTAAATAAATAATATAATTTTCTCTTCAATGTGTGTTACGCTTGATATCGTTAGAACATTAAAATAATAAAACGCATTTGAAAGCAATAAATCTGCATAAGAAAAGAATATTTCCGATTATATCACCCTGTTGATGACTCGTATTGTCAGACTTGAATCTAATAATCGCATTTTGCTCCAATCAATTCTCCGCTTCGTGTCACCGTTGAAGGTGAAGAAGAATTTACATAACAATGATTTTCCTCACTCGCGTGTGAAAAATAATAAGATCCCAGTCAACGTACATTCAATCAATTTTCCTCATTTCCAATTTCTTTGTGTAATTATGTCTTTTGAAATGTAAGCATGCATCTTAAAGTCTTTCCTAGTTTTCTGGGATATGAACGATATTAAAGTAATTTCAGAGATAAACATATCAAATTTTTAGAATATTTAAAAATAATGATAGAGATATCAATAATACTTCATTATTCTTCATTTATGAGACAAACACTACGGTTTAGTAGGATAGTTATCTTCCAGCCAGGGGTTTTGGATTTGATTGACGATTGTACCAAAAAAATAAATGAAAAGGGATATTTTTTAGATTTAAGAGTTCATCTAGTGATAACACCGCTCCACATGTAGTTGTACCACCAATATATGTGCTGTATGCGTCACCTAAAACATATTATTTAATTTGTCTAATTGCTGTGTTAATATTGTAGAGTTGATATTTGTACATATTGTAATGAAATGTTCCTTACGCGTGGCCTTCGCAATAATCACTACAAATAATCAAACAGCCCATGCATGCAGAGAGCGCGCGGTATACATATTATCTAGTAAGTATCTAGTAAGCCGTGACGGCATACACGGGCGAATAAGGGAGCTTACGATGAGCGATGAGCTGCACATAAGGAACGAAGAATGAGCAAAATTTATTCTCAGTTTCTGGAACGTCCAATAGCTAATGAATAATTATTTGAAATACATGTTTAATGTAGAGAGCTAATTTTGTATCCAACAAAGTGTTCAAAAACACCATTTGAATATAAATAAACTCATAAATAACCTAATTGTTTATAAAACTCTATTAAGCAACAGCTATATACTCAATAGGCATATTTAATTTTTTTCCTCGAAACTTTTGATGACCTTATAAGTCGTTTTGAGTTCAAAACTCCGTAAGACGTTCTGCCAGCCTGTTCGACTACGTGCTTTATTGCTCTAGTCATTTGTGTTTAGTCTTCTCAGGTTCTGGTAGGTATTATTATCTAGCCACTGTATTGGTCTCCTTGTCTACTTAGCGGTATTTTTCCATACTGCTTTGTCTCAAATATAGTTTTGGGCATTCTGCCTTCAAGAGTACGTAGAACGAGTGCATTTCAGACCAGCATATGTGATCTTATGTCACCTGTAATGTGACTGTCTTGTAAGTCTACGGAGTTCCTCCTTCGACATCACTCTTCGACTCTATGGTCTTGGTCCCAAACTTGTTCAGGGAACTTTATTCTCAAAACTCAAAAGCCTTTCCTGACATCTAAAGTTCCTTTATCTACATGTTCAAGCCAAAATAGTTCTTGTAATGACACACAAACATATTTAAAATCTATTTGTTTCATCTATATAGATTCAATTTAGTTTTTAAAGTATTGTTAAAAAAAATCGCGTTTAAAATTTATGTCAATTAACCTAGGAATTAACATAATATAGTTTCGTAATATTCGTCACCTAACAAAAAATTGTATTTTTACTTTTTATTAAAAATAGTCACATATATTGTCATACCTCCTAAAACTGTAAGGAAAAAAACTAGAACCACTTATTTAATTTTTTTTCTTTAACAATTCAATATATTACAGACGGGTATTAGAATTCCTTTTTTTTTAACAAATTTAAAAAATATATTATAATTATAGTATATGATACTTTTATTTTATAAAGGAAAAAATGGCGAGTTTTTTTGCCAAAAATATATATTTAAAAAAAAAACTAACCTTTTTTAAAAAAATGTATATTTACCAACGAGAATCGCACCCGCAACCCCCTAGTAAAAACACATGCGTCTTTTGAACTAAGCCCTGTAAGTTGTCAATTTTAAGTTAAATAATATTTTTTTCCAAACTCAATCTTAATAATTCTTATAAAGTAAAAAAAAGTCATTTTACCTAAAATATACAATATTAAAAATGAAAAATGTGATTCAATAAAAAAAAAACTCAAGGTTAAATCAAATTATTATTAAGCCTTAAAAAAACACGTTTAATGAATATATTTCTAAGTGTTTATGTATAATACCAACATGAGGTAATTATGATCTAAAAGGAAATAAATAAGTTTCAAATGATAAACTAAATTATGATGTTCTTTAAGAATTCTAAATATTTTCACATGTTTGCATACATATGCCATCAATTGAAAACTCACATCCCCACGGGAGTAAGGAAATGTATGTTTACTTGGAAAGTGAATTTTTCATAATTTTGAAGCATCAAAAGTTTTCACCCGATTTGTGTGGAACGAGCAGGGGCGGCGCGTCGCTTCATCCCTGGGGTGATTAATCGCTTCAAAGTGTCACCGAGGGGCGACGCCCTCCCACTCCATTCTAGCCACCCCCTTAACCACCCTGAACCAGCCCTTCGTCAAAACCACAATGACGAACAGGCAAAAAATTGGAATCGATTTCTTGCACGTCCCAAGATATACCTTTCTCCTTCGGTACGGAATAGAAAGAACAATGCTTTACTGGAAAACACTGACGAGAGACGAGATATTTGTAATGAAATTTTCTATTTCAGAAATTATACAAGGACAAGATTAATTCAGTATCATCATGTGCAAACTTTACAATTTAGTTATTTCTGTGTTTAAAGTACTCTTAATGTTTAGAAGGCGCTGCAATCGTCATAATCAGGGTGAAATAAAAATATGATACGGTACATTTATTTATTTTAAACCTGTGTACTATCTAATACAATTTTACAATTAAATCAGTTGTTTAAAAAAAATCATAACCGTATCGAATAATTATAAAATCAGAGCATTAATTTTTTTCCAACAATACTTTAATTTAAGACATATTTTATTTAATTGCAAACTAGTTTGGTTTCTGACGTAAATTATGGCATATGATGCATCACAGCTCGAATTTTTTTTAAATTTTCATTAATATTTTATGTATCCTGATTAAGTATAAACACATTAAAGCACTTATATTTATATATGCTACTTGCAATTATTACGACGTTCATATAGAACTTATACGTAAACTGCTAATAAACATTTGTTAAAAATAAATTAAAAAGAGTACCTAGAATTGCTTTGGATATTTATAATCAACAAATGAAATTTTAAACAACCAAAAAAAATGAAATTTTGCAATAATTTTTTTTTCGTATTTTCGTTTTCGTATTTTTTAAACTTTAAATGAAGTCACCCATTCCACTGAATCCCTAAAAGTTTTATTTGAGCTCTTCAGAAAATTTCAGTATATTACCTTGAAAATAATTTGATCGCCTTGAGTAATATGAGCTCCAGTTTCTTTTTAATTTGATCGAGCACTACACACCTTCATTAGGTCAAGTTTGGATAGAACACGCGATAGAAGAATTAATAAACCTCCTTGTGTTGTTTTTGTTTATTTATGTTCTCACAGCTTCTTTGATTCAACAGAGGTAAGTTATGACTATACAAAAATCTGTTTACTTTGTAGGATTTTTGTGCCTGTTTACTTTGTAGGATTTTTGTTTACTTTGTAGGATTATCAAATTAAAAAAATCTGTTTACTTTGTAGGATTTTTGTGCCTTAACGATTAAAAATAATCGATTTTACTGTAAATAATTTTTTGTTTGATTTTACAGTTTATATTGACAATTAATGATTAAATTGGCAATATTGAAATTACAAAAGAAAATTAATAATAAACCGAAAAGTTTATTCAATTTTTTTTAACTAAACTTTTTTTTTTATTTATTTATTATTACACATGACAAGAAATATACACAATTTGAGAAAAAACAACAGGTAATTTGATTTGGACATATAATTTTAATGGATCTGGGTTTGTTGCCTTTCATTTGTCGTATCCCCAGTGAACTAGGCTTTTGCCTGTATCTCACTGAGGATATTTAGCATGAAAAAATAAATCGATACTTCTTTCCGATTTTTGATAACACAAAAAACTCCGTTGCACGCTCTCATCAACCTGACAAACAGTGACACTTAACTACAACTGGAAACATCTTGCGAAACTCAACTCCTCACACATTATCGCTCCAGAAAGACCAAAAATATTCATCCCACAATATACTGCACACAATCATAAGAACAAAAATCAAAACAAATTCAAAACAAAAAAAAAAGAAGAAAAAAAAGAAAAACACAAACACAAAAACAACCAAAATTAAAACAACAAGAAGAGACCCACACTCACGAGCTCACATAAATCCTTTCCACTCGTCATTCATCCTGAAAGCCCAAGTACTCAAAATCCTGTCGCAATAACAACCACGCTCCGATCGACTGTCTAAATGGTTTTCCTACCTTTACTTTTATTGAAGTCGGCACGCCATTGTATGTAATGGGAGCCAAATAAGCATATTGCCTTTGGGCAAAAGAGGTTTTAACTCTAGGGATGGTGAACATTTCATTAGTTGCCATACGTGTCATGTGTGTCTGCTGAGTTTGCATCTTCCCCTCCTCTCGATGGTAGTGCCAGAGAACGGATTTGAGATGTAAATTGGCTATGTTCAGGACCTGATACTCTCTGAAAAGCTCCGCCGTGGGATACCGAGCAGGAAGTTTATTGATTATTTTCACAATCAATTTTTGGGAAACCTGTAATATGTGTTTTTGGGTTAAGGTGATATACCGTAAGAACTGATATACCGTAAGAAAGTGCTGACTGACATAAGGCGAAGTATATACCTTGAAACCGGTTTTATGATATTTGTTGAGCAAAACTGTTAAATATGTAAAAAAAACGGTTGAATAAAATAAAACAAAATAAACTCTTTGATTAATTTCTATGTTATGAAGTTCTTCTAAAAATCATCAGTCAAGAAGTCAAGATTAAGACAAAATAAACCATGACCATAAACTTTTACGTGATGAATTCTAACGAACAAATTTTATACAAAAACAATTAATTAATAGTTAAAAATTGTCTATAACTTGTAAAGAAACGATCTGTTCATACACTTTTTCTTCCATCACTTAGAACAGTGTTCCCCAACCGGTGGTCCGCGGCCCTGTGCCGGGCCGCAGAGACTTGCCGCCCGGGCCGCAAACAGTATGCCAAATTTCAAGAAATTCGTCATGCGAAAATATTAAATAAAGGATTTTCATCCATATCCTCACTAAAATCGAAACAAAGGAATAGAATTGACGTGAATGCAGTGCATGTCAGAGACAGCACTGCAGCCAAGAATATCCAATATACTATATTAGCAAAGATGCAACAGCAGGTTTCGCATTAGTTTGTTGCAAAAACCCCATGGTTTTTGTTAAATTTTAATTGTATCAATGTTACAATTAAAATTGTTTAACTGTTAGATGTATATTTGTCAATTATAGTTACATATGTCCATCTGTCACAATATAAGATTTAAAAAATATTAAATAAAAAAAACACTTTTATTTCAGTATTAGTGGTCCGCGAAAAAAAATTCCTTTTTTTACCGGTCCACAGGTCTAAAAAGGTTGGGGAACACTGACTTAGAATACTGCAAAAGTTACGGAAGTTATAAAAACTACTTTTTTTTTCTAAAATATAAAAGCTAGTGTGGAGGAAAGTCTCAGATTCAAAATATATACCAAGTTATGAATGATGCACAAAGTTATGAAAATTAAACATAAATAAATTGTAAAAAAATCTAGAAATATTTTGTCACCACTGCTGATTCACTTTTATTGATGAATACAAAATACCTTCATAAGGTGTAGTTATTTTAGAAACAATGAGAGAACGTCACTCAAGTTATGTATATTTAAATGAACTTGTAGAGAGTCTAAGGCAGTAGGAATCTTGATATCATCCAACACTCAACCAGTCGAATATTTATCAGGCCTTCTTTAAAATGAAGGCAGTTGAGTTTCATTTGGTCTTTGTGGTGCTTTCCATATTTTTTTGTAGCATTTGCGCTGATAATGCGGCAGAGGGGAAAGATTGGTGGCAAACGGCTGTTTTCTATCAGATATATCCCAGATCCTTTAAGGACAGTGATAACGATGGAATCGGAGACTTAAATGGTAATATATTGTTTTATTATCATAACAGCTTCTATTATATTTGAAAAAAAAATAATATGCACCCCGTAACACCATTTCCTTTTAAGGCAAATGCTTCAAACCTTCATAACACGAAATACTTCTTTCATCTCCTTTAAATCCACGCAGCTACTCCAGCTGCTTTTACTTTATGCCTTTCTCTCTTTCAACATTTCATTTACTTGTTCCAATAGCACTAACGGTTTTCTTCTACAGCAATTACCAACACGTTTTTGCTATTAATGAACGAGATTATCATAATATCATTCTAAGAAATTAGTTTTATTTTCGTAATTATAATTTTAAGGGTTAACTAACATATAATATTTTCTATGAGAGTCAACATGATATATTTATTTCTCAAGATCAAGCAAAAAATATAAAATAACTTTTGTTTATTTGATTTCCATAAATAGCAAAAACAAGTATTTGGATTAGAAATAATATTTGCATTGGAATATAAACTTTGTCAATAGTGAACAAATTTAATAAATCGAAATACGTTCATATAGTTTATTTATTTATTTACACATTTTATTGTTATGTATACATATGCGTATTTATTACCGAACGGTAATATCCTCCATTGAACCAGATAAGAGTTTTACGGATCAGTTCATATAGTCGATAACGTTATTTCCGAAAAAGGATGAAACAAATAAAAAAATTAAAAAAACATTAAAGCAAAATATATTCAAATACCAAAAACTTACCAAAAACATAAAGGAATATAGGAAAAGACAAGGAAATAGAAGCTATGTAGAAACACATTTCATCACAGAAAAGATATATAATACTTTTTTAAATTGCTGTTTGAGAAATGACAAAGAGAGGGATTAGGGCCTTTGTGCAAATAAAATCTTAATACATTATTTTATAGGATTTATATTAATTGTACAAAGTCTAAAAAAAATTAATCTTCCTTACAAAAATCCTAAATCACTGTGTATTTACACTCCGACTTTTTTAAATCAAGAGACAGCTATGCTTTATTCGACAATATAACGAAATCTTCGGTGACCTCTTGAAATCCCTGCAACTAATGCCCGTAAGCTTATGGTAAGCCATCTTAGTAATTGCCTTTCCACATTGCAAGAAATGTCTTCCCTTGCAATAACAAAATAAATACACTCAACTTCGCAGCTGTCTCATCGATGAGCCATCAATAAAGAAACTTCGTAATGTGTCGATAATTCGTTCTGCAAAACGTCCTATTATATGGCAAATGTTTTAATGATCGTTCATGCAATTTCAAGTGGATTGCACCAATGAAATACATATTCATACCAGACTAACGCCAATTAATTTAACTATCTTCTTTAGTCCAATGTGTAGAAGACTTGTTGAATTTGTGAGTCTCAAATTATCTATTATTTTTACATATTTAAATGTTAGGAATATTTGGAAGCAGTTTTTTTATAAACAAACGTTCATTTAAAGTTAACTAGAACTTTTTGCACCTTTTCAATTCACGTAAAATATTAAAAACTAATGCAATTTCTTATAAACGAATGTTTATTTAAAGTTCAATCGAGCTTTGTACATTTTTTTACTTCACAAAAAATATTAAATGATTATGAACAGTTTTTGCTTGAGAAAGTTGTCAGTCAAATGTACGAAGTATGTTGAACTGGTTAAAGAGCACGGCATACTGGATGATACAACTTACTATTTAAGCTAAGCTCTTTATCACCAAAAGAAAGATCTCCTAATTAATGGCATCAAACATATTCAGAAAGAGAAATGATCGCTGCCTGATACCTTCCCGCTTTAACAAAAGCTATGTTAAATAAAGCTCAATGTGCAAACACTTGTGTTCCTCGAGTGCCCTTTACGTAGTACATTTAATTTTTTCCTTCCCTAATTGCGTCTCTTCCTTACAATGCGACACATATTTTTTCTTAACTCATCATTGCTTTATTCACAAATTTCAAATATTCTCAATAAAATTAAATTAAAAAGTCATCAAAGACCAAAAAAGTATACTTTTAATCTATGTATGTAAACGAATTTTTCAATTTAAATATTAACATGTAAGCAAGTGGAATATAGGAACAATGTGTTCCCAGAGAGTGAGTTTTATAATATTTTTTTTAATCTTTTTTTTATGTGAGGTTGAATAATTATGATACATATTTCGTTTTATTATTATAAATCGGTAAAAGCGAAAACTTTATGGCAAATTGGAATTTGTTATGAAAAATTATCCACAAATATCAATACAATAAATTTTTTTGGTAAACTCTATACTTTTCTTGGATGGTAACGTGAAACGCACCGATTCGTTCGTACTAACTTGAGATAAGTTACGTTCACACGCACCTCTGCGTTTATACTCGCTTACAGGTTAATAATATTTTTTTCATTTTTTCAGGAATAACGGGGAATATGCAACATTTTGTGGATGCGGGAGTTGGAGTAATATGGATGTCACCAATCTTCCAATCACCTATGGTTGATTTTGGATACGATATTAGTAACTTTAGGGAAATCCATAAGGAGTACGGAACTATGGAAGATTTTGAAAATCTAGTCTCCATAGCTCACAGTCTTGGTATTCGTTATACTTTTCTTTTTAAATATATATCTTAGGCAAATAAATTTTACCAGTATCATTCGACTAGTTTTAGAAATTCAATATTTTTGGGCATAGGAGAGTACATTTGTATTCCATACGAATGATAGAAAATTAATTCACTTCGGAATACGGTCAAAGTCTCAAATCATACTGAGTTTTATGTTAACTTCTATTTCTGGATATTTCAAAGTTTATTTGAACTTATGACATCAGTGTTATTCCCCAAACCCTTTAGCAAAGTTTGTTTTTTTATCGAAGCATTTGACAAATAGTTTAGTTTACAAAATCATAATTCGTACGCTCATTAAAATTAAACTTGTTTTATATGTAACGAAAATAATGAGAAATAAAAGACATTAAACTAGAAGAATGTTCTTATGGAAAAGATCCCATTATTTTCATCTACCACCAGATAACTTTCATTTGCATTATCTCAGTTAAGAAAGTTTGAAACTCGCTTCTTTAGCTTGCTGGATTGAAAATAATGACCTCAAGATCAATCATTTTTTAAATTCTTTTCGACAGTTTCTGTTCATAAATGGAGAACCAATATTTTGATTCATGCAATAAAAATCAAATGAAAACATTTTCAAGTTCCAAAAAACTGGCATATTAACCGATTCTTACTGTTATTTGTCAATAATTTTACAGCAAATACATATTAAAACGTAGAAATAATAAATACCTAGACGCATTATTATTCATATAAGGATCCAGCAGGGAACTGTAGCAACCAATAACACAGCTTGGAGTATTAAGTAAAAAATGATCTGAAGAAAACTATCGATTTTATCTAAAGCATATATTAAATACCACGGCAACAATCAAAACAGGAGAAAAACGGCTCTAAAATATATTACTTAGAAACGTACCGAAATTTTTATAAGGGATTTATGACTTTAATGGAAAAAAATGTCATCAATACTTATTAATTGACAAAAATAGGCTAGTAGTATTCTTAAAGCTTTCAAGAGACTTGAATTTTCAATATATTCTTCATAACAGAAACGCTCTTTAATTGAACATGATCAGTCAATAGTGACAACGCAATAAATTCATAAATTATTGTATTTATTTAAAAAAACATATAGCTCTTTAATGCAAGTTTTTTTTATTTCAGGTTTAAAAGTTGTACTCGATTTCGTGCCAAATCATTGCAGCAACGAATCAGACTACTTCAAACTCTCGGAGAACAGGACAGAGGGCTACGAAGATTTTATCATATGGGACGACGGGTTATTAGACCCATCAGATAATCAAACTAGATTGCCTCCCAGTAATTGGGTAAGGATCAAGGATTTTCTCCCAAAATGGACAATTAAATTTGCTGAATATTTTATACAAATGTCAAATAATTTCATGTATTTTGCGTTACAGCTTATATTTATTAAATTAATGTTGCATTTCTGCTTTTTACGCGGCACTCATGGATTGACTCAAATTTAGAAAAAATACTCAGTAAAAGCTTTAAATCATCCAGAAAAGAGCACTCGAGTTTGTACACGTAGAACGAATGAATGAAAAAAGACAAGCAAAACGTATATATGTGAATAGGTAAAGAGATGAATAAAATATAAAATCTTAAGTCAATCCCACTCAATGGGCAAAAGGCAGGAAGAAAATAACGTCAAGAGATAATAAACCATATCATAAGTAGAATCTTTCTTACTTTGTCTATTTCATTTGTTCTGTTATTTTAGATCAGTCAATTCAGTGGCAGTGCGTGGAAATGGAGTGATAAACGTAAACAATTTTATCTGCATCAATTCTCCATCCAACAACCAGACCTGAACTACAGAAATCCTGCTGTAAGAGATGAAATGAAGAGTGTTCTCAAATTTTGGCTTGACAAAGGTGTTGATGGCTTTAGAATTGATGCGGTCCCATATCTTATGGAGGCAGACAAGAACAAATATGGTGGGAAATACCCCGATGATCCTTTGAGTGGAGACCCTAACGTTAGTCCTGGAGAGGTGGGTTACACCAAGCCAATTTATACGAAGGATTTGGATGAGCTTTATGAAATACTTTATGAGTGGAGGGATTTCCTTGAAAACTATGCGCAAAAAGACGGGGAAACCAGGTAATTAATGTATTATCCAAACTATTTGTTTTACTCGTATTTATTTTTTCCGCACATTGAGTTTATTATTTTTTAATAAAACAATTAAAAATGCATTTTTTACAGTGACAACATCGTTCAGTTTAATTATAAAATCTCATTAAAAAAGGCACAGTCTAAGTCTATAACAACACTTTTTATAATAAAAATATATTTGAAAGTTATATTAAAAAAAACATATTTTTATATTAACATGAGTTATAGTTATATTTTAATTAAATCTCTTAATGTAAAAATGTTCAAAGGCTAAATTTGAATAGTTTATCCAATACGTGAAAATAATGAATAAATATTTCTTTATACGTATTAAAATTTCAAATATATTTATATTATAGTTATAAAGAGGCAAAAAAACACACTCGAAAAAAGAAAAAAATAAGCATGAGTTTAATAAAAAACGTTTCGTAAGAAATACTGAAAAATATTCTCTTTTTCAGAGTAATGATGACGGAAGGTTATGCAAATCTATCACGAACGGTGGCATTCTTTGGGAACAGTACTCGGCCTGCAAGCAATATTCCCTTTAACTTTGATTTTATCACAAATGTAAACAATAACTCCAATGCAAGAGATATGGTTTACACCGCTTTAAGGTGGTTGACTTATGTACCACAAAATCAAACGCCCAACTGGGTGGTAAGTACCTAACATATCTATACTAATACTTGAAAGATGTAAGAATTTGATATTGCACAATTTTACTTAAACACTATTTAATTGATTGGATTTGCTTTTCATTGGCGTGTTCTTTAAAATCTTTAAAGTATCAATAGGCAATAAAAGTGTTGCGCAAGTTAAATAAAAAGCGCGCCTGTAAACACTTTAAATTGTATACACCGGCTTATTTATAGGATATGTCAAAACAATCTAGCACTGAATTGTAGCATTTAATTAGTTAGATAAAATGATCTTTCTGATAACATATTCAATAGTCCAATGAATGCCTCAAATGAGCCTCTTTTTACTTTTCAAAATTCCATAACCTTAGACTTCGTATACTACTACTTATAGTAAGGGAGATATAATTATATAGTTGGAAGATTACTAAGTTAACTTAGAAACTATAAGCCTAATATTATAAAGATTTCTACATAAACAGCTTGATTAACCACAAATGGTTTTAAAAAACCTGATGATTTTTTTCTAGATATTTTAAATGTGAACAAACACAATTAGGTGTGTGTTGATAATAACAATTAAAATACAATTAATCTAATCTCCTTAAAATAGTATCTCCTCAAGGGTGCAAAGAAACTTGAAAATCGAACACATTATTATTAAAATGAAAAAATATTTCAAAACATGTGAATAAGTAAAATATAGGAAGATAGTGGGAACAGGATTGCAAGCATATTTAGTCAGAAAAAACGCAACAAAACTTACCAAGTGAAGATGAACTACAAATTAACCTTTTTAAATCATTTTACACCTG
Source organism: Odontocerum albicorne (assembly GCA_949825065.1). Taxonomy (NCBI): domain Eukaryota; kingdom Metazoa; phylum Arthropoda; class Insecta; order Trichoptera; family Odontoceridae; genus Odontocerum; species Odontocerum albicorne. Next base: position 39,701,167 of record OX463841.1, read on the forward strand.
ATTGAATTATGTAAGATGGAGTATAGTATTAATACACGTAATATCATGAATGTTGGTAACGCCTTTCAAAAAAGGTTACACTTCCTGAAACTACACACGCCACCTATATCTTTAACGTTTAGAGGCAAACCATTTAACGCCACGGGACAAGCAATGGCTAAAACTCGGGCATAATGCTCCGCTCTATTGAGTCTTAAGTAATAAACAAACTTGAAGTCTCATGGATGCATGAAAATAAAAGCTGTGAAGGTGCCTACAAAGTCCTGAAATCCACAGAGTTAGCGCGTCCTCTTCAAAGGGGCTAATACTCCTGAAAAGTTAGTTACGTCTGGTAAAACTTATCATGTCACAAAAATCGAAAAGAATATTGATAAAATTCTGATTATTTATTTATTTTTAGTTTGGCAACCACGACAACAGTCGCATGGCATCTCGCTTTGGTCCACATCTTGTAGATGGACTGAATATGTTGGATCTGCTTCTACCAGGAGTAGCTATCACGTACCAGGGTGACGAGATAGGAATGGTCGATGGATATGTCAGTTACGAGGATACCGTAGATATTCAAGCCTGCAACGCGGGAAAAGACAAATATGAAAAATATTCAAGGTAACAAACAACTAATGGCATGAAACTAACACGACAAACAATGTGAAATATATTTATAGTTTTCTGTGTAGATTGGAAGGATTGCAGAGAAAGATTCAACTTTCAAGGAAACAGTTATCCACTGTTTCATGCAAACTTAAATTTCATGAATATTGTTTTTGACGTTTGTTTCCATTTATTGTAATTGCTAGTTTTAATACGCGAAGCGAATTTGATTGATTTGAAGTGAAAAAGTTTAATAAGATTTTTTTTGTTTTGCCAACGCATATTTGGTCGTGTTGTTAATATAAAATTAAGTTTTTCTCCTTTAACTAAACATTAACATGTTGAAGAGATTCAGCTTACATTAGACCTGTTTTTAGTTATTTAAAATATGTAGAATAACATACGCTATGCGGCATATTAAAGAAATAGTTTCCTTGAAAATAATAATAATTCTTAACCTGTTACGAAGCCGAAAATTTCAGAAATAAGTATTAATAGGAATTTCTGAACAAAGGTGGAAACAAAATACTTCATCATACTTGTATAAATAAAACATTATATTAATTAGCCATATTATATTTCAAATCGAAACGAAGAAAGTATTTATACGTATATCAATATTTGTATTTGCAAAACAAGTATGCTAATCGATTTTTTTATGTTATGTACTAATTTGTGAAAAAGGCAAAAAACAGTAATTTTGTTTATACTCGTAACATATATATCATAACATATGTAAATTCTTTTATCTCAACACATTTTTTTAATACATCTGTCACTCTGGATACATTAAAAAATATTTACATTGCTATCACAAAAAAGATTACTTTTAAGGAAAAAAACTTATGATGAATATCAATTGAACGAATGAATATCACGTGAACTTTTTTCACGCTTACAGGGACCCAGCACGCACCCCCTACCAATGGGACGATTCTAAAAATGCCGGCTTTTCCAATGCTACGAAAACTTGGTTGCCAGTGGCTCAAAACTATGTAGATTTAAATTTAAAAAAAGAACTAGAAAGTGATAAAAGTCACTTCAAAGTCTATCAGGATTTGACCGATGCCAGAAAGCACCCTACTATTCAAGCTGGCGACTGGGAAATAAGACCATTATCCGATAACGTTTTTGTGCTGATGAGGTAATATTTCGTAGAATTTTCTATTCCAATAGCATTTATTTGCTAGTTATATAATACATCTTTTTTATTTAACATTTTCCCCTAATATTTATGTCCCCGGTTCAAGAAGATTTCCCCTAAGGTTGAATACATTTATTCCTTTGAAACAAGTTAATTATTCATCCTGTTAATTAAATTCAATATTTAATAGGTATTCTAAGGAAAGCAGGATTCTAAGGAAAGTAATAAAATGCAAAATATTTATTTAAGCAAATACAAACTCTTTATTATGATTTAATTCGGCTTAATTAATTTCTTTCGAAATTTAACAAGAGCAAATTATTAAAATTAGATTTCATATCTTCCCGTATTTCCACACTTAAAAATTTAGTTAATTTTTATTTTTAGTATCCACAATACATAATTTAAAATTATGTAATTGGAAAAGTGAACCGTAGAGAAGTACATAAAACACTGGTATAAGCCCTCCATTTTGTGAATAGAGAGAAATAATCACTTCCTTAGGCAAGACATGTGACGAAGCGGTCTCATTCCTCATCAATCACAGATTTCATACATTTGTCCTTCATACTAAAATACTCAGCTGGATCATTCACATCTTTACATCTACTCGAACCCCTATCTATCACACATACAATTCCAAGCGCGTCAAAATTCAATATTTTTTTTTACTTGCAACATTTTTTCATTGTAAAAAGTGCTTAGTCGATTCAATATATGTTTGTTTGATAGATAAACTTTGATATTATGGTTATTGGGAGTCAAGCATAGTGCTTTTTAATCGAATTACAATCGATGCTGAAGAACTCAATTGTTAGTACGTTGCGATCTATACACTAAATGTTGCAGAACCAATGGTATTCTCACCAGACATCGTATTGTATGTACCTTGCGCTACTATCATTTAATTTGATGTAAAAAGTTTTTAAGGGAAAAACGCATATCTAAACTAAGAGCTAACTTAAATATGAATACTTAAAAAACAATACTTGCTCACTTTTTACACTTGACTACGTTTGAGTTCATAAACAGGTAGTATAATGTAACAAGAATGGGTTATAATATAAACATACAGTATAACGTAATAAGAATTATCCCTAAAGAGGCAGTGTTATGTTATAAGAATGGTTCATGAACAGACAGTATTATGTTATTCAAGTAATTGCATTGGTTTTTCAACATTTTCACCACATTTTTTCAAAGCTTTGAAAGTATCATTTTCAAGGTAATGTTAGTAATCAATATATTGTATATCTGCGACAGCAATAGTTTTAAATTCAAAACTCAATATACACAACTCATTGTAAACTATTTTGAGAGCTTTAACATTTTTGTTGAAATCCTTTACGTCCCCTATACTATATTCTGTTACTTTATGAAATTTTACCTTAAAATAAAACTATAAATCTGTATGCAATATATTGGTTTCAAAAAGAAACTTTTTGATGTTTTTTTAATAGTAAAATATTCTTTCAAAATATATTTGTACTTGTGTATCATTTAATTGGTTAAATATATCTCAATCTTGTATTACTGAGTGTTTTGCCATGACACTCGTTCAGCAGGTTGGCACATAGAAATGAAGATGTTTCTTAGCACAGTTACATTATTAGGAGCATAAAACAAGTGCCTATTACATTAACTTTGTTTTAGATCTCTGGATTCTTACGATACTTATGTGATGGTGTCCAATATGGGAGAATCGGAGGAAGTGGTAGACTTGACAAGATTTAAAGACTTGCCGTCCTCATTAAAAGTTTATACGTCCAGTGTGAACTCGCAAAAGAATGAAGGGTATTTCTATTTTTATACCGAATTTTTTATACTTTTTTAACAAATATCTTTTTAACTTCCCATTTATTTGAAAATAAGGATTTTGAAAGCTTAAGTCTACTTTTTAAATATCTTTAAGTACTTTTTCAAGAAAAAAACTCGTATTGTTTAAGATCAATCCAATAATAAATTATAATAACGCTTGTTTCGTAGCTCTCAAACATGTTTGTTTTTATTTCATTATTTTTATGAACATTGCAACATATTTGTAAATTTATTTGTTTTGTCGTAAGTTTATTTGTATTGTTTTGTTTTTATTTCATTATTTTTATGAATATTGAAGCATATTTATAAATTTATTACAAACACATGCTCGTCTATTAAAATTTTATAGAAAAACTTGAAACCTTAACGATGAAAATTCTTTAAATCATAGAATCATTGATAACATAATTAGTGTTTTCTTGCGTATGTAATGTATGCTTAAAAATAATTAGATTTAAACGTATTTTAAAATAACATTATTAAATCTAAATATATCATATAGATATAAAGTTCTTAGTCTAATTGATATTATTAAATTTTATTTTATTGATATTTAAAAAAAAATTGTAACGTTCTTATAACACTTCGGTTGTATATACTCATAGTACAACGGCTGGGTTTATTGACACGGGTCACTGTCTTTCAACTAACCAGAAAGATATTAAAGGAAGCTTAAGTGAAAACTAGACTGGACCCTTTTAAATAACATTGGGTACGAACGGGAATCGAACACGCAACTCACGAGTTAAAAACTCTAAGCCACGGAGGTGTCTGTAAATTAAGAATGTTTCAAAATTTAGATAAACATTTTTTCATAAAGAAATCATTAAACTTTTAAAATATATTTTTAAATTAGTTTAAGTTGATAATCGTTTAATAATTTGTTATCTATTACAGAGATAATGTGCCAACGAATTCTATATCTTTGCTGGGAGGAGAAGCGGTCGTGTTCACTGCATCTTCAAACTGAATCAATTCAAATAAATTAAATAGTGTTTTATAGATTTAAATAGTTAATAAATAACAAATAGTCTTCTTTACCTCTTAACAAATTCATTCTAAAAAAGGTTTTTTAAAAATGTAAAAGTATAGAAGTATAATGTTTATTTTAATAAAATACACATTTGTTAAGGTGTATGCTTTCTATATTTGAATGTATTAAATTAATAAAATAACTTAGTACTTTTTACGATTTAATAACCTCTCCTAAGAGACAAAACATATTATTATACTCCAATCAGAGTGAGTCTTTAGCAGAACTAATAACATGCCATGTGGATTTAATGTGTGTATTTGTTTGATATTAAATAAAGATCTTCGGTCGAAAGACTTTATAAAAGACGATGCTTATGTCATTATGAAGATTATTCACTTTTGTTGAAGATTGTTGAATAATGTCTCGCATTTTTCATTTGCTCTTTGTCGTCAAATGTTTATTTTGTTGTGTGTTATCTAATAAAAATGAAGATATGTTGGAAAATCAATATTTTTACGAGTTATACATTAAATCTTTTAAAGATTCGGATTCAGATGGGTACGGAGACCTGAAAGGTGAGATTTTTTAACATCATTTAGAGTTTCTAAATATGTCTATGGAAAAGGTGTTATCTAAATATTCGAATAAAATTTCAAAATACTATTTAACATTTTTGATTCACTAACATATGTGTGTGAATGTATATTTTTTAAGGGCCTATACACACATCCCTTTAAATAAATAAAACAGAGAAGAACAAATCACGTCTCTCAGCTACGAGTATATTAGTATAATATTTTAAGATTGTAGGTGTATAATGTTTTACCCAAATGTAAAATATTTTAAGGTCGTCGTTGTGTAACATTTTACTTAAACGTATAATATTTAAGATTGACGGTGTAACATTTTACCCAAATATATAATATTTTAAGATCGTCGTTGAATAACATTATACCCAAAAGTATAATATTTTAATATCTTCCTTGTATTACATTTTACCCAAATGTATAATATTATATTAAGAACGTCGTATAACATTTTATCTAAATGTATTAAGATTGTCGGTGTATAACATTTACCCAAATGCATAATATTTTAAGTGAGTCGTTGACCGTATCCATCTACAGAAACTTAAATATTATATTGAAAATTGTATTCAATTTTTGGATCATGTTTAGCAGCCATAATTTTTAGGTCATCCCTAATCTGCATCCCTAATCTATAAAAGTTTATGGTGTAAGGGACACCACATTTTAACTACAATATTAATTTAACCATAATACCCCTTTGTTTATTTAAAACTGGCTGGTTTAAATTCATTCCTTCAAGTATAAGCTGTTAATAAACCATCAGTTCAGTCACGGATCTGCTACAGAGCAGTCGCTTCCCGCTAAACAGCGCGATCTCACAGCATTTCGTTGATAACTAACAATAACAATTACGATTCGTCACATATAGTGTCGCGTCAAGTTACCGTCGCCCGTTTGTCGCTCAAACTCAAGTGCTTTGTTTGTTTCTCGGCGGCGCAAGTGCACAAATAAATAAACAATTGACATTCCACTCGACCCAGACAGCCGTCTAGATCAAATCGGTTTTTTATATAATTCGTGATAAAGAGCCGGCCTCCACAAATTCTTGGTGACGTGATTTGTTCCGAGTGCCGGTCGATGCCAGCTTTTCTTCTTCTTCATCGAGTAAGCCACTGACTGTTACTATCCTTCTTATCCGTTTACACTTCGCGGGCAGAGTTGAAGATCTCAAAAGGTCGACAGCTCTCCCCATCCTATCTTCATTTCATATTTCACATTACTCATCAAAACTTTAATTCTTTATTTATCACTGTTTGTGTTTCTACTCATTACACAATTATATTTATTTTTTTCCACAGCTATATCCTACTTTTTTATTGTCCACAATTATTCTTTCTATTTGTTCAATTCCTCCTATTAAGCAGCCATGAAATCCGTCAAATCCGTCAAACCGAACTTCATCATTAAAACTCCACGCATCATTACTAGAAAAACTAGTTCCGAACCAACCGAAACGCCCGCATCCGTCCCCGTGACCTCGCCTATACCAGACCTCGCTAAGTCCCCGGACCGCTCAACATCCCCTGATCTGACCATCTCCACTTTCGAGGAAGCCTTCGAGCTTTTCAAGATGGAGACCACATCCAAAAAAGAGACAATGAAGATGGTAAAACTTCTTCGTGAACTCTTCAATAAAGGTGAGGTCTCGATTGAGGCCAAAAACCCTCCATCTATTTCACCCACTGTCTTGTCAGTGGTCCCTATCCCTATCACAACACCGCCGCGCCCCACCCCCACTTTTGACTCCCCACTTTCCCCGCCAATAATTATCATTCCGGATATTCCAGAAATGGACTGGCAATCTGTTGCCAAAAACCGTAAAAGGGCTCTTCAATCCCAAGAAAGCCCCCCCCTCGTCTGCCCCCAATCAGACCCGAAGCCAGCTGGTGCCACCGTGGCCCAAACCAGCAAAAAAATGAGAGGCCCACTCAGCCCTCCTCATCCCGCAGCCCCCGCCCCACCTCTAAATAATGACTCACGACCTCTACTTCAGATCAAAAAAGACCGCATCCCCCCCATCGTACTTCACAATTCCGCCAAATATGGAGACCTGAGAGCTAAACTCAGGTCTCAAAACATTCACTTCTCCTCGAAGGTGCAGCCCAATGGTGATCTTAAAATCACCACTGAAACCGTAGAGGCCTACCGCTCCCTAGTCCACATTACCGATTCTCTCGCCATTCCATACCACTCTTTCCATTTGGAGAGCGAGAAGCCCCTGCTAGCCGTCATCCGCGGCCTACCGACCCCTATCAGCGTCGAGGACATTTCAGATGAACTCAAATCACTCGATTATCCGGTTTTAAATGTGTATCGCATGAAAAACCGGAATCGAGTGGAACTCCCCATGGTCATCGTCAAGATGACAAGGGAATCTTCCGCAAAGCGCATCTTCACCGAACTCCACGGTGTACTCGATATTCGAGTCACAGTGGAGGAGCTGAACAAGCGCAAAGGCATGGGCCAGTGTCATCGATGCCAACAGTTCGCCCATTCCGCCGGCAACTGCCACGCCCCAGCCAACTGTTTGAAATGCGGTAGAACGCATCACACATCTGAATGCAGGAAGCCCGCGGACACTCCCGCCACCTGCTGTAACTGCGGAGGCCCACACACGGCCAACTTCAGAGGCTGCCCACGCTTCCCCAAGAGCAACCTCCCTTCAATCGCTCCCCACCACCCGCAGCCCTTACGCCCCCTCATGGATGGCATCTACCAACGCCCCTCCACCAACGCCCCCTTATCGAACGCCCCCTCGGCAAACAACGCCACACGGCGATTCCCCAACGCCCCCCAGAGTGCATCGAAACCAGTCACTTCCAACGCGTCATACGCGAACGTCGCAACTCATCGCCCCCTATTATCAACATCTACACCCCAAAACTACATATTGCCCGCCGCCCCCCCCCCCCAAATCGCGATCTCATTTTGAATAACTTAAAATCAGCCATCACCGAAGCCATGAACCTCCTCAACTACATCCAAGAACATGGCTCGCACCTATAAACCATCCCATATATCCGCCGCGTTCTGGAATGCAAACGGTTCCCTCAGAACACATAAACAAGAGGTCGAGGATTTCCTTCTCGAGCACAACCTGGACGTGTTGCTGATAACGGAAACGCATCTCAAACCGAGCTACCGTTACAGCATCCGTAACTACTACTGCTACAGAGACGACCGCCTCATCGGCAGAAAAGGCGGCACCGCAACTCTCATCAAAAGCACAATAGACCACTGCCACATCCCCTCCCCTTCCACCGTCAACATAGAATCCACATGCGTAGTGGTAAACACCGCCAATCACGGCCCTCTTAAACTTTGCGCGACTTATCTTCCACCTACCTCCCCACTTGTCGAGTCTGAATTGGACTCATTCCTCGCAGATAATATCCCCACCATCATGGCGGGAGATCTAAATGCTAAACACCCCTTCTGGCACAGCCGCACTTCCAACACTCACGGTAATAAACTTGACGAAATCTCCTCCCGGAAAAGATACTTCGTGGAAGGACCCACGTCTCCCACCCTCTATCCACTAATAGACAATCATCGCCCTGATGTCATCGACATCATTGTCCATAACGACATTCTCTATCAAACAGATCTCACGACTGTTCACCAGCTTCAATCCGATCACTACCCGGTATTACTTCAATTGACGGATGGCTTACCACCCTTCTCGCCCTCAGCCCCCCCGCGACACACCACCTCGTGGAGCGATTTCGCTATTAACGTCGACAGCAGCATCAAAATACCGACAACCTTCCCCGACACGAACTCCATAGACGCCGCTATAAATGACTTCACAACCACCATCAAATCCGCTCTCACATCCTCTTCAAAAGAGAGACCAGCCGATAAACCCGAACTTCCCCTTCCTCCACATATCAAAATACTGATTATGGAAAAAAACAAAACCAGAAAGTTGTGGCAAAACACATCTGTCCCCTCTTACAAAACCGACTACAACAGATTAGTCAAAAAAATCAAACACCTCCTACAGCAACTCCGCAATGACAAATGGTCAGACTTCGTCGAGTCTCTCGAATACAATGATGGACTCAAATGGAAACTAACGCGTAGCCTTAGAAATACGCCCTCCCGACCCAACTCTCTCCAAGGACCAAATGGCCCCGTTTTCTCTGCTCGCGACCGCGCAGAGACCTTTGCTGACTCTCTAGCTAATATCTTCTCGCCAAATGCAGACCTCTCTAACCCCTCTCACTCAATAATGGTCGACAACGCAGTTGCCGACATATTAAATGAGCAAACCCCCCCCACCACAGACTTCTTCTCACCGTTAGAAATTCAATCTATCATAAAAAATCTCATCAACAAAAAAGCCCCCGGCCCCGATAAAATCAATAATCTCACCTTGAAAAAACTTCCGAAAAAAGCCATTTACGCCCTTACCGCCATTTACAATGCCTGCCTTCGACATAAATTCTTTCCAACCCCATTCAAAAACGGCGACGTCATCATGTTCCCTAAACCGGGTAAAAGCCACGTTATCCCTGAAAATTACAGGCCGATCAGTCTGCTCCCGACTCTAGGTAAAGTGCTCGAAAAATTAATCCTAGAACGTCTCTCGTTAGAAACTTACTCACGTAACATCATCCCAGATTCGCAACACGGATTTAGGCCATTACACTCTACCAACCATCAGCTTCTTCGCGTTGTAGAACACATCATCAAATACTTCAGCTCCAAAGGCCTCACGACCCTCCTTTCACTAGACGTGGCGAAAGCCTTCGACACAGTCTGGCTCAACGGACTCATATTCAAACTGCACAAGTCAGGTATTCCCCTCAGACTAGTGCAAATCATCGCATCATTCCTTGAAAATCGCTCCTTCTCCGTCAAAATAGACGGTATAAACTCATCCCCTCGCCCCATTCTGGCAGGTGTGCCCCAAGGTGCACTGTTGTCCCCTATCCTGTATAACATATACACGAGCGATATGCCCCAATTTTCACGTACACATTGTATCACCGCGCAATACGCTGACGACACAGCCTTTCTCTCTTCATCGAAATATGAGTCCGTATCCCACAACAGACTGCAAGACTTCATTCCCATTCTGGAGCACTGGTGCACCAAATGGAAGATCAAAATAAATCCCACCAAAAGCACAGCAGTCCGCTTCTCACGCAGATACATCAAACCCATCAGAACTCTTAAACTCTTCGGCCAGAGCGTCCCATGGTCAAAACACGTAAAATACCTAGGCCTCACATTAGACAGTAGACTCTCGTGGCATAAACACGCCCTCAATATCAAATCAAAAGCTCACGGAACACTCAAATCATTATTTCCCTTGATCAGTAAATACAGCAAACTTAGCACGCGCACTAAACTCCACCTATATAAAGCGATCGTCAGACCGCAACTGACATACGCCCTTCCGGTCTGGGGCCACGCGAAGAAAACAACGCTACATCACATTCAGATCATTCAAAACAAAGCCCTCCGCATAATTTTAAAAGCACCCTACATCGTCCGTAATTCAAGACTCCACGCAGATACCAAACTACATACTATCCCCGAACATATGCGCGCTCTGGCCGAAAGGTTCTACAGCTCTATATCCCGTCATCCCAACCCAGTCATAAAAGCCTTAGATAACTACAACGCGAACACCAGTTACAGACACACTCGTCCGAAATCAATATTGCGAAACATCCCCCCGACCCCCCCCTCTTTAATTCTAATCATCCCCCCAAATGACCCCCCGATTGTCACTCTGAACACCCCATCATCGATAATTCCTCCGGTAGACAGTTTACCCCCATAGGCAACCGCATTTCTCACCTTCAACAAACATTTTCTACACCTTAATATATTTATAAAAGTCACACACGTTTCCCCACTCATTTACTTATCTACATATACTATATTCATTCTTATAATTTATTCACCATCATTATTATTTTTTTTTTTTTTTTTTTTTTTTTTTTTTTTTTTTTTCACCCATTCAATATAAAACAGTGTGTGACGACACAAATTTATGTATATTTGTATTTAATATTATGTATATATCATCATATTTATATATGTATTTAATCGTTTATAATTTCTCATAATCTTTCATAAAATCAAAACAATTACCACAAACCTATCCTTTCCCGATTCCCAAAAAGATCCAAAAATTTCCAATAAATATCTTAACAGTCAGAACTTATCCGATGAAGGAGTAAGGTGTCCTACCATCGGACCGAAACTCCGAACAAGCTATCCATCACTTGGTGTAATAAACCATACCAAATTTTACGAGCAACTCTATTTATTAATTTTACAAACTATTTATTTTATGTATCATAATACCAACGTCCGTAGTCTAGTAGGTAAGATACCTGTCTTCTGACCCAATAAACCATTATATATTTTACGAGCAACTATATTTGTTAATTTTACAAGCTTTTTATTTTATGCGTCATTATACCGATGTCCGTGGTCTAGTAGGTAAAATACCTGTCTTCTGACCCAATAAAACATAACATATTTTACGAGCAACTATATTTGTTAATTTTACAAGCTTTTTATTTTATGTATCATAATACCGATGTCCGTGGTCTAGTAGGTAAGATATCTGTCTTCTGACCCAATAAAACATAACATATTTTACGAGCAACTATATTTGTTAATTTTACAAGCTTTTTATTTTATGCATCATAATACCGATGTCCGTGGTCTAGTAGGTAAGATACCTGTCTTCTGACCCAATAAACCATTATATATTTTACGAGCAACTATATTTGTTAATTTTACAAGCTTTTTATTTTATGCGTCATTATACCGATGTCCGTGGTCTAGTAGGTAAAATACCTGTCTTCTGACCCAATAAAACATAACATATTTTACGTGCAACTATATTTGTTAATTTTACAAGCTTTTTATTTTATGCATCATAATACCGATGTCCGTGGTCTAGTAGGTAAGATACCTGTCTTCTGACCCAATAAACCATTATATATTTTACGAGCAACTATATTTGTTAATTTTACAAGCTTTTTATTTTATGCGTCACTATACCGATGTCCGTGGTCTAGTAGGTAAAATACCTGTCTTCTGACCCAATAAAACATAACATATTTTACGAGCAACTATATTTGTTAATTTTACAAGCTTTTTATTTTATGTATCATAATACCGATGTCCGTGGTCTAGTAGGTAAGATATCTGTCTTCTGACCCAATAAAACATAACATATTTTACGTGCAACTATATTTGTTAATTTTACAAGCTTTTTATTTTATGCATCATAATACCGATGTCCGTGGTCTAGTAGGTAAGATACCTGTCTTCTGACCCAATAAACCATTATATATTTTACGAGCAACTATATTTGTTAATTTTACAAGCTTTTTATTTTATGTATCATAATACCGATGTCCGTGGTCTAGTAGGTAAGATACCTGTCTTCTGACCCAATACAACATAACATATTTTACGAGTAACTATATTTGTTAATTTTACAAGCTTTTTATTTTATGTTATCGCAGTACTGATGTCCGTAATGTAGTAGTCTAGTAGGTAAGTCTGTGGTCTAGTAGGTAAGATACCTGTCTTCTGACTCAATAAACCATAACATATATTTGTTAATTTTACAAGCTTTTTATGTATCATAATATTAATATCCGCAGTGTAGTAGGTAAGCTACCTGTCTTCTGACCCAGAAGTTACGTTTTTGATTCCTGTGGTACCCATTATTTTGTAAAATGATATCGGTCTGGTTTTCGCTTCAGGCCTCCTTAAGTTATTTCTGATTGGTTTTAAGAAATTGCTACACTCACAAGGCTATTTCTCTCTCAATTGACTCATATTTTGTTGTACTTATAGGTTTAATTGAAGAATGGAGTTACATCGAATACCTCAAGGTCGAATATCTTATTCTTTCGCCATTATTCACCAATATAAATAATTGTTTCGATGCAAATTATACAAACTTTTTAAGTATTGATAATTCAGTTGGAAATTTTGAAGACTTGAGGGAGTTACTTAACAAAGCAAATGAATCGGGTAAGTTAGAAGGGTTATTTTTTACTTATATCAGGAACCACAAAATATTATATAATACAAGATTTACAGCATTGAAAAAACTGTAATTTTTTTATATTTTTCCAATGCTTGAAAATTATTAACACTGAGTTATGTCAGCGCTAGAAAATAAATGGTAACTTTTTTCAAATTATGGTTAAATCTGAGAATCTTTCTGTACTATGATGTGTTAGACAATTTTAAATATCATCATGAAAGAATAATGAAACGTATAAAACATACAATACGAATGTGGTTGAAAAAGTTTAAAGAAATAGTCAAAAAAAATGTTATTGGGCCAAATGAATGAAATATTTAAAAAAAAAGTTAAAATTAAGAGAAACCGAAGAAGCTGTACGAGAAAATGTGTAACATACGAGTATGTGTGAAAAAAGTAAATTTGGAATTTGGTCCTATTCCTACTTTGACAGCGGAACGACAATTCGATGGCTTTTATCTAGTTACGTATTATAAAATAAATAATATAGCAAAACACATTCCACTCTGGCGCACTGTGAATAAACGATATAAAAGTTTATATGTGTTTTTTAACCATTTATTAAAATCATGTATTAGTTTATTTTCGACTGGAAATAGAAATAAATGTGAATTCAATTGGTTTTGTTAGATATTTTATCGAGTTCCGAGGGTTTATATGTTATAGTCCTGTAATAACGAATAGTTTTATGGAAATAGATCACAAGATAAATAAGCATAGAGTTTTATATTTGTATAGAAAAATCATAATTAAAGTAGAAAATTAGTTATGAGTTCGCGTTAAATTGAAAAGGATATTTGAAATACGATGGTATATTCCACAAAGGTCCAAAAGTTACTGGTCTTAACAAGTTAAAGCGTGTATGGACAGATACCATGCTGACCACACCACATCCACCGCATAGGCTGCGATGTTACAGTTACAATTTGATATCTATACCATCATTAGTATGGCAACTAAAGCCGATAAAAGACGTGTTGTTTTGTTATATTCTGAAAGGTAAAAAATGGAATATCGCGCATTTGTCAAGTTTATTTTAAAATAAAGGAAAAGTTCAACAGTATCAAATCGTCGTTTTATTTCGACCAAGCTTTACCTTCTTTTGAAACAAACTTGAAACCACGCGATATATCATTTTGTAACATTTTAGAATATAATAAAACAACACCCCTTAAACCGGTTCTAGTTGACATAGTACTGAAGGTAGATATATAAATTTTTAACTGTAACCATGCATTGGGCGTGGTATCCGTCTCGTTATACACTTTTATGTGTTCAGGCTAGAAACTTTTGTGCTATAGTGGTATGTATGTAGGATGCGCCAGGTTTATAGACGGAATTATTCAAATAATAATTTTCTTTTCATCAAGGGTAACATTACTTTAATAATTGCATCTAAATTTATTTAAATGAATATTTAAACAAAATAATTCAAAAGCAATAATACATAAATGTTGAATTTGACAGGTATTAAAATTATACTGGATTTTCCGATAACCCAAGTGAGTAAGTCGTCAAATTGGTTCACGATGTCTCTGAACAGGGTTCTATATTATGAAGATTTATTTGTTTGGAGAGAATCAGAGGAGATTCTGGTAAGTTTAATAAAATAAAATTGAATATTACTTTATTTTTAGTTTACATATAGAGCCCTAGTCATTAATTTTAATATTAAAGATGATCACCTTATAAGTACAGTGAGTCATTTTAGAATAGGGGTGCGAAACAATCGAGGTTCAAGGCTCGTGGGTTTCTGTGTTGAACGTAGATTAAAGAACCATAACGAACACTTGGTTCAAACTCCGTGTCCGGTGTCTGTATACTTGAGTACCCCCAGGACAAACATACATCTCCACATTGATCTTGAAATCAAAGAACTTGCGATCTTAAGCGAATACTGCAGTTTCTCGATTAGATCGCCTGTAGTAAGGATAACAATTGCAGCGATTGGTGATTGTGGAAGGCAAACGAACAGAAGATCCCGGGAGGGAAACCTGCACCAAAACATTTCCAAGGAATGACGTCCCTTATTTGTCATGAGGGATAAAAACTCCAAGGTCTAGTTTGTAAGACATCTGTATCCAGCCCGGAGTTTGCGGGTTCGATTACCGTTTGAACCCAGATTTATTAAAAAACTATACTACTCTGGTTTTCAATTACAAAAGACATTTCTTGTACGTTGGGGAATATTGTTACATAGTAATAAACTTGCCAAGTCAAACTGTATATAATAAAAGTGTAAGAAAATAAAATATAACGAAAAGTTGTAAAGATGTGGAAATAAATCATGAAAAACATTTTTTAAATCGTAGCAATTTTTAAAATGTCTATTAATACTGATTTTTTTACTGAATTTACCACTTTTTTATGGCTTAAGTTTAAATATGGTTTTATCAGTTAATTTTTTAATTAAAATAATTGTTTCTAGATAAACGATCATATTTACGAATGGGAATGGAGTTCAAATAGGAACCAATATTTGTTGACATATCTCTCGCACCCAGTTTTAAATTATTCCAATCCTGCTCTATTAAATGAGATGATAAGAGTGATGAATTATTGGTTGGAGGCCGGTGTGGGTGGATTTAGGCTACCGAAAATTTTGCTGACAAATTATACCGAAAACAACGGTAATAGCCTGGCTGAATTTATGAAACTGTATGTTGATAGTTATTCCCAGAAAAATAATGGCCCTAAGAGGTAAATTTCACTTTTATGCTAATATCGGTAAATAAGCAAGATTGTACTAAATAATGTTTTAACTGGACTATTTATTGTTTTGTACAAATATAATAAAAATTTAATTAATAAGGATTAAATACTCATTTTTTAATCAAATGTAGAAAACTGCTTTAATAATTTATTTTAAATCAGAAGTTTATTTCATTCAGCTTTCAATTTGGAAATAAATGTTTTTAAAAACTGAAATTATTCTAAAAAAATATAAACCGATTCAATTATTTTCATTCATATGGAATCCTTCAACACATAAAAACTGCTTATGCAGATATATTGAAGAGCGTGGCAGGGAGACAACATTGTCTTTGTACGTGTTTCTGGTTAGTTGGAAGAGATTGCCACATGGCTAGCAACTCGCCTATATATAAGGGAAGAAAACATTTACTTAAAAAAAAAAAATATTATTTTTATCTATTTCCTAGGATTTTAATTGGAACAACTGACTATGATTTACGAGGAATTTTCAAATCAGATACGAACTTTTATAATCAATACCATCTAATCATTACTAAAAACTTCAATTTTGATTCTGATAAGGACGTAACAGCTCAGGATGTCAAATTCATGATAGACAAAGAGGTTTTATTTTCAAGAAGCTTGAGGACTTTAACGTGGCGGGTTTGTATAATATATTTTAGTTTTATACATACATATATATATATATATATATATATATATATATATATATATATATATATATATATATATATATATATATATATATATATATATATATTTATATATATATATATATATATATATATATATATATATATATATATATATATATATATATATATATATATATATATATATATATATATATATATATATATATATATATATATATATATATATATATATATATATATATATATATATATATATATATATATATATATATATATATATATATATATATATATATATATGCACACATGCCATCACGTTGTCTCCCTGTCGGAGCGCCAGATTTTCCTATCGCGATACACACATCTTTCTATTTATTATTATTTATTTTAAATTAATACAAGATTTACGATTTTACTTACTTGTCACATATCATTCTTTCAAAATATAATTCATTCCAGTTTAATGTGTTAGAAAATTAATGTTTTTATTAATATTGAAAACACTCAAACTAAAAATATGAACAAACTTAAATATAAATGCTCTATAAACATTAAATATTAATAGTATTGTATTACACTTTCATTACACACAGCAAAGCCTAGCGGGTTTATTGCTATGATATATGACAATCTCTTCCAAGGACCCAGAAATATGTTATAAAAATGTGAATTTCAGAGAGAATATTTTTCGTTACCAACGGGAATCGAACCCGCAACCCCCGGGTTGAATGGCAAGCATCTAAACAAATAGGGCACGGAAAATGTCAGTACTTTTGGTATTCAGATCAAAAAGATTTCAAATAATTTCAATCACTCAAAACGGCCTGAAATAATTTAACAAATAACATTATTTGGGAAAACGTCACGAGAAAGCGTTAATGAAAAACAAGTTGATTTAAATTTTTTTGCCAGAATAGGAAAAAGAAAAATACTATTTGGATATCCGAAATCCCACTATTTGATAAAGCTATTTCTTAAAGACGGATAAAATGAGTTTAGTAAAAAATAAATGCTGTGGACTCAAAAACACTCGTTTAATGTGTTGGTCAAGTATTATATAATATATAAACGGTTTCAAATTGATATCAGCGATATTTGTCGAGTTGCCGTGCTAGCAGTTTTACTGAAATATGTAACAAATTAAATCACTTTCATTTATGATACACCTAAGTTTTCCAGCTGA
The DNA here is from genome assembly GCA_949825065.1 of Odontocerum albicorne. NCBI lineage: Eukaryota > Metazoa > Arthropoda > Insecta > Trichoptera > Odontoceridae > Odontocerum > Odontocerum albicorne. Next base: position 39,718,881 of record OX463841.1, read on the forward strand.
AATCGTGTTACGTAATACACATATTAGTGAGAGAAAAAGCTATTTAATATGTACAAAATAATTATATATGTCTGAATTTAATAGCAAATAAGAAAAACATAAACGGAGAAAAAGGTTGAAGGAAGCAATTCTAAGAGGGAATAGGGAGGAAAAAAACATCATATACATATAACAAGATACTCGTATATGAATACAAACGAAGCAAAAATTATGTTTTGTGAATAGATTAATATCGGTGTTTCCTCAAGGAATATGGCATGCAATTTTATTGATAAATATAAACATATACTATTTTCCTGTTGAGGTAGGCAGAGAGGACAATGTGCCAGACTTTCTTGTTTCGACACACACATCCTTTACCCTCTTCTATATCCATACACCTTCTTCAAAAACTTATGCAATATCTCTGACTATTTAAATTAATTTCTTTCAAATTGACATTCACTTGATTCAAACCTACTTTCTGTGGTCTTTCTCTACCACGCCTTCCACTCACATTTACGATGTATATTTGTTTCGTTAGTATTTCTTAATTAATTCATTCATTCATTCCACGTGCCCAAACCATCTCATAGTTCGCTTTTTCATCATACTCAACACATCAGCCTTAAGTTCACACTCATCTATAATTATTTAATGACTCATATTCAGTGTCCTGTAATACATTGTCGCCCCATGTATACTTCTAAGTGCACGCATTTCTACAGCATTTATTTTGATCTTTTCACTCATGTGCTAAGTCCAAGTTTTACTCGCATACATCAAAGTTGGTACAAAATTACTATAATTAACAATCATCTTAGCAAATTTTGATACTGTCTGGTTTGAGTATATATCTTAAGGGCTCCATTGTTCAATATTTCGCATAACTCCTCCATCAATTTAGAAAATATTACCCAAGTAGCACAATTCCTTGAATTTCTCCAATCTTTCATTGTTCACCCATATATCGCATTTACGTTTCCTTTTACACTTTTCCATTACAGTGACTTTGGATTTTGCAGCACTCATTCTTAGATCGGTGTTTTTTTGCTTTTCTCATACAATTTACTAATCAAACTCTGTGATTCATTAAGTGCACGTATTTATATGCCATTTATTTGGCTCCTTCAGTTTTTCCACGTCTACGTGTCACTCACATACATTAAAGTAGGTAGGTAAATGTTTATTTTGATGTCAAATAATTTTACTGTTTTTTTTATATATTTTAGATGGGAAACGTCGATATTCCTAGGATAAGCACTCGAGTGGGAAAGGTAAATGCAGAAAACCCTATCATTTACATTTTTCGTTCTTCCTGGTTGTCTGATAATCTATCAAGGAGACGAAATCGGTATGACAGATGTATACATATCAACGGAAAAGGTTGATATATGTTCAAAACAAATTTTAAAGAAGCGAAAACAAAATGTATACCTAACAACAAATCTTTTTCAGTGGGATGAAAGCACAATTGCTGGATTTTCTAAAAAATTCCCTTACGTGGTTATCTGTCTCCGAAGAATACAAGATAAATAACGTGGCAAAACAAAAACAAGCACCAAAAAGTCGCATTAAACTTTTTAGGACAATGGCAGTGTTAAGAAAATCGGAAATTTTTAGAAGAGGGAAAATCTCAACATATATTTTGTCGAGTAATGTGTTAGTTATATATAGGTATCTGAAAGGGCAAGAAACGTTCGTGGCTTTTTCGAACTTCGGTCCATATGTTGAAACGGCTGATTTGACAGAATTGGAAAACCTTCCGGTCGACATGACAGTAATTTTTTCAAGTGAGCAGTCCACCCATAGTTTTTGGAGATAGGATTTTATCCAGTTCCATGAGACTTTCAAGCGGAGAAAGTATTCTCACAGTTGGAGTGAGCAAAAATTGTCAAAATGGAAAACCTGTAGATAGAATAGTGACCAAAATTACTGAAGCTGTTAATAAATTAAATAAATATCTAAAAATATAAATATGACATTAACTGATGACTCTTCCTACTTACAAAGTATAACTAGGATGAAAAAATCTATTTAGTTTTGTATTGATGTGAAATTATAAACTGTATACTTCAACATTGTAAAATAAATTCAGTTTGATCTACTATATATATATATCAAAGTACCTTTCCGATTTATATTGATTATTTTATAAATACTTAAATAAAGCTTAATGAATATTTAATGAGTGGACTAGGGAATATTCCAAACATTTTTAATATTAGTGTGTTTTTAGGAAAGCTGTAGTTCTAATGCCGAATAACACTCTTAATTGACAAACGGAAAAAAACCGAGAAAGAATAAAAAGTTCTGTTCCAGAATTTCCTCCTTTTTTCGCGGCCTCGTAGTTTCGTGACTATATAAATGGATTTTTCTAATTGTTCCTTATTTTTGTTTAATTTCCCTTTAATATTAAATAGAACGTAAAAGTGCTTTAAATTAATAATGTAGACAGAAAAAATATGAGATCTTACAACTAATATTGCGGGAGAAAATTTAGAACAAACGAGTTGAAGAGCTTCAGGAAGTGGTTTCACTGTGTTACCATATCTTTGTTCAGAGTGGCTTCGTTAAACGTGAAAAAAATACGATGGACAACCTCTCAAGACGAAAGAAAATATTTTTTGGGTAAATTCTTTTAATTTTCAATATTTTCTCGTATTTAGTACAATTTGTCAGAATGAAAATGTTATCTTGAAATGTTAGTTTTCTGTGTAAGGCGTATTTTTGTATTGTGCTTAGATTGCCCAGGCTTGCAAATATTTTATTTGTATGCACAATCGTTAAAACGTAACGCAATCAGGTTTAATATTAATTATGAGATTTTTGTTATCTTATGCCAATAATACTATATTGAAAAATATTCGATCTTCACTCTTACTGTAGAAACTGCACGTGGAAATCTAACAAAAAACTTAACATTAATACTCAAACATACCATATTATTTTTTTATTTCACGGCTGATTTTATATAAAAATGAAAATATGAAACAGAAATTATACCTTACATCAGGAGATAAAACATTAAGTAGATGTACTTACCTGAAAAAAATACAAAATTTATTAGTTTTCCTTTTTTGATATATTTTTTTTGACGCGAATACGTTTCACGCAAGCGCAAACTCCGGTATTTATATCTAGGTTTCTCGTAAAGCAAAAAAACGAGAGTCATTACGACTCAAGCCAGGGTGACCAAATAAAAAACGAACATTTTCCAAAATCATAATTACGAAACAACTTACGAAATATCTACCTAAGTATTAAAGATGATGCGAGAAGTTTTGAAAAAACGCAATAAAATGCGTTCCGACCGATGAAGAGGGAAGATTGGAAAGTCTTTATAATAAGAGAGTATGCATGATGAAGTATATCAACGTGGCAGGGGTGAAATATCATACGAGTACATGTGCCAGGATATAATAGATATGTTCCCACTTCTACATCAAAATGGACTTGGCATGCTGGTGACGACGATGATAACATAACATAAATAACACTTAACATAACTTAACATAACCAAAAGTTATGTTAAGTGTAAAGGTATACATTTTTTTTAATTTTTTTATTTATTTATTTACACATGACAAGAAATATACATTTGCGAAAAAACAACAGGTAATTTAATTTGGACATACAATTTTAATGGATCTAGGTTTGTTGCCTTTCATTTGTCATGTCCCCAGTTAACTAGGCTTTTTACTGTATCTCACTGAGGATATTAGATTGAGTACTTCTCCAGATTTGCATGTGTTTAAAAAAAAATGTGGTAAAAAAAACCGTAAAAAAGATAGTTAAACATTCTGAATTAAGTGAAAATGGAATTCGGTTTAAGGTGGCTTTATCTCTACAATACATTTGGTGTGATTCTCATAATATTTTATGTAAACTTTGATTTGAAGTTTTTCAATGAAAACTAGACTAAAATACTTTAAAAATCATAAACCAAGTTCGAAAGTGAATCCGCATAGAAACCTGGGCACCCGCTTTCTAAGAATGAATGCTGACTGTTAGACCGAAAGCGAAAAATAATACGTTTATAATTTAAATATTTGCCATTATATTACATTTTCAAAATAAGCAGAATAAACATAATGAGAAACCTTCATCAAATTAAGACAATCCCTAAACAAACTTAACGCCTGGTTAACCTGCCGTAAGCTGAGTTTCCTGCCCCAACCTTACGAAATTCTCAGTTACCATTTCCTGGCATTTTCTTTGAAATTTATTGTGCCTATGACATTGAAAAACGATCGTGAACGGAAAAATATACAAAAGTAAATACACAGAAATCTTAATAACGCAGATTTAAGTAAATTATTGTTTAATTAATTCAAAATCCACGCCATTATAAAGGCAGACTCGTAACAGCTAGAATTCAATGGTGCTTAAAAATGAATCACGACCAACGTTCTTTTCTAAAAAAATCGCAAATAGCCATTTTGAACCTTTTTAATATTTTTTAAAAGAAATTAAGAATTCCTAAAGAAAATAACTTAATATCATATTAAAAACCATTCAAAAATGCTTAAATAATTTTATAAAAAACATTAAAGATTTCTGACGAAAAATGATTTAAAACAATAAAGAATTAATCTATAAGCAACAATAAAAACAGTGATAAATAACCAAAGAATGATTAAAAAATTCACAACCTCTTGAAAAATTCCTTTGAGTTAATATACCACACCATCCGATTAAACATTACACCAGTTGGCCCTAGACATTGCTCACTTAACGAACCGGGGTTATTCAGCCTAGAGAGAGCATCGATATATGATATAAAAACACGTATCATGTGGATGAATGCAATTAGTGGAATAACAAAGAAATTTAAGAATAAAAAAAGGACATATTATTTAGCGTCATTTAAAAAGCAGACTCTCCTCAAGGGCGCTCTAGCTCAGAATGCGAATTCCGTCTAGAGAGAACCACGAGATAGGAGATAAAAAACATGTCTTGCGGAGGGTCATGTTAGTAGTGGAAAAATAAAATTATTTTTAGTAAAATAATATTAATAAAAGTAAAATTTATAAAGTGCCATTTGGAATGCAGAATCTCCTTAAGGGCGCTTTAACTTGGAATTCGAATCCACATTATTGATATATCAAAAATGTCTCGAACACTTAGCAGCAGACTTTTCCATGGCACACAACCTGCAACGGCAATGAAATTTGCATTTCATCCTATTTGTTACCTCTTATTATGTTCGAATTGATAATGGGGGCATGTTGAAAAGCGTGGCTAATATGTAACATTGTCTTCGGTCCCTGGAATTGAACCTTCGGATTCAAAACCAACGGTGTAGGCAAATAACTCATAGTTCGCCATCGTACAGGTCGGAAATATTACCGCATATATACAGGTAACAAGACTAGCACACGACTAGCGTGCGATAGTATTGTTACCAGACACATTATATAACCAGACTGAGATCCTTTGTTTAGGCGTCATGAGAAATTAAACCCCCGGGAGGAGGAAACCCAACGTCCAACAAATTAGGGCACGGATGTCATCGAAAATCTGACTGGTACTCTTTCAAAAAAATGAATACCAACGGGAATCAAACCCAAAACCTTCAGGTCGGAAGTAAGACGTCTTACCAACTAGGTCACTGAGATCGTTGTTAGTTCATTTTGTTATCGTATTTTATATTTTTCGACGTCTTATGTTGTTCACTATTATATATGAAAATTAGAATACATTGGCGAATGATGTGAACCAAATATTTGCATACAATGGAAAAAAAATATATCCCGTACCGCTGGGATATTTTCAGAACAGTGCGCTAGTAGTGGACGGTACAACGATATGATAATGATGTTGATAGAGCCACGTATATTTTTTATACTTCTGTTTAATATTTATGAAAAAAAAAAAGAAAAATATTAGTTTTTGAATTTTTCGGAATCATATTTAGGAACGTTATTCTTTGATAGAAGCCTTAGTAGAAATGAAGTATTGTATATCCTTAGGAGACTCCCTCAACGTGGGTTCAAGAAACTTTCAGCAAAATCTCGTCTCTGGGGAATATGACTATTGTTCCAAGCCTATTTGGGTTCGCCACGGTAATTTCTATCAGGATTTCTAAAACAGAGAAATAAATCCTTTTAGAAACTCATCTTATTCACCGAAAATATGTTTTCTCGTTGGGATTTTGAGGGTTGCATATTTAATTACAAATTATTTATTCCTTAAAAAAATCTTCTTGTACCCATTGTCAAGTTGATTTCAAAAACTAAATAAATATCAGTGAAAAAATCAATAATATCAAAAAACAAACAGCCTCCTTGGATTAGTGGAAAAGACGCTTGACTTCTACTCGGGAGATTCGGGTTCTATTCCCAACCGAAAGTAACTGAAAATTATATAAAAAAAAAAGAGTTCACTAAAAAAGTTCGTCTGGTAATAATACTCGCACGATAGTATTGACCACAGGTACAATGACCAACCGCGAGTTTTACCTTGTCATTGTATGTATAAATAAGGCTCGATTGATTGGGCTGAAAAGAATATTTTTACCTGCGACCCTCTTTAATATGCCCTTATCAACAATTTGAATATATTGAAGGGTATTTACTATCTAAATGAAAAATCGTTATTTTTTTGTACATTTATAAAGGAATTATATTTATTTTTCTTTAACTATGATTCATTAAATGGCAAACTTTTAGATATGCATTGTTGTTCAAATTCAATTTCTTATCATAAACTGTGAGTTAAGAGCGTTTAAGACAAATTAGTATTTACTTAGTAATGCTCACTTGTCGGGGGACATATATTAACGAAATATAAAAAAATATTTTTCATTTATTTTGAACGATATTTAATAGAAAATTCCATGTCAGAAGATTAATACTCGTACTATCCC